>JAUESE010000001.1:8279954-8294934 GCA_032274725.1 Malacoctenus triangulatus
ACACACACACACACACACACACACACACACACACACACACACACACACACACACACACACACACACACACATGTTTAAAGGTGAAATGCTACATCGGACTGGGAAGACTGGAGTCCCACAGAAGACACGCTTGAAAGAATAGAACTGTTTATAGTATATGAGTATAGAAGAGTATTTGTATGGTGTGAAGTCTCTGTACAAAACACTGTGTTGAAATCAGGTTTAATGTCACAAAAATAACTATTGACAACATCAGCAAGACTTTAAAAATACTTAGCAAAACTCCAAAAATAAAAGTCTTGTGACAGAAAATAAAACACTGATAATACTGGATAAGTCTTATGAAATTGGAGTTTGATTCAATGTTTAAATCAGTGTGTTATCGAGTTGAAGCTGTTATGGTGCAGAGTATCATCTTTATCAAATAGCTTTTTTGTGCAGTGAAAAACACATTAGGTTTAGTGATGCAGTGCAAATTTTTACTGTACTAAGCTTGTCATTCAACTGCATAGTCGCTGAGCCAAACAGTGATGAGGTAAATACAGGGTTTATTGATTGAATGCTTTCCCCGCACGCTCACTTGTTTCCCTCTTGTGTTTTCAGAGCCTCTGGTTTGCTCCGCGCTCCCCTGTGTGTCCCTCTTTGTCCGTGACAGTGCTGCACTCCCTCCTCCACTCAGCTCCCTGGCAGCAGAATCCCCTGCACACCTGTCCTCCATCACTTCATCAGCCTGCAGTTTATCAGCCCCGGTCCCACAGCGAGGCTTCCCAGCCACTTCCTGTCAGCCGCTGTGGCTTCGGGATGCTGCTCGGACGTATGCGTCGAAAGTTTGTTGATGTTTGTCGCTCCGCTGTTTCTTTCCTGAAACTCCCCCTGCCTGCCTGCCGGCATGCTCGCCCGCTCACTAACCAGCTCTCCCCTGCTCTTACCCAAGCTGACCCTCCGTCCACCTCACGCTCACGCCACCATGCTCACTGCCAGCCTGCGCCTCTCTTCTTGCAGCTCCACCAGCCATCTGCCGCTCCCTCTGCCCCGAACCCACACCTGCCCACTTACCCTTCTGCCTCCCCGAGACACAATACAAACTCCTTTCCAAGTCCTGCCTTGGCCGCTTGTCACACGACACCCTCATAACATACAGATTTCCTCATGGCCACAGTCAGAGTGCTGCAGAGCCAATTTCAAGTCTGTTTTTATCTAATGAATGATAAAGTAAATATATAACAGCTCAATATCTACCATCTAAATGGGGGGCGTTCAATAAGCTTGTGGAAAATTGGCTGAGGTATCGCTGAGTCTCTGTCGTGTCTCTCACTCCTTCCCTTTTCTTTTCTCTTGGCTTCCTCAATTTCTTCCTCTTCTGCAGGCCCTCTCCTTCTCAATTCCAATTATTTCTCACTCCATCTCTATTTGTCTCCCTCCCTCCCTGTTGCTATTTCTCTCGGCCGTATTGACACTGCGAGAAATGCAAGGCGGGCAATAAATGAGTTGGACCTGGCACGGCTACTACAGCGGTGGATGGGAGTCCAGGACGAGGTTACAGAGAGAACTTTCTGACCTTCTTTCAGGAGCCAGCTTACCAGACATAACAGAGAATAAATCCATAAACCCAGTTGATGTGCGTGCGTGCCAAAGTTATTTCTGCAGCGTGACTGGAACACACATAAAAACCAGCAGAATAAAAGGCTGCTCTTGATATTATTTAGGGGGCTGTAATCCCCACCTTTGTACACACCCCCACTTCTGCAATCAACACATAATAACAAAATAACTCCTCACAGTGAATAAAGCGACCTCACCAGCAAACTGAACAACACACATAAAGCCAGTGTTTTACACTGAGTGAAGGAGAGCGTTTGCTTCTCACACACGGAGTGTAAAACCCACACCATGAACTCTTAACTCACACTCACTGGAGACACTGCTGGCCTCACTAATTAGTACATTTCGCTACATTTTCAACTTTCTTTCTGTAAAACAATGTTGACAAGGAATGCACAGCGAAAAGCGAATATGGAGGCTAGAAGAATGTCAGGTGCACTTTAAAGATCCAACAAAGTGCTGTCCTGTGTATCCATTTATTACATTCATATTTCACACGAGCATTATTGTTTCTGTACAAGTTGCACTACAATTGTGAAACGTCTTTTATCGGTTTTTTTTCTGTCAAACGTGAACACTGGAAAAATGAGCAAAAGACAAGTCATCGAGATAAAAACCGAGGCTGTGTAATCTGAGACTGCATGAAAGTACAACAAAGTAAAAGTTCAGTATAAAAACGGGTGCCTGGTTTTATACCCATAAGCAGAAACGAATGAGGTTAGGTAAGAGAAGGAAGTGTGCTGGTCCCGATTAATTAAGCCTTTGAGACAACAAAAAGACAAGATATGTTCAGAGTTGCACCTCTTCATTACATAAGCCCAGAAACTGCTGGCGCCCCAAAAAAAGAACAAAAACAGAAGAGGAAAACATCACCGAAGGAGTTTCCTGTCTGACAAAATGTTGTGTGTAATAATGTCAAACTGCTCTCACAGGCATGACATTTTGATTGGCGTCTCTGAGGGGGCTTGAGGTGAGGCTCTGGGAGGCTCATTCTGAAGCGAGCTCCCACAAAGTTGTTTCAGCTATGGAAGCGATTAGCATGCTATTGAGCGAGGCACAAAAGACCTCTGTCAGTTGCAACAGATCCACCAATACTAAGCCATCAAAGCCTCTCAGAAGCTGTTTAATTAATGTGCCACCGTTTAACATTTAGCAAACAATTTGGGCACCTGACAAACTTTCCCTCTGCTCGAAATGTGACTTCATTTAATTGGAGTTGATTGTAGAAACTCAAGTGTTGTTATCAGGGTGAATGGGTTGAATACACAGCAGGGGAGTGCAAGAGCTTCCACGTCGGGAGTTATCCGTCACTCTATGAGGACCAAAACATTCAATATGGTTCACAGAGACCAGACTGATGCTATAAACAACAGATTATTCCTCCACAATCTATCGAATCGCTTCCTGCTATCTCATAATAAATGTGGGTGGCTGCTTGCGCTTCACTGTCAGAGGTTAATGACCAAGCACTGGAGGTTAATAACAAATAAATGCTAATTAGAGTAACAGTGTTTGTCATTTAGGATGAATAATGGCACTTTTGTTGATTCGGTATCGGATTTAGGGTTTAAAGGTCATCGGTACACAGGTCAAGAGTCACACGCAGCCGAATCGGGACATCGCTACCGTTGAGTAATGATTAATGTCTGAATGGGAGATAATCAAAGCCTCATATCATCGTTGACAGATTCGATTACGGCGCGATTCTCCATTGAGGTTTTAATGGATGCTGTGATTAATGAATTTTCTGATGTAATCAGGCTGACCTGTTATGCTGATTTTGGCCGACCATTTGGAGGTGCCGTCCAGCACCGCCTGCTTGGCCGTTTTCAGATGGCTGGCGAAGTCCTCTTTGGAGATGTGGAACATCTCCTGGATCACCTCGAACACCTCGGGGCGGTTCTTCTCCCGGATCTTCATGCGCTCTTTCATCGCCATGATGATATTCTGGGTCTTGTCTTCTGCTCCGTGCTTGGAGCTCTTCTCCACGGCCCCTGGAGGGAGAAAAAAAACAAGGCTTTAGGATCACTGGGCTGCACATCTGTTGGCCATTTTAATCGGGTATCTGTCATTTATATTGATTGTCCATTTTTGAGTCAAGTTTTTTAATCAACTAAGCTTAGCTGACCTTGTTTATTCTAAACTATTCCATCCTTAAGTGTCGCTGAATAGTGCACAGCGTACACGGCATGGAGGAGCTCTAGTGTGTGTGTGCAATGTGAGATGAGAGAAACACAAATTCATGAATTAATGCTGGTGTGAATGTGGGAGCGTTGAACGCGTCTGTAAGACAAAGGAGTCACATGTGACGGTTCATTCTCTTTATCTGATCACTATCACAGCTCCACAGTGTGTTCATGTGTGCAGATTGAAATGTGATAAAGATGAATCACAGTTTGAACTATGAAACATTGCCACGCTGGTACCGATGCGTTATAAAACACTGAGTTTTATAACAGCAAGGGTGTAGCTAATCCACTTAGGAGTGCGTGAGGATTGCCACAGGGACCATTGTGGAGCCTCCATGTCACATTGTTCCTATTAATCTGCACTGTAACAACAGGGGGTGCTCGATTGGAAACGCTGATTGGAGATCGTAACGGGGGCCAGTGACTGAACGAGCCGTGAAATAAAAACAACAACACGCAGTAAGTGCAAGGACACATGTAATATGTAGAACACAAATCATCATAACATATTTCATGTGAACCGTGTGACAAACAGCACAGTGGCTTCGATCACAGAAATGTGGAGGAGGAATAAATTAGGTAAAGTGCAGTTCAGGAGGAGACTTATAAACACCAATCATCTCTGCGTAACTGCACCTGTTAGTGAGGGCGATAAATTAGGTGGAAAGTGAACACTGAAGCAGGAAAAAATGGGTAAACTGTGATGACTCGAGAATTCGGTTTTAAGTGTCTCTGAAACTGCTGTTTTGTGTCGTGTTCTCACTCTGCAGAGGTCTGAATCTATTAAAAAACGGTCCACTGGAGGCAAAGTTTTATACTGGAGACATGGCAGGCGCTTGTTGATGCACTGTGGTGATGTGATGACTGATCAGTCTATGTGGATGTCACAAAGAAAGTTGACAGCCTGTCATTGGATGAATGTGTCCGTTCCCTTACTTTGTAAACAATCTGCGTTGAGCAGGTCCTGGCACTTTTCGTGGCATTTGACGCCACACTCAGAGCAGCGCATCCCCTGCCGGGCGATGCCCCACAGCAGACCCTCGCACTCGTGGCAGTAGGTGGGCGCGGTCGCCGTCCACACCTCAAAGTTGTGGGGTGTTGTGGATGAAATGGGGTAGATCAAGGCCTGGAGAGTCTTCTTGAAGACATGTAGTTTCTGCGGGAAGGACATGGAGAAAAGTAAGCAAAGCAGCAATGCAATTTGACGGGAATGACGGAAAGATCACTGCGACACGTAAGAGACGCAGCTGATTGTGTTAAAGTCCCAGGACACCGCAAGCTACTGAAAATGAAACATCAAAACAACTTCAAAAGCTCATAAAAACAAGTTTGTTCTCAAATTGCTTTTCAGAAATAGTCAATACTTCTTGGATCAGGACTGAGAAATACGGCTGCACCTGCTGTGGGGACACAGCAGCCTGATGTTATAACATAAAGTTTGGGTTAAAATAGTCTGGAAGATTACCAAGAACACTGCCTCTGTAGGTTCACTTCAAACAAAGGTCCAAGCTGAGCAATAAAAGAGAAACATATTCATACAATAGACTTGGGCATTATGTAACTTTAAATATAGGAGTCACTAAAACAGCCCGAACTTTATTTCCCCCCAGAATTTAATAGGAAGGCGTCCAGCAGGTCACATTTTCAGAGAGGAAACTCATTGCAGGTTTTGTTGATCCCTCTCTGAATGCCTTATCGCCGGTAGAGAGGTCAGCGGTATCGGAGTAAATCAGCCTGCAATCTCATTAAGCTTAGATTAACAGCATCCTCAGCCCAAAGGTGTTGTTCCCATCGAGTGGTTTACTGGCTAAAGCTCCTCCAAACCAAATACTAAAAGTCTCCAGGAGGCCTGTCCAGACTGACGGCTGTGTGACCGAGGCCTCTTCCAGTTGAATGCTTTACTGCGGCAGCCTTGCTTTCCTCAAGGACTGGAAAAAGAGGCAGGGACTTGCCAATTCTTGAAGGCGAAATCAATGGACGCTGTAAATAAGGTTTTTAAAAGTGAGCATTATCCAGATTGGGAGAGAGAGAGAGAGAAAGAGAGAAAGAGAGAGAGAGAGAGAGAGAGAGAGAGAGAGAGAGAGGATGGCAGAGAAAGAGAAGACGTATGGCAGCCTGAATAAATCTCCAGGAAGTACTCGTTCTCCACTTGTTCTGAGCCCCTCACCCCGCCTCCTCCCACCAGCCCCCCAGCCTGTTGACAATGCGCTTCAACACCTGAATATTTGCTGCGCACTTTATCAAGACTACCGCACTGCCGACTCCTTCACAAACACGCGCGCACGCAGACGCGGCTGCAAACACTTGCGGAGATGATTAAATGACACCAGATGACAGGACAACACGGCGATCTGACGTCGTGAAACTTTGCTGATACAACAAAGAAGCTGCTGAACCCCGCAGGACCCCTGATGAAACACGGGGGGAGACACAGAGATTCCCTTTACAATCTGAGGACGATGAGAGGAAGCAGATGTCAACGATTTATCCACAACTTGCAGACAAGCTTGAATACAGCATTACTCAGAAGGCTGCGTTTTACCAAATTTGAAACAGAGCCATTTAATACTGGCACAGCCTGCAAAAGATCAGTGAATCAAAATTTCTATGAGCTTTGGAAATCACTCTGCGTTTTTCTCACTGAGCCAACTGAGTTTTTCAGCCTCTCTTTTACCAAAATTGCACTGAGAGTGTCTGATTTATTTTTCTGCTTATTTTTTTTTCTTCATTTTGTTGTTTTTTTTCTTCACTGCTGCATGAGGAATATTTTAGCGCTGGTTTCATTACCAACCACTGCCTGTCCCCGTCTTTCTTTACACCCGCTGTTCCGTCACTCCCGGCGCCGACACCGCCTGTCACACCGTGCAGCAGATGTGAGCGGAGCGCCGCATGTGTTAGCCTGTGAGGTAACCCTGGTGATTTTTGCGCAAGACGCTGCTGGAGCTGACTGACAGCCGCGGTCCGTGCCTGAACGCGACATGATGGAGGAGGATCTCATCTCTCGCTCCCCTCCTCCGTTCGCACCACCTTTCCAATTTCACCGCCTGTTGTCCTTGTCAACCACTTCGTCGACGCCGCCGTCCTCCTTCGGCCCGCGCCGGCCTTCACACCAGCTCGTCTTCGCGTAGCTGCTCTGCTGTCTCAGACCTAACAGGGGGTTTCTTTGGACCTCCAGGTGTTTCCTAATCTCACATGGCCTCGCTCGCCAAATTACTTTGGTGGAACTCGCAGACAAACATTTTAAAATCAATGGAGTATAAATTTGCCGCGAACAACCTGCCTGATGATATCCGACCAGACGCATGGCGACACATCACATCTTATTTCCAGCGACTCAGTGACCCACGTCAGATCGTGGCTTCCGTCTCCCTTTGTGGAAGTCCCTGACTTGTCTCAGCAGGTAAGCCCGGCCTCACTTTGCGCTGACAGTTATAGTTAAAAGGCTCTGGTGCTCGGATCACATGCGCCCCAGAACATCGGGCGGACACACAGGCAGCGAGCCGGCCCACACATAATGTTCCTTTCTGCTCTAAAAAGCAGATGCACGAGATACATGACGCAAAAAAGAGGACAACACGGAGAGGGAGCGCTCCGTAACGTCAGTCACGGGGGGGGGGGCAATTTTCATCAAAATGATATATGGTGAAAAAAAAACTGAGGAGATGATGCAGAGAGGAGAGAAAAAAAGTCATCTGGAAGAAGGAGCACTTTAAATAGAGTCAAACATCTCTCCAGGGGGCGCCGATTGTTCAGCATGGCTGCCCGATCAGTGACATGAGGGCCAGGGGGTCATGGTGACAAGTCACGCTCTGCTCCGATCTCCTCTCATTTCCTGCACATTCCCGTCCTTTTCTCACCCTCCCTTCCTCCTCCTCCTCCTTTATTTCCCCCCCCCCTTCTTTTTTCTGTAACTCCTCCACGCTCTCCAACAGCATATGGTTGTTTACTCTCTCGCAGCACTCAAAGGGAAGCACTCTCCTGGACTTAATGCAGCAGATAAAACTCTGACATCTGCTCGTCCTACTTACCAAGACCGCACAATCTACAGCTTTGCCCGGGCGTCAGCTCTCTTTAGCCGACTGTTAAACCGTGCCTTGTTTGGTCGTAATCAGAGAGCGCGACATCTATCCTTAAAGTTCAACTTCCTCAGTTAACGCCGCAGTGCAATCTTCGACAATTACCCAAGAACCATTTCCCTTCGTACTCCAATTAACATGCTGCATCATTCATTTCTCCCCCCAGCCAGGATATGAGTTGTTCATCCCTAAAGCCCCTTTAATCAAACCCACAGCCATTAGTAAGCAATCAAGACCCTGTCACCACAGCTGGACATGTGGACCACGAGGAGCAAGTCATGTGTGGCGACCGTTGGAGGAGGCGAACAAATACACAAATCGATGCGCGCAATTCAAGGAGCACGTGGAGCGTCTCTTGGAAACATGAAACCTGTGCGCGTTATGGACGGAGCATATTTAGTCCAGTGATCTCGCAGGCTTAGGCAGCGGCCCCCTTGTTGAACGTCAGCGGATATGAAATTGTCAGCGTGTTTGTCTTGCCAAGAAGCGGCTCTCTCCTGCTGTTTGCCTCCTGTTACGCCGTCTTCCCTCTGGGAGGGAAGAATTGCAATCAATTAATGCAGGGAGAGCTTTAGAGGTCAACACAAAAGTGTCTCACGCCATCGACTGAGACGCTCTGCCCTTTCTCCGTGCCTCCATGTACAGTGCGTCCTAATAATTGCGAAACATTGTGTAGATAAAACAACCCAGCCCCTCGCTTTAATTCTGCACTGGGCCAAATCATCTGACAGAAAGGCCACAGCAGAACGAATGAGGCGCCGAGCTGGGAGACCAATTCAATAAACTGAAGTGAGTATTTTTGACACTGCGACAAGCAGACAGACAGATGATGGCATGCTGTGTGTATATGCAAAGAAATCGAGCCGATAACTAATGCAGTCCATCTCATTTTCACTCTGGAGCTCGGTGTTCCTGGCAACATGACTCCCTGCACTAAAATACAGTGGCAGCAGCAAAGCAGTGCCGCTGGAAGTGTTTCCCAGTGTGACCGCAACCGTTATCTTCAAGCCCCGCCCTGACAGGGAACCAGTAAGAACATGGATGTAAAGTCTTTTGTTCATGCAAACCTGTCCATTAGCTGCGATGAGGGCTGTTCTGCTAACACTGACTCAACTTATAAATATCTGCCACCAAATACTCTTTTAGGCCCTTCACATTCAACATAACATCAACAAACTGCAGGTCTCTGATTGGCCAGGGAGGGACATCTCAAGTCAAACCTGACATTTTTTAGAAAACAAGAAACATCGTGGTTGTCGTTTAAGGGAAGTCGGTGTGCAAGAGGTTGAAGCAGGAAAGGTTAACAGGGGTGTGTCTTAGCAGAGGTATGCGCTTTACTCTTATATCTGATACTGAGGTACAAATACCACATGTGAACCATCATGGCGGTGGACTGGGCAGCAGTTTCAGCATCACTTTAACATACTCAATTGGGGTGTTTTGTTTGTGTTGTGAAAAAATGATGTCACCAGAGTTTTGGGCGACTTTTGTGTGACTGTGCAGCTCATTTGTTAAAGTGGGTTTTTGTACAATCAACCCAAACCAGGTAGAGGGGGCCAGTAGTACTGAAGTTATGCAATGGAAAAGCAGGATCACAGTCAACAGAAGCACACATTGTTCTCCAGATACTCACCAGCTCCTCATTATTCAGAGTGGACCGATTCACCAGAGCGAACGAGATGCCTGCCTTTCGAGCAGTGAGGGTCTGGGGAAAGAGCGGGGAAAGGTAAATACACACAATTCCTCCAAACGAGGGCTTCGACTTTACATTTTGCTCAGAGCCGTAATGATTCACTTGGAAACATTTACTTTGGTTACTAAATTCAATAAAAAAAATCAGCTGGAAATCAATAATTCAGAACAAGGCAAAACTAACTTGAGCACAAGGACAAACAGAAAGTAAGCTCACCAAAGCCTGTTATTTCCAGGAGGTCATGAGTGGAGAGAGAGACAGAGAGTGAATTAGACGCGGAGCGGGAGGGTGACTGCTGAAAGCACAAACAGCAGAGGAATCGAATTTATTATCCAGACTGAGCGGATAGGTGCCTCAACTGCCATGCAGGACTGCTGCTTATTGCAAGAAGCTCTAGAAAGATTCAACTATTCATCAAGAGAGATTATACAGCTGTTGCATGATGTTCTTTATCCACTCATGCATTGGAAGTCACTAAACTGCAGTCATGCTTGGCATTTTATTCAGTTCTCTGTTGGATGAAGCTTTGATCATATTTTCTGCTGTCTGCTCTGCACATTAGTTGGACACAAACAGTGAAACACAACACACGGACTCACAGACACACATACACACACACACAGACACACATGTATGGTTGAAGCCAGCTGTACTGCACAACACACACACTCACACACACGCACACACACACACACACACACATACACTTCTGCCCAGACAGTCACAAACTTAACAAGAACCACCAGAAAACACCCACATGAGGCACTCTCACAAACACAAACAGGGAATGCACACACAGACACACACGCACACACGCGCACACACACTGAGACATACACACATTTACATAGATTAGCAGCTATATTGTTATCCATAGAGTCTGGGTGAGCAGATTGAGAAACATTTATCCCATACTGAGGGAAGTTACGTAACAGAGGAATGCAGACATGGACAGCTGACAATATTGGATCAGTCTTTACCACCCTCTTGTCTGTACAGCCCAGCTATGGTAAAGATCCATGGCAGCCATGGAGAATGTAGGAGGGGTCGTGACCTCTACATGAACCGTGAGTGTTGATGTAAGTTTATCAACATGCACCAGCACTGCTGAGGTTGCTGCGGGCAATCCAAATACAAGCCCTAGTGTCCAGATAATATCTACTCAGCTGCAATATAGCGTCGTGAATCGATCGGTCAACTTTTTTTTGTTGTTGCTTGTTGTTGCCTGTTTATGGGGTTTTTTTGGGTCCCGCCACAATGCGGGCAGGGGGGGCGGGCCGGTGGGGGGGCGGTGGGGGACCCGTGCTGTCCGTTCCAATCAAACGCTGTTGCTGCCCTGAAGCAATCACACAGCAAATGGGGGACATTGACAAAAGGAGAGGCATGAGAGGGAGACCAATTAATTTGCTGACTACTGACTTCATCCCACGTGTAAAAGGCTTGCTCAGTGTCACTTTTACATGATTTAAAAGCCTCACACAGTTAAATCAGAAGTCAATGAAGTCTCACGGATATATTTTTGGGTTGAGTTGTCAACATTTCAAGTTCGAGATCAATTTTCTTTTCTTTTTCTTTTTTTTTAAACTTTCCACACCTGCCGAACAACAAAAAAAAGGTGGAGAAAAATGGCTCTGCTGCGAGCTCCGGCCAGGCTGAAATCTGACAACTCACTGAAAAATATTACCCATAGCTGTTATGGGTCTATGTAGGAATGGCAAATATACACGCAGAATCCAAAAAAATGGAAAATAAAAAACGACAACCCATACTTACCAAGACATTGTTGGTTAATAATTTCATGAGAGATATGGACAAATACAGCATCAACTCATGTTGTTCACCGTGATATAAACATTCATCAGCATCTACGTGTACGACATCAAGCTGCATTAGCATCAGAAGGTTAAAAACTGTTCTCAACAAGTCGTTTCTCATTCAAAAGAGTTGGATTATTGTTTACTTGTACCGACTACAAATACATGACGATGGTCAAACGGACGTACACAGGACAGACAAACTGTGCAGCACATCAGGGACAAACAGTCATAAACACACATGAACGCTACAGGCTGTTTTTTTTCTGTCTGTCGCGGCGCCGAGCCATGTGGCCCGGTGCTAAAGTGGACTGCTCTGCAACAGGCCTCTCTGTGGGAGATGTTATGACACATTATGCTGCAATAAAAACAAATGGCGGCGCATCGCTGTGACGCAACGTCTTAAAACACCCTCACTAGGGCTAATTAATCAAGCCACGGAGTTATGGCTCCGGTTACGTTTAACACTCCCACAAAGCGCCGCTCCGAACAAAGTCGCCGGAGTTTGAAGTGGTGGCGTTTATCACCAATCAGCCCCTCACTGGCTTTATTTGATCACAGCGGGAAGTTTATATGGCATTTTAAACTGACTTTGATTTTGCTTGGCATGTCTTTATATTTGAGGTCAGAACTTTGAATCACCTGAACGACACGGTGAAACAAGTGCTACCTCGTCCCAAACTGTGCCATGTCTCACCAACCACTTAATAACCGCCCTGTTGCAGGTCATCATCACAGTACTGAGGAGCTTATATAACTATCATAAACAGTGTCACTCCAAAGGATCATATTTTATCAGCGTGCCAGTAAAGACATTATTGCTCTCGGCACAGGTCCATACTCACACGCGGGGCAGGATTCCACCACTGTGGTATAACATGGGGACACTTAGATAGATTTGACATAAATCACACATAACCTTGTTGAGGCAGATGACTCACCAGGTCTCGGACAAGAGGCACTGTCCTCTTGCGGCGTAAATCTGGCATGCTGTCAATACCATAAAGAATACTGCCAGCCCTGGAGAAGCAGACAGATTTAAGGTGTATTAATATCATAATAATGCCATGCTGGGGGAGACATTACCGCGATGAAACTGGTGGGGGGGCTTGATTTACGCGGCCGGCACACACCATGGATCACGCCTCCTTCCTAACCTGTCTCACCCACTTTCCTCTTCACCTCCGCACGGCGGCGACCACCGACACGGGGGAGCCTGAGAAAAGCCCTGACACCCTGACCTACGACCTCCGCTCGCCTGCTGCCTCCTTCAAACTCACAGGGTCTGAAAACACCGCGGACCGCTGGAGCAACACCTGGAGGGCGGCTTGCCATGAATGCAGAGGGAGAGACGTTTTTAAGGACACTGCATGTGGGATAAAGATATACTTAAAAAATTCAAACGGCGAAATATGTAATGAATTAATTAGATTGAGGTAATTAAGTAAAACACAGAAGCATTAATTGAAGGCCGAAAGCAATTTTTTTTTCACGTCTTCACACAAAAAGGCAATTGTGTTTTACACATTTACCTCATTTGCAATTCTTCTTACAGTACAGTGTGGAACATTTATTCAGTTACTTCGTTATATGACGATAATGTCATACGGAGCCATGAATAATATTACATTTGGAGGGAAAAAAGCAACATAATGTTGTACTACTGATATGTAATTCAATTTATATAAAATGTGGGACCATGATCGAAGCAGTCAGACTCACTAAGATGTGAGGTACAATTGTATCAGTGCTACAATTAAAAGTGATCCAGCAGAAGAAGGGGAACGTACACCACACTCAGACTGTTTCTCCTCCGACTGACGAATCACATCCTGGATACATGTTTTATTATTTATATTTTGCACTATAAATACATAAAGAATGTGAAAAATCAACGAGTGGGGAAGGAAAAGTTAAGAGAGTAACTGCCTCCGTGCTTCAAAAATGGACACTTTGAGGTTACTTGCTGTCACTTATAAACACTTTGAGTCTTCAGCCGCAGTTTTCTTGCTCTGTCTATTTCCCAGCTCCCTGGTGCACACGCCGCCGCTCCCTCACTGCTTTCCCACCAGTCCTCCTCTTTTTTCCCGTGAGGTTCTCAGTGGCATCACCTCAGCCGTCACTCAAAGCCTCTCTAATGACCTCAACGTGACACGGAGGCCCCAATGCCTCCACACAGATAAAGCTCCTCAAGCTTTTCTGTCAGGCCTCTCAGTGACATCAGTGGTTTGACCCTAAAGATTCGCAACGTGACAAGCGGCGCTGGCCCTCGCCTCGTCCTGTGGACCCCGGCTGCCCTGTATATATGTGCAATGCATGCTGCAGATGGCTCTACAGTCATGGCATGTGCTGGGGTAATGAGGGTTGAAGACGAATATTAACCATTTCCTCCCATATGGTGTGAAACAACAGTTGGCGCCATGTAGGCCGTTTAAGAAACCTCACATAAACAAGCGGAGAAGTTTCGCAAATGATTTGAAACATTTCAGATTTGCATCATTGCCCTCCGCGGTATTTCACAACACGGGGAGCATGACATGTTGATTGGTGCCTCCCGCTCAAAAACCAGCATGCTTTTAACAGTTCAGCTACATGTGCCCCAGCGTGAGAGCCAGAAACAGCACAGTGGCACTGATTTGTTTAATTGGGAACCGTTCAGATCAGGAAGTGAACCACCACTCACCCTCCAGACGTCAAGCCCAGCACTTTGGGATCCAAAAGACTGCGTGGCTGCAGAGAGGAAAAACACACAGCGTGAAGTGTTGTACACAAGGTAAACACACACACACACACACACACACACACACACACACACACACACACACACACACACACACACACACACACAGAGCAAACAAAGGCACATCAAACAAAAGAGGTATACAGTCCAAAAAAAACAGAGCAACAAAAGGTAACTGGTAAATTACAGTACATTTGGAGGTCAATTGAGGATAAGATGAATGGTAGGAGAGGAGGAGTACAACACAGGGAGAAGGGAGGGAAGCACCACAGGCAAAAGACCAAATTATTCCACATCAATGTAATTTGGGGGCTCAAGACTGAGAGTTTTGCCGCTCTTGGTGCTCGGGGGCAGATTTGCCTGTTGTGTAACGCTCCCTCCTCACTGACCAAACATCCAATTTGAAACACAAATCATCTCTGAAAAAAAATAAGATGAAAAAAGGGATAACCAGCACAGAGTGACATCAAGATGGCTCAGAGGCACATGCTGCATTCGTGTTTCATACCTACACATCTTACTTTCATTTAGCCCACATGACAACACACACGCACACACACGTTCACCAGCAGAGAGGATGAAACACAAACACTGTATTGTCAAGCATACCACACACACACACGCGCACACACACGTGCACACACACACACGTGCACACACACGTGCACACACACACTGACTGACTTTTGCAATTACAAATCACACTCACACATACACACACACACACGCACACACACAAAAACAGACACAAAAACACACACACAGACAGACACAGACACAGACACAGACACAGACAGACACAGACACAGACACAGACACAGACACACACACACACACACACACACACACACACACACACACACACA
>JAUESE010000001.1:8385880-8396674 GCA_032274725.1 Malacoctenus triangulatus
AGCTCTCAGATATTAAAAAAGACTGCGGAAAGAGAGAAAATGGAGGTAAAAACTAAATTAATTTGAAGCGCTATTTTATTGATCGGCTCGTTCCTGGGTGAACCAGATCTGTGATCGCGTGCTGAAGTAGATGTGATATACGTATTGATTTTAAGCTTCTGAAATTAATCTGGGGCCTTTTCTGCCTTTCCCACGTATTCAATTACCTCTCTGCATGACTTTGAATAGAAAAAGAATAGATTAGAATAGAACAGAATGTAAATATGATTTCGAAAAAAGACCAGTTTAATTTAGCGATGTGCATCCATTCAGAGTGTTTACTAGCTGTGACTACACAGACCTTGTAAAGTATTGTTGGGCTCACGTTTCTGTCGTTTTTAGAAATGTTTGGGTGTTTTTCCTGCTCGTTGTGAATCAGGACGTCAGGTTTGGTGAAAGTAGCCTTCTGTTTTTGTCTTTTTCTCAGTTGAATATTGGCAGCATTTCAAGCACAGAGGTCTGTTTGTTGTTCTGTGCTCTGTGTGACATTATGAAACGCAGGACTGTCGTCACATCGTCTCAGTGTGACCCAGTGTGTGCAGTCTGTGGAGTTATCTGCTTGTTTGTAATGATTACCCGGGAGCAATGTGTGTGTTTGTGTGTGTGTACACCTGTGTGTGTGTGTGTGTGTGTGTGTGTGTCTGTGTGATTACCCTGATAATGTGGCCGTTGTTTCTTTGCCCCTGGTCCTGGGAAAGCTGCGGCTCCGGCCGGGCCTCCTGCGCCGGGGCTGGGCTGCTCTCCGCGGTGGCTCCTGCTGTCTGAGTGGCCTTCACCGCGGCTGATTTATAGCAGCCTTTACGCGAGGAGCTCCGGCTCTCTGTTAATATTTACCAGCGCTGGAGACACCGGGCTGCTCACACTCACAATTATACTCCAGTTTATGGTCATGCCAATAGGCCCGCTGCACTGTACTTTAGCACGCGGCGATGGAGGATTGAGGGTAAGAGGGGAGCTCTCCACAAATGAACCTCCAATAAACCCATTCAGTGCTTTGGATTATTGTAATTTTTCACGCAACTCATCTTCATTTAACTTGCATTTTGAGGATAAGGCTGCGGATCATAACACGGATTAGACGCTACTTTATGAAGTGGAGTAATCACGTGAGATCAGAAGAGATTACGCGCATCCATTATGTAATCGTAGAATCTGGAGTTATCTAATTAGTGCGGGGAAACACTCGGGGGACTGAGTGTGAGTGTTTGGTCGTGTCTCCACATTTAAAACATGAAAGTCGTTGACTTCGCTGCTGAGTTTCGATCGCGCTGTTTGGTGTTCTAATGAAAATATTTGATTCACCCTTAGTTGCTCTTTGCAAAATTAATCAGCGCTGCTTGTGAGTGTTATTTTGCGGCGGGGATGCGTCGCTCATTAATTTCCCCCGTGAGGTGGTCCTGGGCCTGGGTGCAGCAACCCGCGCCTGCCCCCTCCTGGCCTCCAGCTCACACGTCAACCTCCAGTCAGGAAAAACAACAACAACAGAAAAACCGTAAAAACAGACCAAAAACAAAATCAAAGAGATCATCTGAAAGCAGCTGCTCCGTGTTCTATCGATCCCTACGCGTGTCCTCTCGATATTAGATTACGTGTAGGTCATTTTACCCAGGGGTCCGCATTGTTGTGGGCGCGAGGCAGCTTTCAGCACCGCGGACAGCGCTCATTGTTCCCCGGCTGGCGGGGCTCCTCCTTTGGCAGCTTTCCATCCGGGACTCCTGGCCGGTGGATCGCGGTCGTTGTGGCTCCCAAACGAAATGAACAGGGATGCGACTCGTTTTGTGTGCTTCTTGTTCACGGTGATCGGTCTGTTCAAACTTTGCAGTCTGTTGCATAATCCGGTCACTTCTGTGGAGAAAATCGTCTGTCACGTTGTGTTTTTATGAAAGGAGACAAGACTTCTCCAACCGTCTGCTCTCCTCTTCTAATGCAGCTGTCCAAACTTCACATGCAGGCTGACTCCATGATGAGAGCTTGCTTGTGTTCATCTGATTCAAACATGACAACAGCTCATTTGATTAATTTACACAATTTGAAGTAAAGAAGGGAACCTGTCAGCAAAGTCAGCTGGAGCAAATTCTACCGGAGTTTTATTAAAATACAAGCATTAAAACCACTTTTAACGAATATGGAGCAAACTTTTGAAGTGTTGCATCCCAGACACAAGAAAGTGAATTTGGTCCTTTTGGTCCTTGCTACTACTGGGCTGCAGGGGGCATTGTTTCTTTAATGTTAATTTTTCCAAATAAAATCTGCAAATAGGCATAAAAGTAAAGAAAAATGTTTCTTCGTAGGAATATTTATAGACAAATCTAACTTTGAAAGCATAGATACTCTTTATTTTGAGAATTTCCCTAAAAGTTTTGTATCAAATTAGTCACCAAGATGATTGTAGTTTTATATTAAAAGACTCACAGTGTACAATTGATTCATGTGAGCCCAGATGTTACTCAGGACATCTCTAGTTTCCAGAAAAAAGTGTGATTCTCCTCGTGGTCGATCGTCGGCTCTCTAACACTCTTGCTCTCTTTCTTTCTGCGTCCTTCCTGAACTCTCTGCAGCATGCAAGCGGAAGGAACAGGACCACGGCAGAGGCGAGCGAGGCAACGTGTCCAAGAAGCCCCGGCTGGTGTTCACGGATGTGCAGCGGCGGACGCTCCACGCCATCTTCAAAGAAAACAAGCGTCCTTCCAAAGAGCTGCAGCTCACCATTGCCCAGCAGCTGGGCCTGGAGCTGGCCACAGTCAGTAACTTCTTTATGAATGCACGCCGCCGGAGCCTCGACAAGTGGGTGGACGACGGCTCCGGTCACCCAGCCGGCCCCAACGCCTGCACCAAAGCCTGAAGACGGACTGATTTGACCAACTCATGGACTGACTCAACCTCGGTGGAAAAGCTTTAAAACTTAAGAGAAACAAAGAGAAACTTAAAAAGACCTTGAAGCAACATTTTGCCCTTAAACCTGTACTATATTGATATTTATAGTATCCAAAGATGAAAAAACAAACCAAAGACTTCTTGTTTGACCTGCTTTAAAATGTTTGTTTCAGCAACACGTTTATGTGTAACATACTGCAAAAAGACTATAGTTTTACCCCCTCACACACACACTCACTGTCGATGGTCTCTAGCTTTACTACACCCTCCCCCCTCACCTCCCCACCCAGTATCAATCTATCATTCACCTTCCTTATCTTTAATCTGATTGGTTGGTTTTAATGATGGGTCCCTAAATGGAGGTCTAATCAGCCTATTGGCAGTCTGATCTGCAGCTGTCGCCAGAACGTGGAGCTCCGGTGGGATTGGCCAATCAACTTCAAAGAAAAAAAAAATCCTACAGGAGCGAGTGGATTGTTTTGGGCGACCTCGTTTGGATCAGCGGCGTGGACTGTCTGACTGTCTGTCTTTCTTTTTGTTGGTCCAGATGTCTGTCTTTCTATCAAGCATTCCAGACAGACAGGGAAGTGTCCGTGTGTAGACTGCTAACCCAACACCAAAAACAAGCCCCACCCCCCAGCCCTCACCCCAGCCTCAACCTCACCCTAAAACAACCCCAACAAACCCTGACCTCACCCCACATGGTAGTGCTTTCTTCCAACATGTTGAAGCGTTGAGTAACTTCACATTAAGACAAACCAAAGCTTTCTACACCCTGAAGCCTCTCGTGCAGCTTTACAAACAGAACGTGCTATGAAGGAAATCTGACCAAAGAGTATATTTTATTCTTGAGAGTATTTTTATCCTCTTTTCCCCTCTTACCTCCTGAAATAGACTGTTAGTTCCATGAGGAGGAGAACATTACTGCTCATGTCCATCCAACACTTGTTTGAGTCCTGCCTAAGTCTGCTCCATCTCCATAAGATACCAAACAAATCTGAGAGTTAATTTGCCTTACAGACGCCTTCTGAAATCAAATGGAATATTCCAGTTTTAAACTTCACAATCAGTCGACTGGATGTTACTGTTAATGCTCGGCGTGAAGCTTTAGCATGACAGCGATGCCCCCTTTTTTTCTCTGAATCAAAGCTCCAACTCGGTGGTGCGTTCAAACGCCGGCAGCTGATGGAGACAAAACGACCCCACAGTGTGTTTTCCTCTGCGAAGGTGATGAACCTGTGATGCCGGCCCTCTGTGTGGGCTTGACACTGCGTAAGGGAGACAGACAGCCTCTGATGGGGAGGGGGGAGGGAGGAAGAGGGAGACGGAGGGGGAGGGGGAGGGGAAGGGGGGGGTTTCCTCGAGGACAAACCACATCACCACTTTAATAATAAGCACTGAGCGTGGTCCCATCACCTCCCCTGTGCACTTCATATGTATTTGATTTTATCTCCTCATCAAAGATGTCGGGCAGACGGGATGATATCAATGATCAAATCACTTTGAGGCGCTTACACAGCAATGTCAGCTCGTCACCTGAATACAAAAGCACTTCCACCCCTGCCTGCTGCCAACCACCCCCCCTACCCACCCATCCTCCCCCTCCTCCCGCCTCCACGCTCCTGGTTAAGCTATGCATTTCAGCACTAGGAGGAAAGCACTACACAGGGCCAGCCCAGGGGGGCAGCACAGCATTAGATATATTAAAAGGTGCCCCCTCCCCTCCCCTCCCCTCCCTGTTGCAGTCAACCCCCGCTCACGACCAGGGTTAGCAGCTCTGCCTTCATCAGAACGAGCGCTGACGGAGAGGCAAGACAGAGAGAAAGAGAGAGAGAGAGAGAGCAAGAGAGAGAGCTGCTTCTTCACCTCTGAAAGAAAAAACCAAAAAGACGACAAGAGACAAAAAAAAAATGTGTTAAGACCTGCTGATGTTTTATAGTGTGAACCAAAGATGCTACCTCACTCAAGTTCCATACGTGATTTCTATCACTTTGATGATACCAAAGATAACCAAAGATTTTTTCTCATTGCACGGCCTCTACGAGTGGTGTTCAAAGATGTGTGATATATGTGTGTGTCCCCCCCTCCCTCCTCCTCCTCCCTCCGTCTCCTCTCTCCCCTCTGCCCGTCCTCTCTTCTCCTCTTTCTCCCTCCTCCTCAGCTGCACTCAGACCCCATGCACCCCTGCTATGCGTGCTCCCGCTTCATCTGTGCTCCGATTACAGCTCCATAGATAGTCATGCTGATGTAGCTATAGGCAGATGTGCTGATCCAGCCTTAGATACACACAGCCCGGCCACGCAGGTGCCTGCAGGGGCACGGCGAGCACCGCTGGTAACGCGATCAGTCTTTGTTTGTGCTTGTTGATGACAGAAGTGCATTCATGTCTGCTGCTTAATCGACAGAAGAAGAAAAAAAACACATCTTCTATGTAAAATCTGACACTGTGGCGAGCCAGCAAACACACGAAGCCTCACTCTGGCTGACTCAAAGACAAACGCATGCAAAGTCGGAGTGGTGCCCCACCAGCTTCTGCAGCTGTGTTCTCACTTGGCCCTGCCTCTGAGTGTGTATCTATTGGTTGATTATTGATCCAACACGCGGGTCAGACATCTTCACATGACAATAGGCAGACAGCCTGACATAGCCATGGGCAGAATTGTTGACTCAACTATAGGCAGACATGTTCCTGAAAGTAGAAGCAGACGTGTTGCAATCTTTCTAAAAACTCCCAGGACGAGTGCCTTGCTTGAACCAAAGTGTTAAACCGCTGTTGACCTCTCACCTTTGACTCTGTGAATACCTCAGCCTGTAGAAGGGCCACTACTGAAGAAACACGGAAAAGGTTTTCGTTTTTTTTTTTTGTTTTGTTTTTTTTTCGGTTTTCTTTTTCGTTTTTTCTTTCGTTGATTTTGTTTTGAATCACACCGTGGTGCTTTCGCCAGCGCAACCATGCAATGAAAAACATACCAAAGGAAATTTCTGTTGTCCACTTCTACAGATTATACCAAAGGTCTTTGTTTCTGCCCTCCCCCCTGCCCTCTTTTATCCCTCCATCCCTCTCTCCCCTGAACCTTTCTTGTCTCTCTGCTGTGTGTAGGAAGGTCCAGCACTCTGGCCGTGCATGTCTTTTACCAATGTCTCTGAATACCTCATAGTAATAATTGCTTTGAGTTCTGCATTGAGACGTCTATCTGTGAGTAAGGCAGGACTCCATTTGTGTGGTAATTGTTATTGTTACTTCAAAAAAAAAAAGCTGTGTGATTATCTATTTTGAGGTTGTTTTTTTTCCTTTGTTTTTTTTCGGCAGAAGTGCTCTGTTTCAAGTCACGGAGGACAAGTTTCAGGGTTGATGTATGAAACTTATGGGATGGAGGGAGAAGCGTATTTTTTATCAGACATTGGTTTATGCCAATCTTATGATGGTAGACTATTGCTTTTACAGGGTAAAACCAACTGCTGTGATATTGTGTTCATATGTTCCCTTTTTCTCTACTTCTGTGTTGTGATTTTAATTTAATTGCATTTTTGTATTGGTTAACCACTACTTTAATTTATGCATTTGTAGAAACTCTAGATTTGTACATAGTAGGTTTTTAAAAAAGAAAAGAAACAAAAAAGTCCATTTATGTTACAGCCTTATTTCACACACTTAGATATTACAAGAGTAGTTTTTCTTCTTCTTCTTCTACTTCTTCTTCTTCAGCTAAATCCTAGCCGGCATTTCAATGTGTGTTTTAAACACTGCCAGAAACCCAGACAGTTGATTTGCCAATGCAGACAAAGTTATACAGGAGCTACTTTGTTGAACAGCTGGCAAAAAAGCAGTGCGTACGTGTGTGTGTTTTTTCTATTCTTTTGACTTTTTAAATGACGGTTATTTTATGGGTATTACTGCACATCCAAAGATTTTTAAAACAAACCAAAAATTGGAAAAAAAATATGTATAATGTTGAAAAAGCACTGGCATTTGTGAGGTAGACTTGTTGAGTTTTGATTTGCCATTCGCACGGGTATAGAATGTAGAAGGCGTAGGGCTATGTAGGCAAGCTTACTCTACCATGTGGGGAATCTCCTGTTCAATGTACAATCTGAAGCATTTGAAATGGGGGGTGGGCTGCAAGCCCCCCCCCCCTACCCCTTGCTCACTTTGCTGTCTCATGCACAGAGTGGGGTGGAGCGTGGGCTGGGCAGCCGGTCTGCCAGGGGCCGTGCCGCGGAGCTGGGTCTGTTTTTATTGCCGCGGCACTGCCGCCTCGCTCCATCTAGTATCTGTTCTTTTGGTACGTACTCGTGTAATGACCATGAGCAAAGTCTAATAAAACTGCAAAGAACCTTACCAAAGGAATCCGTGTGTGAGTGTGTACGAGGGACGATCACGTGTCCCCTTTACTGTCTGCAAATGCGCGTCGGATGTGTTTTTGTGCTGCGTATGATCAAAGAGTCTGCTGAGTGGTCAGTTTCACAACAGTAATGATCAGGACTCTGTCGTGCTCAGACAGCACCGGGGATCTTAAATGGTGTCACCAAAATGTCCGTGACAGATTCCACCACCTCCGTATGCAGTTCTTGCGTCACTGGATGGAGAACGTGCAGGTTCCTCAGCAGAGAGCTGCTCGAGTTTCACTTGTAGAGGCCTGGATCAATGAAGGGATGGATGATGCAGCGTGGACCTATGTTTTTCCCACATTATCTGGTATATATTTCGCCCATAAGGAGTTCCCATATGATGGGTGGCTTGGCTACAAGTCTCATAACAATACTGCGGCGCCTAAGACAATCATCTGGATCCTTACGCTGGGGAACTAGTTTCTCACCCGCAGAGGGGTGTCCTCCAGCTATTCACATACAAAGATGCTTGAAGGGTTTTGATAAACAAGCATATTTGTTGTCATAGACATTTAGGAATAGATTACCGTAGAAGTTCATTTTGCACTCGCATTTCAAAATGAAATCTCATTGCTTCTGTCAGCCTTGTGCTCTTGTCAACCTTTCTTTCTTTTGGCCTCCCTCCGAACTCACAATGCTTCTTCAGTTTTCAGTCCGTGTATGTGAGCAGGTGTGTTGATGTGTGTGCGAGCGAGCGAGTGTGTGTGTGTGTGTGTGTGTGCGCGCGCTTGAGAGAGAGGCAATGCTGTCCAGTGTTACTCTCAGATGTATAACTCCATGTCTCATGACTTGATTTGTCATTGCTGTTTCCCAGGCTTTGCTACTGCTTTCTCAGTGCCGTGCAATATCATCTGTTGTGATTGCTAAGCAAATGATAAAAAAAGAAAGAAAATTGAGAAGCAAGTGATGATGTCATCCAGCTTTTTTCAGTGTTCAAATGTTTCAACCTTTCTGTAGTCACAAAAAGTAGAAAAATAAACTGTTGGTATTTCCAGCTTCTGAAGCCCGTCTCCTGTATTATCTACCGTCGTCTGCCTCACCCTGTTTGTTTTCCAATGTGTTTGGTTTTGATCCCAGAAACTTATTTTTGACCAGCACGATGATTAGCAAAATCCCTGTTAACCTTCACTGGTTTAACCTCTTGCCTACCGGGAAAGGGGCCGGTACACTTATAAACCACAAAAACGTTGCTTTTCATCATGGATCGCTGTTCTACGGGACGAACACCAAAACTGAATCCTTCCTTCCTTGTCCCGCCTCCATAATGCAGATTTCAAGCCAACCAGTTGGGACCTTTTTGAGTTATCCTGCCAACAGTCAGAGAGACAGACAGACAGACAAAGCAACACTCCTGAGAACAAAACCTCTTTGGCAGAAATATTAATAGACATTTACATTGCTTTTTTAATTGCACGTTTCCTGGTCTCTGATATTTTCTAAAGGATATCAGTTCGACGGTTAAAAATTTCCTTTTCAAAATCTATTTCAGAGGAGCTGTAAAACTTTACAAGTTTCCAATTAACTTGTCGTTCTGCTTCCAGATTGTTTATGTCATAAAATTGAAGAGCTTCTTTAGCTCATCACAATGCAATAAATGTAGCTGCCAAACTATAAAATTTGGACAATATCTGAGGCAGTCAAGCCATCAATGCCTTGCCTCACAACATTCATGCATACAAATGAGCCCGCACGTTAATGTGCCGTGGCTCAGTGAGAGAGGCTGATGTGTCCTTCAAGCAATCAAAACATAACAGAGAGAGTTATGCAAATACTCATTTAACAGCCTCATGCTTACAGACCATTATGTGCATGAGTGAGCAAGATGGATCCACACTTCAACCTGCTGTCTAATTTTATCGACTGAACGCAGCAACACAAAAATAAAGCAAAGTAATTTCAGACAAATTTAAACTTTCTCTTGGCGTTGATAGAGCAGTGAAACTGAACAAACCCACAGAGTGTGGGGCTTTGAAAAGGGGAGATTTGTCTCATAAAAGCTTAGAGAATGTATTAAACTAAAAGAGACCTCATGTGGTTCTGTGAGCCAAATGACAAAACCTTAGATTTGTTTGTTGCTGCATTACTTACTTCCTGCCACTAGATGGAGGTGTGACATGGAGCTCAAATCCTTGCAGTTACCAACATTCACAGACACCTCATCTATGAGAAGTACTGCATGCCATTTATTTATACTGTGTCACGGTGAGTACAAATGATAACAACAGATGAGCCTCGTAGCTGCACCTTTTAGAGAGGTCGTCATTAGCTCCAGGCTTATTTCCCCCCCAAATAATCGAATCAATTTTTGCAGCCCAACCTGCATATCAGGCAATAAAATGTTACTTGTTTTTATATCTATGTAATTCGTTTTTCAAAATAAAAGCTGTCGTGTATTTGCAGCCCTGCCTTGCTGTGCAGGTGATCGGTGTGGCACGTTGGTTTACCAGCCAACGCTGCTGTAACTCACTGTGACCGAGTTCTGACAGAGATTTATTTCTCTGTGACTCAGGGGCATCAACAATAAATATCTTTTTAATCCCTGCTGGCATGTCAGGGTTGGTGTCCTAAACAGATTTAGTCCCAGGCACAGGAACACGCAGCAGCTGAGGAGACGTCACTTGACACAACGCAAACAATACTTGGTTTCAGCCTGACACGACCTTACCCCCTCAGTTGGATTAAAGTTCATGATCAAGGATTATGAGTTTGGATTAACACAGTTTCCGACATTATCTGGAAGATCGAAAGGTCCCTGGTTACACAGAACAACCCAGCCTTCTTGGAGACCCTCGGGGGGGAGGGGGTAATAGTGAATAATCATTGTTCTACTGAGGGATATTGTTCAAGGGTTTTGATTAAACTAAGCATAGAGTTCGATTTGAGTTGGGGCTGAAGATCAAAAAGCTCCTTACTGGGCAATTCTTTTTTAACCGGACTTTAACTGTCACCAGAGCTCAAACCCGGACCCAAAGATAAGTTTATTAGAAATCCTTGAAAAACTCCCAGGAGAAATAGCTCATTTGGTAAGTACTGGACTAAAAATCAAAAGCTTCCTTGTTCAACCTCAGAGTGAAACTGCAATAGCCAGGATCCTTAAAGGGCTTTTTTTTTCACCCGGACCTTAACTGCTGAACTCTCAACCCAACTCAACCAGAACCAAATGCATAAGTGGAATAGAAATCCTTGAGCAAATCCCATCATAAATAGCTCATTTGGAGAGCATTGGACTGAAGAACGAAAAGTCCCTGGTTCAATCCCAGTGTTAGTGTTAACCTGCAATTGTAAAGCTTACATGGCAATTCTTTTTCAGTTTTGTCAGAAAGTTGAACTCAGTCAAAGTTTTGAAGTCATCGGGCTCATAACAAACACTCTGGAATTTGTTATACACTTGTAAACAATTATATTTACTTTTATGGGATCACTGGAAGTCCAGTTTGTGAAGTCCACCTGCTTGGCACCAATGGTAAAATCCCACAATGTGCAAAAGCAGCT
>JAUESE010000001.1:8406958-8418829 GCA_032274725.1 Malacoctenus triangulatus
CACACACACACACACACACACACACACACACACACACACACACACACACACACACACACACACACACACTCCCAATTTGTGTTAACGGAGAGCACCTTAGGGGCTCTTTGTGGAGGCGTTAAGCACATTGTTTATTAACGGCAGTGTGAGGTTGAGTTAATTTGAGGCTCATCACGACTATCCTCTTTCCTCTTTTCCGTTGTCTCATCTCATCTCTTTCATGCCAACAACCCGGCTCAGTATTGAGTTAGGCGATTCCCCTATCACCCCTGCTATTGCTTCATTTTTCCACCAAAGCAGCTGACAGTCAGGCTGTCCCGTTCGTCTGCGATAATGCCTCTTTTTCCCTTCACTCAGCTGATTTGTTGGAGGCCGGCCGCTTGTTTTTGATGGCTTGGAGTGCTGTTAATGAACACTGCTAAAATTTGGGGTCAAGGAGTTGCTCCCTTGGCCTTCCAAACCAGATTAATTATTCAATGAGGATCGAGGTAAGGGTCTTTCGTAGCCGTGTCGAAACTTTCCACATGCCCTTCTTTGTCCTGAGCAGCTAATTCCAGTCACCAACCAAGTCAGCCTGGCTTTGCTGCAGCTGACACACTTTCCGTGCAGCCTTCGGAGCTACTCGGGTTGCTCAATGTGGACTCCCCTTTCGAGAATTTGGCATCGCCAGCAAAGAGGAGGTCGAAGGCCTGTGCGTTTCGTGTTAAAGGTGGGTGGCTTTGATTACAGAGAGGGATGAGGTTGCCCTACTGCCCCAGTGTCCTGTAACTACCGATGGTGGAGGGGATTGCAGAGTAAAAACGATTTGAATCTGAAAGTTAAGTTCCGATGTTGTGCCCCGATGTGCATTTAATAATTGATGGCTTTCGTTCTACGACTGTCAACGGGTTTAAAATGAAAAGCTGCACCTGTAGGGTGTATCATGAAAGCTTCCAGTGGGGGTTGACGTCTCCCATTTTTCCCACCATTTCCAGTACAATGGTGCTCAATTCCCTCCACTCCATGTTACATAACGGGTATTTCTGAGGTCGTGTGTT
Organism: Malacoctenus triangulatus; assembly: GCA_032274725.1. Lineage (NCBI taxonomy): Eukaryota > Metazoa > Chordata > Actinopteri > Blenniiformes > Labrisomidae > Malacoctenus > Malacoctenus triangulatus. The sequence goes on from JAUESE010000001.1 coordinate 8,407,996, forward strand.
TGCTGAAGACTGCTCTTGCCTGAATAACAGGGGCTTTTGCGGCCTCTTGCTTCAAGATGTGCAAATGAGGTCGAAAAGGGCAAAGCTAAAGGGCATTCCAGCCCACTGAAGGTAGTGTTGCTGGCATTCCAGGAAAGATGAGGTGGGATTAGCAGAGGGGGAGTGTTGATAAATTGTTATGGACAAGTACTTGCTATTCACTGGAGTCCCCTTTAGCCACAAGCCTGACCACCTTATTATTTTGGATTGCGCATCCTTGGGTGATTTGATTAGGAAAGTCCACCGCGGGTACGTTTTTAGCTTTACTCTGCTGCGCATTTACTCAGCCTGCTGCATTCAATCCTGGAGGCAGTCCAGTGTAACCAGTCTTCCACTTTTAGCCTCCGAGCCACTCATTTGAATAATAGGGGGTTTAAGTACCTTACTCAAGGACTTCAGTTGCTATGGTAGATGAAGATGGAGAGGCTGTGCTGCATCTCAGGCCTAACCGAGAGCGTCCCAGCAGGACTGGGCATTAAATTTACATGTCTGCGGTCGGTGGCTGGCTGGCAGGTCTGCAGATTCGGTGTCAGAAGATGTACTAGCAGATTTGACCAGTCTGAAAGCAGCTGGTGCAGTGTGTGACATGGCTGAAAACCTGCACACTCACAGCTCTCCACTCGCTGTTACCCAACCCTGAAAAACCAGCCATTGTTACTGGTGTTTTCATCATGTAGTACTGACCTAATACTGTAAGAGAGATGAATGGCTGAAGGGGATTTCAATGCATGAGAGGTTTGCTGCAGTAAAAGAGGGTTTGAATTAGATGACATGCAACTAAAGCACATGAGGCAATGTTAGAACAGGTCTATTATTTTGTTTGCATAATAGACAAGTACCTGGAATTAAAGCTGGCCCAATTTCTTTTTGTGTTTTGTTTATTTTGAGCTTCAACAACAAAGTTCTCCTGAGCTGAATAAAAAATCATTTCCTTCATGCAACACAAATGAATTGACAGAGAGGCAGCTGTAGTCACCAGAGTGTTGTTATCAGTGTCTAGTTTGAGAACACATGAAGTTGTTTTCCCTTGGTGTAGATAGTCTCCCATATTTGCTAAGCTGGAAGCTTTTTGCTAAGTGCGGGTGACCTTTACTCCTTTAGCAAAGGTCATCGTCTGAAGTTGCTTTGCTAAACTTGCTGCTCCATGTAGGATAAATAACACCCAAAAGACCACACTGATTCTCTCTGGAGCATTTCCATATCTTGATTAAATGGTATTTTCTAAAGGAAACAAACATTTAGAGATGCTTTTGAGATAACTAAATTTATTAATGTTTCATTTTCTCGAATTTTCGAATGTATTACTTTCGAGTCAATGACGTTTTCAGTCCATCAGTCCCCTCCACAGTTTTTTTGATGGTGTTAATTTTGTCAGACAGGAATTAATCTGAAAGTCAGGTTTCCTCCAAGGGGAGAAAAGTTTAGGAGAATCCACAAGTGTTTTTATCATATGGATGTTTTGTCTGAACAAAACTGACAAAGAAAAGTGAAGAGGAGTCTTTGCTGATGTCATTTTGTATTTTTATTCATTCGAATAGCTTCACCAAGTCATACGGCCATGTTTAATCTGGAATCCCACTACTGCCCCCACATTTTTCAGTGGTGGTGCAACATGTTGATCTGTGTCCTTAAGCTTCTGGAGAGACGGAACAAATTGCACGAAATGTCCACAAAGGATGGACAGAAGGCTCAGTTCATATCCGTCTGCATAGTCAATGTGAGACGTAACACAGACTTTAGTCATTTTGCTATGACATGACTTTTCTGCCTCAGTGATATTTATAGTAATTGCTATGATAGTGAGGCAGCATGTGAAGTCTGGTGATTCTTTGCCTACATTTAGAAATGTGTAAGTCTTTTCATTACAGTTGTCCATTGGGCTTTTAGTTCACAGGAGGAAACCCTGAAATCTGTCTTGTGGAAAGAAATTGTTGGAAAGGTTAGATCTGAACATGAGGACGTATTTAGGTCAAAAGAAATCTCGTGGATAAATAACGATTACTCTCTGCTCTGTGAAGTTGAGTTTTATGCAAGAGCAATACCTTAAAGTGAACTCCTTCCACATCAGCTGAGGTCAGAGTTATGTGTTAAGCGAGCTGTGTTTTCTTTGGAGCGCGTTGCCCATGTGAATTCAGTAGTAGGGGAGGTGCTCGGCCCATAAACAGAGCCGTTGTTCATTTGCTAACAATGAAGGGTGTGAGAGCGAGGGCAAGGTGTTGTGTCACTCTGGGTCGAGTGTGTGTTTGTTTGCTGGCAGTGGGAGAATAATGCCAGCTGAGTTCACAAAACAGAAGAGGGGTTCTCCCCAGCTTGAACTGTACAGATGCCCTCAGCCAATCAGGGCCTGTTGCTATGTGTGCCGTGAATCTTCCCCTTTGTGTTGCAGAGTGGGAGAGGAACACCCGCGCACACGAACGCACGCACACATGTCACAGACTCCTTAGTTTGGAAGGAACATTTCAGCTACACATGTGGGAGTGGAGTGGAAAAGTTTTGACAAAGGCCGACTGAGACTAAAATACAGCATACGTACTGTGGAACTAAGTGGTGGTTGACAAACTTTATTGGTAAGAGGTGCTGGCAGCCAACTTAGCAGTGAAGTTTAAAATATCACGATCGCCCAGTGTGCAGTAATTCATAACAAATGTGATTGTTTTTGTTTTATTTAATTTGAACTTGGAACCTTTCTTCCTCGCTCGCGATCATCATTATTTACAGTCCTCAAAACAAAACATGGCAGTTTCTTGGCAGGCCTCTCCTGCACTTCCAGTGTTTTTTCATCTGGTAATACAAGGCAGACAAAAACAGGAAAGGTGAGCTGGCAGTGACGTGTGATCCGTGTTATAAAACGCTGTGGAAACACAGCTCACCCCGTTATCACTGCCCAAGTTGTGGAGCAACGCTTCGTCCCGAGACGGAGTAGAAGCTCTGCTCGCACAGGGATTCACGCTTCAAACCGGAGTGACACCAACACTCAGACCCACTCAGGATAACACGGGCATCAACATACACAGAGCTCTCACAGAGCAAGCATGATCGCATAAAGGGCTTAGCAGACAAAACAGAAAGTCTCAGTGTGCAATACAAGGACATGTATAGTGGCAGCATGGCCGACACACTGGAAGTGCTCACACAGTGTGTATTCCCCCTGCACACTCACCCAGCACGACAGGAGCATTAATTGTCTTCAAACACATTCATGTTCAAGCTGCACTTTTCTGTCACATACAATGACGCATATTGAGAGAGGGGTGGGGAGGAAGGGCGGGGGGGTGTCGTTCCACCACAGAGACACTCTTCAATCACCGTGATAGGAATGTTTAACGCAGTGTCTCTGTTGCCGTGGCAACTCTTGTTTTTTTTTTTGTTTGTTTTTTTTTATTTCTCACCCCTCGTTTTTTTGTCTTCAGTCAGTAGATGTGATTGTGGATCATTGCTCTCCTGCAGGTCCCAGGTCAGTGAGCCGGGAGAAGAGTGAGGGAGGCCGTCTATCTCCTCTCCTTCACCACTTCACCTCCTTTTCACGCACGCACTTTCAGAAGAAAAGCTGCTGTAGTTTATCGCTACGCAGCTGCTCACTTAATTGTGTCTTCTGTCCTGTAGCGAATTGTGCATTTTATGACATTGAAACACTTAATGCCCCTTATAGGTGCTCTGTATATGTGCATGTTACGACCAATCTATAGTAGCTGAAAATAGCCGTAGCTGAGATCAAATGTATGGAAGTTAAGCCTCTTATTTTTCAGTGGGAACCATCTGCCCTCTAAAAACGCATCAGCTTTACTTAATTACCATGAATTCAGTTGACCAGACCTTTGTAGACTTGCATGATGGCAGGAAATCAGGAAAAAAATGTACAAAAAATATGCATCTAATGTTACAGCAGTCATGAGATTCACGGATGCAAAACTGTGAGCTTTTTTGACATCAAAATGAACAAAAACATGCAAGAGTTCCTACTTTCCTCTTTTGCTGCAGTCTGTTCAAGTGTTGGCAGCATATTTAGCAGAGGATCAGCAATGAGTGCAAAAAATATTCAGGTGCGGTATATGCGCTTATATTTGACACTGCATTGTCTGCATCGAGTTGCACGGTGGATTTTCAATTATAACTTCTTATTCCTGAATGTTCCTAATTACGTTCTATATAAATAAGAACCTTGAAATAGAAAAAAATAAATCCCTGAAATCTGGCACTTCTCAAAGCGGGTGCGGAAGGCTCTGCCTGTGGGCTTCACCTGTCTGTCTGGATATTTTCTGCGTCACATCTTGGGCACACAGTGTGCTTGAAGTCACAAGAGTGTCCCAGCTCACCACACAAGCAGACACCTCCTCAGAGACTTCTGCTTGGTTTGGTGTCGAGAACGATGACACAGGACTTTTTTTTTCTGCTGTTCAAGAAACGTGAAAAAGAAAGACAGTTGTCATGACATTGTGAATGCACTCAGACCCTGATCCTCAACTCTGAAACACTTTAAAATGCACTTGTGTCTTCCATTGAAGGTAGGAGGGGGGGGTCTTGAAATGAGACGTTTCTCTATTTCATTTCAGTGTGATGTAATCCATGTACACGCTGCAGCTGAGTGATCCGCTCTGTTGCAGAGTCCAACCGAATCTCATGTCAGGTGTATATTTTTGGGAACATACTTGCTGAAACAATGTTGCATAAGCAGAGTAAGTCGGGCAGCCTGGCTGTGTGGCACCAGGTAGTGGGATTGTGTACGAGCCGTCTTACTGGATCGCTCCAGCTTGCTTTTCTGCAGCCCTTTCCCTGCTGTTGTACTTGTTCTGATTTTTGAGAGAAAATTAGAAAATTGAGATTGCTGTTAATAAATTAGGCCATTTTTATGTTTGTTGATGCCTTAATGTATTCATGAATCGATTATAGTAATGCATTTTATTCAGGCTTTTGCCAGAGTTCCTTTCACCGCATGCAATTAAATCAAAATGCCATCGTCTGTTTTATTATTGGAGCCAAGAGACACGAACACATCTTTTCTAGGCTTGATTTACAACAGTTGCTGTCTACATTCTATATATCTGAAATATATGTTGAATATTGAGAGTAATTTTAGGGTGATAACTCAGCACATCATGGAGGTCCCCTCATGTTGTCTGGAAGTAGCACGGGTACCACATTGTTGTGTCTGGTGACCAATGACTCTTAGTTTCTACTCAGCTCGACTCTACACGGTTTCGGACTTTTTCTCTTTGGTGACGGCATCTGAGACCAGATAGTTTTCAAGATCTTTTCAAGGCGCCTTATAACGACCCCAACACATGCAACGGTGGGCCGCGGATGAGGACTCAGAGGCAGTTTTTGCTATCAGGGCTGATTTTTAATTGATTGCATAAAGCACTTTGTTACAGTGTTTAAAAAGAGTGCGACATAAATAAAGGTAACGTACAACGGCAGGGTTGGACCAGCCCTTCAGAGGAGCCTCTGTAGAAATAGAGGCTCAGGAAAACCACGAGTAAGCAGTTAGAAGTAGCAGCAACTGTTAAGTTGCTCTAGCAATCCATCTTTGATCCAAATATAGTCACTGGGACTGCAGAACTGGCTATGGAACAAAAAAAAAAACAGACAGCGTTGCATACAATTCCCACAGTGGTAGAAACACAGTGTCCAGAGCTGCTGACACTTCAGATCTGCCACCTGCTTCGCTACCAGCGCATTTGAATTCTCCAACATTAAATATGCTTTCATAGTCCAGCGGGAGCCACACGGTGGACGTCAGGCGGCATGTGAAGGCTCGGCCACGTGGTGCTTTCAGGGATGCCCCCTTTCAGACTGCCGTGAGAGGCCGTCACTGCATACAGGGACATCGCAAAGAAATGAAAGGAGCAGAGAACTGCAAGCGCATCAGCGCTTGAGTAACTTTTTTCACACTGTGAAAATGTTAATTATTCTCATTGTACCACAGCGGGTAGCTTCCAGTGCAACGCTCATGAGCCCTTCTTTTTTTTTCAACTCGGCTCTGGCTGGCAGACACCACCAGACACCAAAATCATCAAGTCGATGATTTGGGCAACCTCCACTTTGAAATCAGTAAGAGAGAGAAAAACAGAGGACGAGAGCTACCAAGTAGCGTCTATATTTATCTCACCGGGGGCTGCAGTAAGGAGATTTAGCGTGGAAGAACTGTCAGTGTAATCTCCCGTTCTGCCTCTGTGTATTCATTATAGGAGTGCAGCTACATGCGCGCGCGTGTCGGAGCCGCACGATTCTCCAAAACAAAGACAATTCCAGGTTTTGTGTTCTTGATTCGGCGTTGAATTTTTTTTCCCCTGAAAACTTTAGAAAACTGTCCTTTTGGAACTGTTCGGGGTGAATCGTGTTGCTGTGTTGGAGGGCTTGTGCATTGCTGCGGCACCAGTGCACTGTGTAGCGCTTTGCAGCCATTTCCTCCGGTTACTGGTGCTGATCGCTGGTGCAATCATTGCACAACAGTCTGCATGTCTGCTTCTTGTGTGTGTGCTTCTGAGCACAGAAGACAAACCAAAACAGGATTGGTGCCTGATTGATGTTTGTATATAATTTGGCTGCTCTGTTCCGACGCACAGTTAAAGTGGAGTTTCACATCGTGTTGTGTACGTGAATTAGTGTTGTAAGGTCGTGCAGCCCAAAGGTGTTTATGCGGTTGACGGCTGCATGTGCATTCATGCTTCAAGATCAACACAGCTTCACATTTTCCATTCATTCTTTATGCATTTGGCACACTTACGCAGCGCGACGCCTCAGAGGGGGTGTGCGCTGGTGAAGATAGAATCTTCCCTCTGAGTTGTTCCCCCATCAAGGACGGCCGGCGCTGCCGCTGATCAGAATGAGGAATGGGGCAGTTTGGACGGTGGAACCTGGTCGGCGCGATTCCATTCAGAGGACGCCGGCTATCATTGTGCATTAAAGTGACACACCTCAGCGAGCCCAGCCGCCTGCTGCACACCGCTGCACTGAAGCAGCCTGGAAATTGCCTTAACGCGCAGGCTCCCAGCTGGCTGCTTATCTCCAGTCTGCAGGTTTCCCCCCTCCAAAATCAAGCGCCAACTAAAGACATCAAATATTTCAAACAGCAAAATCAAACGAGAATTTAAACTCTCAGGAATCACAGTTTTCCCCGCGGCCGTTTGCTGTGTTGCTTTTTTCTTCCGGAAATTGGTCCAGTTGGTTTTCTCGGTTTTATTATTTATTCATTTTGAGAAAATGGACTCGGCCTCACCGGGCCAGTTAGAGCTTTAGTGTCCTCCTTAGGGGGACTTCAGCACTTATTCATTACTTTTACTGCCTGTCGGGGCCTTCAAATGACAGGAAGCACTTTCTGTTGTGTTACATTTGCAATTTTCCAAATGTTACACCTGTGTGCTAATTCTTTTTCCATATCAACTTCAGGTCTTTTGTATGTAGAGCAAATTCTGAGTCATTTTTGTCCAAGTTTAATTTTTCAGGGTTCTCTAAAAAACACAGCTTAAAGTGCTTCTGGTTCATGTTTTTGCAGTAACAACTTATCATTTCTGAACACATTTTGTACCTTGGCCGTGTTTCAGAATTTAGTGGGTTTTACTAGCTTATTCAAATGGCACTGAATTTGTGTATTTTGTTTATTTTTGGTTTGCATTCAAAGCACCTGACAGACAGCTGACTGGAGATGTTGTTGAAATGATTTCCTGTCTACCATTTGTACGAGCTGTGTATGTTTCCTATGCGCCCTTCAGACGACTCATCTGTGACTTCCTGTATGTGTGTTGACCCTCTTTCTCTTTCTGCCTGCTGTCAGTGTCGAGTCTGAATGTAGCACTTGTCGTCCCATTGTTGGTTTTTCAATGATTTTGGAGTTTGTTTGCAATGCACGTGAGCGGAGCGTGATTGAGCTAGGATTCTATGTTTGTTATGAATCAAGTTTGCCATACACAGACAGGTTATCATGGTTAGTTATTCTCAATAGGCTATAGGTGAAGCTTCAACAATCTTGCTGCTCACTATTGAAGCACTCTCACTTTAAACCAGAGTTTTTTCTTTTACAAAAGTTACATTGAGCAGGTGAAGGATGTTTTGGTTTTTGACAATGTAAAATGCACTTTTAGGAGGATGAAATAAAGGCAAAAACAAACAAATAGGAAACAGTTTGACTTTTTTGGCTGAACGAGTTGGTGGTTATTTAGAGAAAAACTCTTTTTCTGTGTCCAATCATTACATCTGTGATCTACATTGCATCTTCCTGCTGGAAGGCGAGAGTGCAAACCCCTATATTTCTAAACAGCCCAGAGAAATAGTAAAGTTACAGTGACATAAGTGGGCTCAATATGCATAAACGCATATCTTAGTTTTTCCACACATTAATACGTTGAAGTCTATGTTTTTAAGTTTAGTCTCTGTCAGTTCAATAGTGAAACAGTTTCTACGTTCCTGAACAGAAGTAAGTTATTGCCATATCAGTCAGACAGCTAAACCCAGGTTCCTCCAGCAGCTCATCAAACTGTGTTCTGTAAATCTAACCGAGGCTGTGTGTGTGTTTGTGTGTCACCTCCTGTTTTGAGTTTCTGGCTCTCTGTCAGCCGTAACCGGCAGCCCGGTGTGTTGCACTCTTCAGTGTTGTTGTCCTGCTGAGACTTTGATGTGTGCGATTTTGTTTCTCATATCTCACTGACTCCAGTCAGCCGTCACCGTCTGTATTTCGCTTATCAATTAATCATTTCTGTCATTTTTTAAAGCATCAAACTTTGCTGGATTCTTTTTGGCGTTTTGATCAAATAAAGGGAGACTTTGTAAGACATGGGGTGATGAGAAGACTGTCAGATCAATCGGTAAAAAGAATATTTGTTGGAATAATGTACTTTTGTATGGAGGGCACATGTTGCATGGAGCACTCGGCCGATCAGGGGAGGATGGGAGTGGTGTGAATGGGTGCGTCCGCCGCATTCAAATTAGCTGGGCTTGTGGAGAGTAGAGCAGCTCTGCCGTAGAAGGAGGCGCAGCTCTGCAGCGACTGTGTGGCCACAGCACATGGATTAATGGGTCATCTTATCTCAATGTGTTTGTGTGCTCGTCTCTCACTTTGTGTCGCTCTCTCTCGCTCTCCCCCCGTCTTTCCATCTGTCTCTCTGCTCAGAAAAAACAACCGTACTGGGTGCAGAATATAAAGCACATTGATCCCAGCTCCATGCATTCAGATTGCAGGCATAAATATAGCCACAGACACAGTGTGCAGGAATGCAACTGTTTTTACCCCCCTCACACACACACACACTCTCTCACTCTCACTCACTAAACAGTTTGTCGAAGCACCGACATGTTTGACTTCTGTTGTTTGCCTGTTAGGTAATCATGAGTCATACCAAAGTGTGTGTCTGTGTGTATCACCGTGCGTTCGCTCAGAAGACCGCGTTGGCTCTGGCCGCTGACCCCCCTCTGCTCTTGTCCTGGAAGCCTTTTTCCATCCCACATGACTCTCCACTGATCTGCTGGCCTGAGGACGTGGAGACAGCTGAGGGGTGTATGCACGAGCGCGTGTTTGTGTTTGTACGTGCGTCGCCGGTGCCGAATCCTAACCAGCCGATCTGTAGGCGTGACTCCAGCTGGACTTGGTGGCAGGCGGTCACAGGTCTAATAATAAGACGCCCGAATCTTAATCCGACCTGTTACATAACTCACACATAATCGGGAGATGGAGAGGAGATCACACGCGCCACAGAAAGAAAACGTTGTGTGTTTTCATGTGTTTGGGTTTGGGGGGGGGGTCTGCCTGCTGGATGCAACCGTCACAAGGGAGCCACAAAGGTCCTTAACTCGTCTCTGATCCCAAACCTGATTACGTCTTCTGCTTGCATTGCTGGTACAGCGCTAGTAGTTGCTATGGTGGTTCCCTTACTGGGAGCAAGGACACTAAAGGAGTTTTAGACACACACACTCTAAAAGAAAAGGTTTGAATCACACACAACCAGCAAATTACAGAAAAAAGCAAAGGAGGAGAGGAGTGATGCCACACATTCATCCTTACTTTCTACAGTTTAATTGTAGTGACATTACATGAGAAAGAGGGATGGGAGCGATTTAGTTGAAGTAAGAAGACTAAAACGTAGGTCTTCAGAAAACTACCTGCACTTGTATTTTTGTATCTTTTTCTTATTTTTACCCAAGCCGCTCTCATTGGCTCAGGGTTTATTAACCATCTGCAGAATAAGCTTGAGACCCACCTAAATATGTTATTGCGCAACTTACACAACACTTTATCAAATGGATTTGTTGTGATGAAACCAGACATAATGTGACTACTCTTTTTCTGACTCTATCTTTGTTTCCACCTCACAGATCTGGTGAACTTTGAACCCTTCAATCCCACAATTATTAAGCCGAGGAGCTTAATGATTCAATGCAACACTCACTAGTTCATTTCACTTCTCGCAAAAATTTTAACTCACTGTGCCGAAGTTTGAGGAACGGAGAGAGGCTATTTATTAACTCAGTTTGAGGTTAAAAAAACAACAAAAACACAAGTGTGACTTCTTCCATGTTTTCTTTGTTGTTGTTTTTCTACATCTCGATCACCTCCCATTGTCACTTTCAGCTCTCAATCTTTGTGTGTGTGCATGTGTGTGTAGGTTTCATAGGAATTCTGTATTCAGGCCCCACGCTGCCATGAATGACAGCTCTCATCTAAGCATGTACAGGCTGGGCCCCTTAACCAAAAGACTCCATCACTACCCCTTTGTCCTTTGTCCCTTGCCTGCCTGCGTGTGTGTGTGTGTGTGTGTGTGTGTGTGTGTGTGTGTGTGTGTGTGTGTGTGTGTGTGTGTGTGTGTGT
>JAUESE010000001.1:8527834-8539110 GCA_032274725.1 Malacoctenus triangulatus
GTGTATGAACCACAACACTGCAACTCTCAGCTTCACATCTTCCTGGTTGGCATGTGAACACAAGCCCCTTCAGTCATTCACAGTGGATTTTGTTACACGCCGCTGTCCTTGTGTGCATCACTGTGTGCACGTGTGTGTGTTCTCCTACCCTCCCTCTTCAGTCTGCTTGTGGACGTAGGCCAGTATATCAGCAGCACGGCCGGTCCCCTCACACACCACCACTGGGACAGGTGGGCTCTCCTGCAGGTACTCCAACACCGTCAGGATCACATTAGGACCCCCTTCAAGGATCAGGGCTACGACGGGCACACCCTGACCGATTCCTACAATGCATGAATGTCCCATACAATTAGTAGATGGAAAATTATAAATGCTTAATATAACAAATGGACTTTTAAACTAAGTGATGCTAATACAGTTACTTTAATAACCTAAAATCACAATAATGAATGATCATGACTAGGTATCTGCAAAGATAAACAAAAATGTCAGAAAACTTCAACACTATTAATAATAATACTATTCTTCTTCAGTCCAATATGTGTAATAATGTGTCAAGAAGAAGTTGAGATCGAATGAGATCGTAGAAAAGCTGATTTGTTGTGATGAACTGCTGCCCTGCTGGTTGTCTTACGTGCATGTATTCTTTGGAGGTTGACGTGCTTCTCCAGGTCTCGCCGCAATTTGACCTCAGCGCCATACTTGCCCACCGTCCCATCATCCACCAGAAGGAAGTGGGAATGTAGATTGTTGAGAACGTTGAGTTTGCTGAGAGGGTTTAGCAGTGTTTGATATGGAGCGATAATCTGCAGGACACATCAGAAAATAAAACAAACAACAATACCAGCAATGAAGAAGAAAGGCATATGAGCAAGGTAAAAAAAAGAAATAAAGTGAAATAATAGTGACTTTATGTTGACTTTCAAATGAGTGAAAACTTAAGGTGGAGTTTTATCTTACATCTCTGCCGATGAGATCGTTCCTGTTTTCAATGACTCCCCAGGGTGCGATCCCGATAGTGCAAATTTTCTTGGATGATCTTGAGCAGTGTTCTTTGAGAGCATCTCCAACATGCTTTGCAACACCTTTGGGATGGATGCATTCAACAACAAAAAAAAGTTTTAGAGTCATTCTTTGGTCGATTGTTTTCTCGTCAACAGCTGCAAAACTCATCTTTATCTTGGACGAATTCATTAAAAGTCGATATTCTGAATCACACTTGAGAAAAGAAACGGTTAAAACTCTCCAGCATGATGACAGACATGCCAACGTTGGCCCCCAACAGGAACCAGTATTAGTCGCCAAGATGTTTGTGAACCACAATCCTCGGCTAATGGATCTCAAGGATTCAGCAGTAATTAGTGAGCCTGGAGACCATCCCAGCTGGCCTGGGTGCCAGAGGGGCATTAAAAGTAATCACTGGTCTGGGTAATTGACCCTGTGAGTAATGATTTAAACACTATGATCAGACCACACCATCTTAATGCTGCGCTGCGGCTGCAGACACACCTCAGCCATGGATCACAACAAAATGACATGCTTAGAGGCCCGTATTACATCTTCTGCTACATCAGCTCATCACCTTCATGCTGGCAGAGTGTTTATGTTGGTAAGTGTTCCTCAAGGGGGAGACAGGGCTTTTAATTATTAGTTATCCAGTAGAGTTACTTCACTGATGAGTTATGTCAATAACACCACATGCTATATTTTCAACACCCTATATATAGGTATGTTCACTGTAAATGTAATAATGCCACTGACAGAAATAACTACTTTGATCCTTTTTTTGGACAAAGAATGCAATAAAATCACCATGATTTGGGCTGTAAACCCTATCAGTTATGAAAACAGCAGAAATTACAGCAACCAAAATTGACATCGATATATCTGAAAAATTATTGTTTGCATCCTGAGTTGCACTTGAATGAGACTATTTAGTATTTCTGTAAAAAAGGAAGTGAATACCAAACTCAATATCTCTGACAAAAATGTCATCATTCACCCAAGCACTTAAAAAAGTGCAGTTTAAGAAAAACTACACAAAAACACAAAATAAGAAATCTCAAACAAGTGGACTTTTGCAAGTAGAACAACCAAAAGATCTTTGTTGACAATGTATTAATGCTGCTGCTGTCTTTGTGTTACTTGCGTCCCAGAGCTGGTAGGCATACGAATTATTTTCACAATGACTGAAGGATTCAATGAGTGATCCTGCAGTTAAATATGAATCTGAAAGTGTCGCAAGAGTCTTTCTAGTGGAGCTTTGACGAGTTTTATGATTAACAGTCTTGTTTACATAACTGTTAGGCTTCACGAGGAGGACGAGGTGAGCTTTAGGTTAAAAACATTAACAGGCTGATGAATAGCTGTGTTACACCACTGTGCTTCAGATGATAAAGCTTTTAGAAAAGCTGCTACAGAACAAGCCCATCTTCCTCTGACCTGTGTTGACCCCTCCAGTGAGAATCCAGGCCCCGGTGGTGACTGCAGCTTTAATGAGGCCCTTTCCCACCACCTGCTTGATGCGAGGGTGCAGCTCAAAGTTCTGAACTCCTCCGTGGACAGAGATGAGGATCTTGGGAAGCTCCATGTGCCACTCCTTCAGCATCAGCCGCAAGACGCTCTCAGGCCGAGTGTCATGGGACAAACGCACATACTGTTAACCATGACAGAATAAAAAGAACAGACAGTACTCTTAATAACTTGGAAAGAGAAAGAGCAGCAGAACCCTCACATGCTTAGAGCTAAAAAAAACAAAAAACTGATTAAGACCAAAAATAGCTGATTTTGTCAGTTCATCAACACCTTATTTTTCCAAACACAAAGTTCTCCAGTGGGGAGGAATGTGCCCTCCTACCTTGGCCCTGTATGAGTGAGAACCACCCTGGAAGTTGATGACACCATAGGTGTCAGTGGGACTCGTCTTTGTGTGTTTCTCCACCGACCACTCCTCCAACTCCGGCATGGACAGGTCGGGATTCTCACCCAACTTCACATCCGAGTACTTGGTGGCCAAGCTGGCTGTGAAGCCAACGTGCTGCCGCACCAGCCGCCCACAGCAGCATCTTTGGGAAGAACAGAGTCATATTCACAATGTTTGTTCAGTAAAAAATGCTGAGTCATCCATATTTATCCAAGCAACGCAGATCATGACACTTGGAAGCAATAATGAGGCTTTCTCTGAAAAACAAACAGTTCAAACAAACAATTCCTTCAAAAGCAGGAGGGTATTACAGAGAAAAAAAAACAAACAAAGAAAAAAATAGTTTCTGTTTGGCCTCTTCAGTTTTAGAAGGAATATAAAAAGGAACAAAAAAGGGAAAACCTCAATAATATCTTTCAGTCGTAAATTATGTCTAAATTGTGGTCTATGACTCAGGAAATGCTGAGTTTTATTCTGAAAAGTCCTGCTTAGATGTTCGTGAACTGCAGCTTTCGACTTGCACAAAGAGCAAAGTGGCACCCAGCACAAAACAAACGTCTTTGCTTGTTTCGAACCAACATAGTTGTCATTATCCTATCCAGTGCCCACGCTGTGCAAATAGCAAGTATACTTGCACCCATGGGTGTGTTGCTCTTAAAATGAAATGTGGTCAGAGTCATTGCTATCTTGAGGCAACAGAAAGTGGCAGCAACACCGACAAACAAAAAGCCAGGGCTTACGGCAAAAGAGCAGTATCTCCTGTGTTATTCTAAGAGTTCTGAAGACAATACCAGATACCATTCATAGGCTGTTGCACATCCAATACAGGGACATTGAACCGGCATCAGGAGATGATGTTTGTTGCAACTCATTCAATGTATTTCTGCAATTCCAAAGTTTCATTTCAAGAAGAGAAACGTGACCATTTAAGGTGTGATGGGAGTGATTGCGTGAGTTTCTCCACTTGTGACCGGTCAGTTGTCACACTCTGGCTGGCCTTTGGCCCAGGTAACATGACCCATGAGGCTGATGTTTCCTTTAATGAGCTTAGCAATGATCACAATCTGCAACAGTTGCAGTTGACAAAAAATGATGAGCAAAGGTGGAACAAGTCTTGTGTTGTCAAGCACTTCCTGGGATGATGGAAAAATGATCAGTAATTTTCAGTCAAACAATTCACCTGTTATATAGAATGAATAAATAAGCTCCAGGAATATGCACAATAAATATTTTTTTCCAACTTTAATGATGACTATTTACTCATCTTGTGCTCTGTTGATGGACTGTGAACACAAAAGAACACAAGGGCTGTTGTGCTTCCTCACCACCTTTAATTGCCTAAAGGGAGAATGTGCATCCTGACACACAAAGCCTGGAAGTTAATTGTTTCCTGAGCAGGGGTTGTTGTTCAGTGGAATTACACGGTGAAAAGAATTTGTCCCCGAGCTTTTTCGGCTTTAAATTAACTGGTGGAAGAGAATCCTTTCAGGCTAATCCTGTCAGGTAACAGAGAGCGAGTGAAACAATGACTGAACCAACACTCACCGGACGAGCTGCTGGCAGATCTGGCATCCTGGAAGGCATCTGTAAAGAGTTGCAGATCAAAGATATCAGTCACTGGTTTTAATTCAAAATAATTCACATCATATTGATATGAAGGAGAGTTGCAGCAGAGGAGAAGCTAAATGTGAGGGCAGGTCTCCTGCAATGAGTGGAAAGTTCACAGTGGACACCGCTGTTTGAGGACATAAAGGAAGGTTATCTGTTCGCTGGGCGGGCAGCCCGGCTGATTTGGCCTTTCACCTGTGCAGAGTTACGAAACCTTTCTCACTTTTGACACTGGCCTTTAGTTTAAAGTTAAATGTGTCTGTACGCACCTCTGAATCATCTACAGGTAACAGCAGCAGAGTCATGAGAGGGGCAAAACAAACTAGTGGTGAATAATTGATGTATAAGAAAACAGCCGTGGGCTTCCAAAATATTGGAATTGAGTGAAGGACTATAAGGAAATACAACTATGAATTTTCCAAAGTAAAATGATGTTTTTTCCCTGCTACTGAACCCTTTCCTGAGCCTTTCTGCTGCTCATGTGCATGAATGAGCAGCCTTCATGGCGGGCCAAGAAGGAACCTACATACAATTTTAGCACCACTTTGTAAGATTCCAGTGAGTCTGCTGAAAACTCCAGATACAGCTGACAAACCAACATCAGCAGCAACATTCACGTCCACACACAGAGGATACAGGTTTGAAAAGAAGGTCTCCCAATGCAAGAAAAATAAGCAAGTGAGATTTGAACGACTTGAGGCAGAACAATAAAAAAGACAGCAATTTAAAAAAAAAAAGTTACTTTTTTATGACAGTATACAGATATACAGAATACAGGACACACTGGCTCATCACTGGTCTTCCCTCCTACTTAAATCAGTAATTACAGTGACAGACATAAACATTAAAACAGACTCATTTTCCCTTTGCAGAGTAGTGGTTAGGGTTTGGGCCTACTTCGACACACACCATGCAATTACACTGTTTCCATGGCTCACACCAGAAGGCACACTACAGTGTGTCTCAGCACATACCTGTGGGGGTCCTTTGACACTGGAAGTATGTACACACATTCCCTCTTGGTGAAAGTGCTTTCTATCCAGGGTTTCTGGGACTGTGAAGAAAAACAGAGAGTTGTGATCATTTGACAGCAGCCGATATTCCACATGTGTGTTTATGGCCTTAAGTGTGTTTTTGTTAAATGGATTCAGACTTCACTTTAAGCAAGTTGTCCTCCAGGGACGTTGAAACTGTGCAGCGTTTGCTTCTACCGTGCCGACATTTCTGCACTTAGCTGAAGCTAAAGAATGAAGGACTGATCCGATGTCAGTACGTCTCCTGCTGTTTTTATAGAGCTGAACCTGATTCAAGCTAGGAGGGTCTTGCACCTTTCAATCCAAGATGTTAAAAATAAATAAATAAATAAAAGGATCAGAATCGTTTTAAAATGTTAAAAACATTTCACTCCAGACGAATACAATTCGGGGGCCCACCAACTTCAGGCATTGGGCAATAACAAACTACAACAAAACAATCCCACTCTGCAATACCACTTTTTTTTTTTTCCATCACAAGGATTTACAGTAGAGGAATTTTCAATTAATGCCACAGGCCTTTTTGTTCCTCCAGTACAGCTCAGAGGAACCCAGGGGCGATTAGCACCATTAATCCCACACAGCACAAAGGGAAAAAAAACCAAACACCAGTACCAGCTTCACACGAAAGCAACGCAACAATTCCTGAAACTCAAAACAACAACATGACAGCAGATCTTTCAGCTGGAGCTCACTGCACACAAATCATAAAGTCAGCATGCAGTTTAATGTAAACACAGTGGAAACACAGGCGAATCAGCTGAGTGGCGTAACACAAACAAATTTGACAGTCAAGTGGATTAAGATGCTAGACAAACACGTTGGATTAAGTTAAAGTTAAACATGAAAAACATGCATTATCCTCTGTCACTAATATTCTACTCTGCCAACAATTTAGAGCAAATGTATTAGAGCATCCACACAAACAGGTCTTGCTGTGATCCCACTGCAGGACCAGAGACACAGGGACATTCAGTGCGTACCTGGATGTCCTCCTCTTCATCTCTGTGTTTAAGGGCTTTGTATAGGAACATACCAGGGCTCCTTCACGCATCTCCTGGACAGACCACAGTCACCACAACCTCCCCGGAGCACGAGATCATCAGCAGCGACTCAAAACACGCCTGGTCTCTCAAGGTTCGCACGCAGTTGTCCACACAGGTCTCAAAGTCTACGACGACACTGTTACCGTACAGATCCGGCCCAGGTTAAAGGCTGAGTGATCACTGAGAGAGGATGCACCTCCAAACTCCATCCACAGTTAATCTGTAAGAAGCCACTGAAGGGGCAGATGAATGTGTCTGAGACAAACTAGATATTATACTTAGGCTGGGGAGAAAGGAGCGAGGGAGGCGGGGGTGTGGGAGAGGATTAACGGATAGGCAGAGGCCTCGGTGATATATACCTAGTTGTCTCCTGACGACACCCCACCAACCGTGATTCACACAGCACACACAAAGCCCTCTCCCAAGGCACCCAATGACTTACTCTTTGGATGACTCTTATTTTGAAGCTCCCAGAGAACAGAGAGTATTTAAAAACATGCCACAATCCAAAAAATAAATATCAGACTGCAAAATTCTAATAGACAGCTTAAAGAACTAAAACACAATGAGGTTCAACATACTGGCTGACTTTTCTAAGTTATGGCAGACAAAATTGAACATGATTACCAAAACTCTCAAACATTCTCATACACGGTTGGGGTGCTGTCGCTGTAAGTGAGTTGGATGGATAAAAATAGAGGACCTAAAGCTGTATATCTGACTTTAAGTCCATTTCATCAACACATGATATGTTCAAACAACGCGATGATTAGCATACAGCTGGAAATAACTGGTTCAAGTGTAAAAACAATCATCAAAATTCTTTTATGTAGCTCTCCATGACAACCAAGGATATTGTCAGCAAATGTCCAATAATGGCTGCTTCCATTCAAGAGATAAACTGAAATATATTGAAATATTCAACTATATATATTATGCAGTGACCTGGCAGATAAACTGATGTGTGTTGTGCTCTTTGTTGGAGTTAATTATTATGTTTGCAAAGTGAATTATCACCTCATTCCATATTGATATATATTTTAGCTGAACATTACACTGAACCCTGAGTTAAACAGTGCAGACAAGCCCCTCAATTATCAAAACCACTTATTTGGGTGTGAACAAGGAATGAGTGCAGTTGGATGGTTCCAATGACCATACCATCAGCATGCCGGGCCCCTAAAGTGCGACAAAACAACCGAAGCATCTTTGAGAATTTGTAGGATAAAAACCCATGTAGAGTCAAAAGTATCTTCACTACTTACCAGCTTTTTCATTTCTAATGTATCTCTCAGGCTAGATGGCCAACAGTCATATATTCATTTAGGGTAAGCTAACTACAAGAACACCTTGCATTGATTCAATGGTGTGTGGGAGCCACACAATGACAATATCTCTGGTTCAAGTCTCTTGGACCTTCTTGTGTGATTTGCATGTTCAAAGATCTTCATATGAGGTTGACTGCTCTAAATGGACCATACGTGTGCAATAGATTGTGCATCTCTCCGTTTGTCCTGCAATGGAGTGGCGACCCGTCTGACATTGGGGAGAGGCAGGGTACACCTCAGATGGGATCAGCTCCAACACCCCACAACTATGGGGAGGGGAAAGCTTTATAGGAGATGGATGGAAGCTTTGTGTTTGTAAGCCAATTAAGGACGCAGGACTGTAGTCAGGACTTGTTTTGTCAATCTCTGAAGCTGCAGCTGTGTTCTTCATGCTCGGTTGCTTCTTTGAATCATTGCATTACCAGTAAAGTACTATTAATACAGAGCAGCATTTAGTATGAAATCACTAAATTCAACACTTTTCTATCTTATTTTGAATGGCTGAACCAAAATCTTTGTTATGTTTACTACAGCTGAACTGATCTTAGATAAACTCCACGAGCTGGGTGAAGTATCCTTACAGGGTGGCAGAATGCCTTAATGAGACACTTCTGTCTTTTTGATCCCACAAAGTCTAACAAACTGTGAAGGCAGATAAAGCAGGGCTGTGCTCGGCTAACCTGTAACCATGGCACCTGAGAATGTCAGGCAACAAAAGACTTGAGCTTAAGAGCCGCTGCCAGAAACACACACATACACGCTCCCTCTCCCACTTCCTCACACCCTCCCTCTTCCTCTTTGGAAGTGGGAGGGTGCTCTCTCAAAGCACCAGGTTTTTTTGATTACTTAGTTCCTGCAGGAAATAAAGCCAAGCACCTTCCTAAACTAAATGTCAGGTACCGCAAACTGTGCTCGTGTTCGACCATGTGCGCCTGTGGAAATTAAAGCGCTCATGCAGAAAGACAACACATTTACTGTTTTATCTTCCCACTGTCATCCCCAAACGACACACAACAACTCTTGAGTGATAAAAACCTGCCAGCTGAGCTCTTCATCGCTCCGCCTGCTTCTCCCTAACATTGCAATGAGGCTGGCTGCTCAGCCCACCACTCCTTTGGCTCCGCCTGATGGGGCCAGATAACATCTGGCCTGGCAACTCTCTCACCGTGTTTTAGAGAATAGAACCAACGGGGTCAGAACTGACGGCAAGTGTTAACCAAACAGAAGAATCATTCTCAGTGATGTTTGAAACGAGACTAAATTCATTTGTTTTTGGTTTTTGTATCCATTTACATTGAGGGACTCGTGTTTTACCGTATATTGAAAAAAGGTTCAAGCAGATCGTCATTCTTTGTAATCCCCATTCCATGTAATGCAGCATGCTCACTTTTTTATTTTTAGAGGAGAAATATCGTGTATTTTCTGGCGAGAACAGCAGCAGCCGCACTGATAAGCGGCTGCAAGTGGGGACTGAGAACTGGGGCATCTTCCACGGTACACTGAACTAAAGCTCTTGTCATGAGATTCTCTGTGCCATAAACTCAACCGCTCAATACTCCTCTGTTAGGTTATTACCGTTAACAAAAACAAGCAAAACAAAAAAAATAAAATTGAAAAAAAAAAAGAAATTTGTTGACTGAATAATGAATTTATATAAAACACAAAAAATGATTTTGCCTTTTTACAAAAGCAACTCAAAACAATATATCGGTTGCATTAGTCAAACAGCCACTGCACATTCAGTGCTTACCGAAAAATAATCATCTTAGCAGTTTCATTAAAAAATAAAAATAAAAATGTTGGTCAAGCATTTACAGGGACTGAGTTTGACTCTGCAGTTAATGTGAAAATTCTTTGCACCTTCGGTTGTTTCAATTTCCTGCTTTTTTGCGCGTTAGGAAGCAGAACAAACCGCCTGAAATCACGCAGTTGTAACAGTTCATCCAACACCCGGAGGTTGGAAGTTGGAATCCAGCTCCATCCCAGTCAGTCAAATCTGATCCCTGCTTCTGTGTCCCTGGGAAAGACACTCTTCCCACCTTGCCTATGTGTGAATGTGAGTGTTTGTCCGGTGGTGGTCGCAGGGGCAGTAGGCACAGAATGGCAGATACACCTCCGTCAGTCTGCCCTGAGCCAGCTGGAGCTACATCCTTGTGTCAAAGTGAGAGTGAATGAGTAAGAAATCTAATGAAAGCACCTCTGATTGCAATGACATGCATTGTATAAATACAATGTATTGTCATAATTAGGTATGCCTGCTTAAAAACGGCAATTCTCACTGTAGTGACAGCCAAGTCGTGGGCAGTCCATCTAAAATGTTCCTGTTTAGTCCCTGATGCCTTCTAATCTTAGTAATCTTTGTGGTGGGGTCAAAGTACAATTTACATTGGCTTTCTATTAATGGTATCATGATTGAACAATAAATCACATGCTAATAGGCAATTGAAACTAAGACAAGCCTTATCAATTTTTCAATTCTTGCCACGTCTTAGTTGTTCCGCAATCGAGGCCTATAAAAGAACATCAAATGGAGGGAACGAGTTCATTGAGGGTTTCAGATAAGATTCGTGGAAGGCAGCACACAGGAGCCCTTGCAGTCATGAGACCAAAGTGTGACGGCTCACCAGCTCTCTCACTGGTGCCCCCCCGGGCAGAACTATGAAAGACTGCACAGCGGGGGCCGACACAATGGTCGCATGCCACCCCGAAGTCCTGCCGGCGAGAGGCTGAAGAACCAGAGCTATGGAGCATGCGATGGACCTTCTTCTCAGCATCTGCTGCTCACGATCAAGTGAGACTGTAAAACACCGGTTCAAGCTGCCGTCTACAGTGACTGGGTAGCTGCAGAGGCACCTCCTCAGTATAGGTTTGCACGGTTTCCCTTACAAAATGAACAGGATGCCATAAAACCACAAACATGCACAGCTTTTAAAAAAACACAAACTCTGGAGGGCCTCTGACTAAAACACTTTAAGTGATCTTCAAAGATCCTGAGTGCTGCAGAGCAAATGGATCAGAGCCTCGATATCGAAACTCAGAGAAAGAAGCCATGGTCACTTGCAGGCTCACACACAGGCAAGCGGTGCCCGTTTATTCTGGAGCACAACAAAGTGATGCAAGACTACTTTCTACCAGCTCACGGGGCACTAAAGCCCAAACTGATGACCACTTAAACCACTCACTGTTACGTCAGAGAGTGCGCCTTGCAAAAAAACAGCTCCATCACAGATTCTGTGACATACATGAAATCACAACGACCACTCAGATGATTAGTTCAAATCAAGGAAGAAGCTGTCCGACTGCTTGGGGCATCAGCAGCAGCAGCAGCAGCAGCAGC
>JAUESE010000001.1:8541640-8551673 GCA_032274725.1 Malacoctenus triangulatus
GTCCTTATTCATCACAGGTAAAGTAATTACAAGGTGGAATATTTACTTCTGATGCCATTTTTAGCTTTGTGGCCTATAAAGTGAAAACAAATTAGTTTGAAATTAGATGGAATAAAACAAGGCAGGTGGTATTATCTTTCAGAAAAATATTCTGCTGTGTAAACCGTTGGATGACTGTGTGTACAAGACAGGCAAGTA
The DNA here is from genome assembly GCA_032274725.1 of Malacoctenus triangulatus. NCBI lineage: Eukaryota > Metazoa > Chordata > Actinopteri > Blenniiformes > Labrisomidae > Malacoctenus > Malacoctenus triangulatus. Next base: position 8,541,839 of record JAUESE010000001.1, read on the forward strand.
TTTGTAGTTAAAAAATTCTCCTAACGAAATTGCTCAATACTATTTTAAGTCACTTAAAAAAACAACATTGAAATGTTTATAGACCACTCAATAGCTCTATTCATTTTTATGTTGAAAATTGAAAAAAAAAAACCCCAACAAAAAACAGATTCTATTTCAAGCATTACAACAAATATCACCTTTAACAAGATTTTCAGCTCACTTGTTCAACTCTGGCATTCACACTGCTTTTTAATCTGTAAATGCCATTTTTGTAGTTGTATATTATCTTTCAATGCCTGGCATCATGTGATCAGTGGATACCTAAACTGTACCAGCATGTCTTTGTTTCGATGTGAGCTGGGAGTAAAAACCTCTGAGGGAAATAAATCCACAAACAATACCAATAAATAAAAGTTCGTCATTTATTATAAGGCAAAGAGAGAAACCACATTTTACAAACAAGTCACACAGAAATCCCGGTTATCAAAATGTATCATCATGTAGCAAGTAATTAACACTGGGACTCCCCACCCCTCCCCAAGAGAACAAGTGTCAGGCTGAATATTATAAAGTGCGTTCTGATTTAGTCAAATGCAATCACCCCCAAGGCAGAGTCAGCAGTTTCCTGAAAGTTAACCTAACAGACCTTCCAGGCACTAAACATGTGTTTTTATATACTTTTGACAAGTTTGCTACACTGCATTTTTTCATCTCCCAAACATTCACTTCACTCAAAAACACAAAGCTGTTTTTTTCTGAATTTTTTGATCAAAAGCACAAAATCCCTTGCTTTGCAAATGTAATAATAAACTGCAGTTTCCAAAAATGTTTCCAGCTGTTGGTTCCATTTTCAACGCTGTACGTCAGCATCTCTCACCATCTAAGGAGCGATCAGGTCCTCCCTCTAAAGAGAAGAGAGACATTGAGACAGTTCAAGCTTTTTGTTCGCTGCATGTCAAAATGGCGACAAACAAGGACAGTCTCAGGAATGGGTTGTCATTACGTGAAACATATCACAAATAAATCAGCGACAAGGTTTGTGAATAACGAAGATTCATGCAACAACTGTCCCATGCTTCCAGAAAGCAACAGCATGCAGAGGACAACATAAATAAGGTGGTGACTGCATGAAGAATGGAGAGGTTAGGGAAGTCATTCCTGTTGATTGGAAAAGATGGATGAGAGCACTGAGTGGAAAACACTGAAACAAACTGCAGGCGCCACACACAAAAACTGTAGAAAGAGACAGATTGAGTTAATGCTACCCCGGGGTCATATTTCTCAGGAATATTTCATTTTACAAGGCTAAGAATTTATTCTGAGACTTTGGAAGGTAATTTTTAATCAACTAGAGCCACCTAGTGGAAAAAAGTTGGAAGCAAAATTTTAGGTCAACATTTGTTCTGTCTCCCAGAACCACTCTGGGCGAGGACATCCAGGTTGAAATGTACAACAAAAAGAGAAAAAGAACAAAAAAAAAAACAACCTAGTAAGCGATGATAAAGCAGTGAGGAAAGTATCACAAACAATAGGAGAGATTCAGGGCGGATAAAGTTCTGGGTCAAAGGGAGCCACACCTGACAGCAGGGGTTCCCTGGATGAGTCCAAAACCTGGTGAAAACGAGCTCAGGTTAGAGTCACAACTTCCTACTGGGTTTGGCCTCAATTTCTCTCAAACTAACAAACCCATTTGTGAGGACACAATTGTATCCAAACCCAAGATCTCAGGGGGAAAAAATGAGGTTTAAGGGATCATCCAATGTGAAAAATAATAACATGTGAGGATTCCAGAAATGGTTTTTGAATCTTACAGTGACACAAATGCGCTCAGACTTGAAAAACTAGCTGGTCTGGTTAGTAGAGCCTGCTGAGTGACTGGTGTCTTTATTCACTCCCTTCTGCATTCTCTCCGGCATATTTATCCTGTGCTTCCGTAACAATGCTATTTTACTTCCATGGTGAACAGTGAACTGGCAGGCTGCAGCTGATTCAGAATGTAGCTGCAGCCAAAAAAAAGAGAGCCCCCCCCCCAATATCATTCAGATCACTGCAGATTATGCATACTGCTCTGCAATAAAGCATGCAAGTAAGATAGATGCTGAACTACAATCAAATTTTCAGGGAAAAAAAAAATCAGTAATTCAATATTTATGCTAAACAAAGAGATGCTTTGTCACTTCCTGTGTGTGCTGCAGATCTGTTATATTCTGCATGAGTGGCCGAAGCAGCTTTCTCCAGTTCCTCTCTCTGAGATTCTGTTACGGTTTCACATCACAGGCTAAAACAACTTCAGGTCTGGCAGTGATCCTGGAAATACACTTCTCTTCATCCTCAAGTTTCAGAAAAGTCGATATTTCCCACAATTCCACGAGTCGGTGTTGACAATTAAATGTTGAAAGTACAGGGAGAGTATCCGAAGGCACTGATCAGGTACAATCTCTCAATCTCACCTCGTACATGGTGCCGGCCCAGAACTGCTTCATCTCACCCCGACACCCTGCCACCACTGCAGAGGTTATCAGGGTGAAGGGCACCAGGTACAGTAGAGCAGGCTGACCCATTCCAGACAGCAGCATCACTGCAAACGTCAGGATCATTCCCAGCAGGTAGGCTACAAGTAACAGGGGAACAAAAAAAGGAACTTGAAGAGCTTGACTATCTTAATTTACAGTAATGAATGTAATACTGCAATCTGACAGGGAGTATAATCCAGTGGGCAAACAAATGAAAATACAGAGGATAATTCTGGCAAAACTGGAAGTACCAAAGCAGCAGCTGACAAAGTAGACCTTCCTTCTGCTGTTGATCCACACATCAAACCTGCTGCAGTAGGCCACAAGGAGACCTGTTGGACCGATGACAAAACAAATATTTATTACACGTGTTAGGACTATTTTCTAACTTGTTTAACTTTGATTTAGGGGTGGTTGCAGCAATAACAATTTACAGAAGAAATAAATTTAGGAGATATTCGGAAACAGAAAAACAATGTCAGAATTTTTGCTTAACAAAGGGGGGTTTAGGGGGGTTTAATCTGAAATGAGTTCCAATACTTTAAGAAAAGATGGAAGTATTCAAAACAGATCGGCAGACCAATTTAAGAGTCTGTTCATGTTAAATTTCTCATACGAGATACTAAGTGTTGCAACACTATATGTGGTCTAAAGATTTTAGGCAGACGTTGATCGTAGCAATTCATCCTCACCGGGGACAATGATGTCTCCATAACCCAGAATGGAGAACTGCATCCCACACAGGTTCTGAGCCCACGCCGAGAACCTCGGGACCCGCATGACCACTGGGAGCTGAGAAAACAAAGAACACCAGACCATCAAAACCACGAGAAGAATTCTTCTACACGTGTTGTTACCGTGTCGAATGCAGCAGCACAGAGTGTTTGGACCACTTGGTCTGACTGCAGATTTACACAGGAAGACAACCGATGCGCACGCATGCACACAGACACACACGAGCATACACACACACACACACCCACACCCATTCACACCCACCCACACCCATCCACACTCACCCATACAGCTCAACAGCATGTCTGTTAGAGCAGAGTTCAGCAAACAAGTCTTGCTGGAGTTGACTGACAATGTCTAGCTTGTGGCTCCTTTGTTTACGACATTGAGTGATAAGCAAATTCAAGTTTTACTGGGATTTAAACATTCTCTAAATTTAACTCCTTCGACACTACCTATACCTTATAACACAGTATCATGTGATAATATAATTTAGATCGTCATACTACTACTACGACTAATAATAAAAATAAACTATATTCCAATACAAGATTACAGATACTGTTTATGGATCAAATTGAGATGTTGAATTTCAAATATTCTTTACACAAAAACTCCATTAAAATCATGCAAAGTTTCACTGACACTTCTCAGCGTGAACCACCTGGCTGTCATGTGACAACTCTGGCTGTTGTATGCCGTTTTTTTGTGAAGGAGGCAGGAAAAAGCTCAAAGATAAACTTTATCTTGAAGAATTGCTTATGACAAAATATAGTCCATTCAAATCACCGGATTTGAGAAGACCGCGTGTAACCACAGAGGAGGCTACTCAACGGTTTACATTCAAAATACAAAAAGGCCAGTTTGGTGGAAGTACCAGCTCAGACTGAAACCTCGACCATTTCCCCACCATCTTGCCACCCACCTCAGGACATAGCAGTAAGAAATCGAGTGGGCAACAAGGCAAGTCTTACTTTCTCAGAGGGAGCCTGGGGTTCAGCAGGGACCTCCACCATGTTACCTTGTGTCTAAGACAGAGCCCACCCAACCCCGGCACACAGTTAGTCTACCAGACCCTTCAGGGCATTAACAACAAGCAGTGCACATCAAGCAGCATATTTAGCTAGCTACGAACGACGACAAGCAACTCAACCAGCATAACCTTTTCGCTGCTGTCAGTGACATCAGTGTTTAATAATGTTTAAATGTCTAAAACACTGTGGTTTTACACCAGTGTCGTTCAATTTTAAAAACATTTATGTTAGGTAATGTAATTTTGTCAAGTGTTGCCATGTTTCCTACAATGCAGTGTTTTTCAACCATCTCAAAGATTTAAAAATCAAACAATGAATAAAAATTGATGGTAAAATGAGACTTAATATACAACATATACTTCAGATATTTTAAAGTGGAGTGTCACTTTAATTTAGGAAGATGTGCACTCAGCTTACCCGTTCTCCAGATGCATCCGGGCCCAAAGCGACTTGCACCATGATGCTGACGCCGTTCTATCAAAAACAAAAAGACACATCAAGTTCACACTTCCTTTGAATGAGACGGTCATAGATCACGCTGAGACAGCAAAGCTGCATCGTCCTCATCTGTTCACTGACCTCAGTATGATTGTTTACATGTGAATATGGTTTATTGTAACTGAATCCAAATTCAATAGAATTTTTTTTGAATGTGGTTTTTGATGACAAGGTATTTTTTTTTGGGGGGGAAAGGGCTAAACAGAAACATGATGTTCACTTTGAAAATGGCAGTCACAAACTAAGGCCTGCAAACAAGCAACAGATGTTAAAGTGGAAATTATGACTGTAGGAAGAGAAGAGAATCTGAAATTATAGAAAAGAGAAGTCCAACTTTCGTTTCTGTCTCTCAGTCCCTCTTGTGTTTCAGAGACTGTTTCTGACCTCCACTTTTTGTACATTGCACTTTATATTGTTGAAGTTTGGAAAATTAGCCTTTGCCATACCTTGGTGAAGAAAGGAGTGATGAAAACAAAGAAGACATCATACACAAGGAGGAGGCTGAGCAGGATCACACAGATCTATGGGACAACAGAGAGGAAAAACCAAAAACCATTAGAAATGTCACTGGAAACAAACATTCATTTGCTGACTTTGAATCAAAACACTAAAGAGCGGCAATAAGTTCTTGTGTTTGTAGTCAGTACAGTACTGTATGGTTGGCTGCTTGCACAATGAATCAAATATAGTTATGTCTACATAACGTTATTCAGGGATGACAATACAAACACTCCTTGTCCTTTAAATACACAATAAGAGAACGGGGTGTGATGATGAACCTTGAAGTTGGACAGTGAAATGGTCTTCATGAAATTGAGGCAGAAGGCAATGCCAAGAAGGTCCTGTAGGATCCAGATCCACCTGCAGGAACAAAAACCCTTTTGACCCAGTGTTTTTATATTCACAAGCTCTTTAAATACACACACACTCACACCTCTCTAGTTGCTATTTAGGTTTCAATTGCCAGTAACAAACATAAGTTCACATTTAGAACCCAAAAAGCATGGCAAAGAGAAAACACGAATGTCAACATTTTCATTTGTATCAAAGATGAAAATAGAGGGATACAATATTTTACACAATACCCAAATTCCCACTGCCACATTTAAATTGTGTGTGGATTTTGTCTTGTGACAATTAGTTTCGGGACGCTTTGTGGGAGCTTTCTCCATAACTACAAATGCAAAGCACTTCATCTTCTCACACCAGGGCAGCCCCCTTGTGGCTGTGGCACACTAAAAATGACAACAGGAGACAGCTGGACAGACAGTGTGCGCAGAGTGATGGTGTGGTACCTGTCTTCATTTCTGTACACTGCCCAGATGACAGCGATGGTGATGCAGACAGCAGCGAGCAGGATCGATCTCACCGAGAGGTTCCAATTCCTCACAGAGAAGCTTCAAACGAAAACAAGTGCAATACTTAAACACTTGCTGAACAAGCACTGCAGATGCACATCTGCTCAGAAATCAGACATGTCCTGTTACTGATATGAGTGCAGTATTGCCACAGGCTGATACTACATCATATACCAGTTATTTTATAATTTCCAGGCAATGGTGGAACATGTGCAAATATTTACACAAGCGATGGTCCCGTTCGTACCTCACTGTGCCACAGCCAATTTTTTCCAACACTGCATCGAAACAGCTGAACAGTGCAGAGGCGGAGGCCACGCAGAATATGGCAATAATGACGTAAACTGTAGAGAGAAAAAACAGAGCCCATCAAAGCGCAAGAAAGCTCACTTCATTACATGAAATCCAGCTAAAGGGTTTGTCCTGCTCACCAAGGATGTTGTAGAAGAAGTACATGAGGACCAGCATCCCGCACATCATAGCCACAAAGATGATCACTTTGAGAGGAGAGTACAGGAAGAGCTCTCCACTGTCGGCTTTGCTTTCTCCTGCTCCGACGTCATTGCCATTCAACCGATCCCTGCCACAAACAGGAAAAACACTCTATGTTTGGGCAATCATGCTGCAGCACAGCACGGAGCAAATGGCCCTAACGTGAGTGCACCCTTACACACCTATTGCTTGTCCTTATAAGCCTTTCAAATGTCTGAACTCCATCTGTGTAACCTAATCACATGCACTCATTTGCATATTCATTTGCTTACAAGATAGATGTGTGCGAACCTGTAGAAAGCACCCCTCCTCCCCGAACAACAAAAGTTGTGAAAACTTAACATTCTAGGCATTTTCTATGCTAGGTCGTTGCATTGCCATGCTATGTTAACTGCAATCTGCCTCCCGGGAGGTTTGGGACATGACCTGCACTAAAGCATATCAGGTAAAACCAGAAACTTATGGTACAAAGAACAAAGAAGTAACAATGTCAACCTGTCTGATTTGTAGCATTCCAGCTCTAGCATTATATTTCATTGCCTAGCAAGATGCAGAGACACTCAAACAAACCAGGATGATTAACTCTTTCTCTACGAGACAATGCACTGCAAAGTTCCTCCAATTTAATCTCTTAAATAACATAAAGATACAACTGAACTACAGTAAACTTGAAGGAGGAAAGGCTGCATTCTTTAAATCAACACAAGGGCCATTTTCAAAGTGAGGTCATGTGGCTAATGTGTGGAAGAGTCACAGGATTCCACTTTTAAATGTCAGAGGTCAACAAATGTGCATTTTTATCTCCTGGTTATGTGAGCAAGTCTCACCTCTCACAAGCGCCGCTCCAGTAGCCACCCAAAGTCACTGTGACAATGGCAATCAGCAGGATGACAGCGATGCTGGGATCAATCTTTAAAGGGGGCGGCGCGTACAGCTGCACCTGTATCGTGGCACCAAACACCTGCAAACATACAAGAGACAACAAAATACACGATCAAATGGACCTTCAAGCAAGGACAAACAGTGACATCAAACATTTAGAAGTTTAAAAAAAAAGAAAAAATCTTTCTCACCTTTTGAGCATCCACAAAGTCCCGGTACCTCATGAGTGCCAGAGGAATCTTGACTTTCGCATACTCTGTTTCATTGGCTGATGGAGTGATCTGAGGAAACCAGCAACAAAACAATTGTTTTTCTACGAATCAACGTGCCACGACAAGAACGTTGCCTTGTAAGGCCTTTGGTTTCGATATTGTCTGTATGAGCAATAAGGCCTCAACAGAACATGTACAAAATGTGATGCTTGGAAAAAAAGGTGATGGCAGGAAGTTATATTGCATGTTTGAATTTAGGGTTGAAAAAAAAAAAACCCTCATTCAATGCACCGGTGTTTCGCTTCCTGATTTCTGAGAAACTGATTAATGATACGACTCCATATAAGGCAATAGGGGGTGGCATACTGTTTAACCCTTCAAAACACACAGGCAATGTTCAGTTGTACAGTTTTTGAGTTGAGTTGATAAACAAAAAGCTGGTTTCTTACCAACGATTCATTGCTGGCAATGAGCAAGGTCGTAGCTCCAAGACTCTGAGCGACAAGAGCTTTTTGGCTAAACTCACAGAAACCCCTCATCACCACCACTGCTTTGCCGTTGACCAAGCCTGGACTGACCCCCGAAGCGTCGCACAGCATGTTGGACGTCAAATTCACCAAAGGGAACTGTGCCTGTGAGAATGATAGAAGATGCCAATGTAGCAATGGGTGTGGAAAGAATATAGTTGGAAACAAAGTGCAGTTTGTTTGTGTGTCATTGGTACAAGAAAGATAAAGTGGTCCATGGTTTGTATGGATTACATTCATATTGGTGTGCTAGCATGGCCCGCTCATTGTTGGCCAGGACTCATCAGTAACGGTGTCATTTCGAATGGAAGAAAAGTGAAAGTCAACTGTATCAAATTAAAGTTTTATCAGGCGAAACTTGTTGGAGCAAATACGGTGGCGTTGTCGGGGACGACGAGCAATGATCTGATCGCTGATGTATTGTGAACTGTGGGCTTTGAAATCCACAAGTCACAATAATGCTGCCAGACAAAGTTTGTGATCCTGACAAACAAACCAACAACAACAAAAACTCACAAACCACCAGAATTCAAAAACAGATCTGAAACTTACAGCTGCATCCAGAGTTGCTGAGAGTGGCGTCCAAGAGTGGTTGTGCACAATGCAGTACTCCTTACTGTATCCACTTTCATTTGAAATGTGCAGGATTGCCTCTTGGCAAGTTACCTGTTGAAGAAGGACATTTGTTTTTTTTTAAATTTTCACCCAGGATAAAAAACACCATAAAACTGGGGCAAATACAGAAGGCACTTTAGTCAGCTGGTCTTGAACACAGTGGAGCATGTGTATCAAATAGATGTTTATTGCTGTGTGAGTCAACGTCCATCAAATTCGTTGAAATGGGTTGCAAGCCCGATTCCTGATCATATAACACTTGGTGAACTGTATTTTAAGCACACATTACAAACGCTTTACAGGTGGGGATTTTTCTTGGTAATTATTGTCTATGGAGACAGAAATTTGAAGTGACCATTTTAACTTTAACAGTAGTTTCATTTTCGATTTTCAAGCTGTTACAGCGAAGATTTACCGGTAAAAGTGTTGTTCTAATGACTATTACAGACCTAAAACAGGTATAAAAATCATCGTTTCTGTCAGTTTTGGCCAGAATTGTCCCGGACAGAGTAGAGTAGCACAAAAGACAGAGCAGGCTAACGAACAACAAAGCTAATGTTAATACTAGCTCTCTGTGTCCAGTTGTTTCATTGGCGGTGGTAGTTTTCAAAACATGTCAGCGCTGTTAGTTGCCGAAGAGTTAGCTGTACAGAACCACGGCCCGTAACGTTTGGTTCGACGGCGGTTGTGAGGCTCTGGGGCCCGCGAGCCCGCTGGTCTCACACTCCGATCAACGCACCTGCGATGCCAAGAAAAAGGCCGACAAAAGCGCGACTCTGACAGCTCCCTCCATCCTCGTAGCAGCCGTCTGTTGTGCCTGCCTGGAGGCCTCAGCATGGATTGATTGGTGAACCGCACGGAGACTGTCTGCTCACTATGTTTCTTGAATCTTCATGGTTGTTGTTTCTGCTCTCCGTCAGCTGCTTCCTGAAACTGCTTGTGACACGTGACGCAGGCGGTCCACGGCGTAACGACGGGCGCGCGCGC
>JAUESE010000001.1:8629390-8647509 GCA_032274725.1 Malacoctenus triangulatus
CACACACACACACACACACACACACACACACACACACACACACACACACACACACACACACACACACACACAGACAATTTAGATCTAATTGAAATCATTTGCATGTTTTGAACCATAGTAGCTGGAGAAAACCCACGCAAAGGTGAATTATTCAACATTGTTTCGCTTGTGCCCGTCTGCAACACGTATAAACAGAAGGTCATGGAAAAAATGTTCAGTTTCAGTCACTCTCATACATATTGTAGCCGTGTTTGGATCAGACGACTAGTCTGCCTGTGAGCCGAGTCACCAGATTCACCAGCAGTTCACAACATAAACTGGACTCAGACGTGCATGTGTCAAAACATGTATTTTATTCATTTATCTTAAAAAATTAAAATAAAGTGCTTTTTATGTACAATATAATAAAAACAACAGTCACAATCTCAATGATACAAAAAATACAGTTCACAATGTTATTTGTACACAACAAATAATTAAAAAAAAAATCATGCAGGCAAGACCACATTTGTCTAATAGTTATTCAGTCAACTAAGCTTATGGTGTTCAGTATGCTGAGGCAAAGCTGTCGCTGTGTCTCGCGGCTGAGCCGATATGGAGGATTCGGAGCTGTGCTTGCGTCTGACTGCAGTACTGCGCCGCGCAGCACAAACGAGTCATTGCTTCTGTTGTGCCATTTCTTTGTGGTTCGGACTGTTGGAACCAAACCCTTGGAAAGATGTCGCGATGGATTTTTGCCCTAGTGAAGCTGTTTTAGGAAAATAGACTGCTGTAGATTTCTACAAATATATAAGTTGGCTACATTCATGTCCAGTACAGTATGTTGCAATACTGAGGAGCAACTCAAAATTGAAGTCCTTTACCCTGGTACTGTGTGAGCGTTTCACTGAGAAAGAACGTCATTAAATATGCACATTTATGACAGTTTATAACAGTAAAACCAAGATAAGGTTGTATTTTGATGCCACTTTTTACAGAAGAGAAGCAATATCTATCTCTAATTTTGACCTCTGACCAAGAATCAATTTTTTTTTCCTATGCGTCTCACTTCCTGTATAAAAACAAAGGCTGCAGAATGGTGAAAAGATTGTGAGCAGCTCTCAGTCACGTTTGCAGGTTACGTTTATGGCGGCTTGGCTGAACCTGTTAAAATCTACTGTTGACCCGCGTTGTGTTGTTGTGGAGTTGAGATGTGTGCCCGCTAAGGGCTACAATCACGCCATCCATTCACCACGTTTTCTGATGGTTGCTCACTGCTGGGTGTACACAGTGTGTACAGATGTGGCACATGGCTGAAGGCAGAACAGCTTGATATCTGAAGGCAATAAATGTAGTGTGGTTGTCTACCGAGCATGCCAAAGCAGGTTAGCAGTCTGAACCTCAAAGCGTTTTTGTTACCATACATGAAAGTTTCGAGTCCCCGTTGGCAATAGAGGAAAGTCTTCGAGAGAATCAGTGTTATCTCCCCTGCAAGGTGAGATCAGTGATTTATATCGCTTACAAACTTGTTTTCACAGTTTAGCACTTTGGCTTAGCATAGCGCAAGCAGAGAAGCTAGTTGGCCTCTAAACAAAGAGCACAAAGATGTAGTAAGATGTGATAAATGGTTCCTTATGCAAGAAGCCAGTCAGGCTGTTTATCCCCTTAAACGTCAGTTTTTGACTCACTTTAGCTTATTAGCTGCTAAACTTAGCTTTATGAGAAGATTTGTATTACTTGGTCTGTAAGCTGTCACTGAACTGGTTACTGTATATTCTGATGACAGCAATCATCACAATGTTTTCAAATAATGCACCCGTTTGTTTCTGTGACTGTTGGAGGTTTGGGAATACCTAAAATGTAATCTTAGCAGCAAACCTGATTTTTTTTCTGCACTGGCATTTTACTTTGATGCCATCTTTAACTTACTTTCCCCATTTATCAGACAGGAACGTAGTCTTGGATTTTACAAAGTAATTCTGTGTAACAAAGATTCAGTTTGATGAGAAAGTGAAAGCGTCACCCTGCTTTGACATGCTTGATACGAACCAGCCCAGGTGCTGATCGGACAGCGGGGTGAAATGTGCGCTGGAATCGGCAGTGGAAAGAAATTATCAGCAGTGTTCACTCTCTAGTTTCAAGACTATCTCTACAACACATCTTGCACAAGGTCCCTTAAAAACACACAATATTAAGCACAGGTACTGTATATACACAACAAAAATCTGGTTTAGAAAAAGGAAACACTGACCACTGTTGCGCAGTTTGCTGTGCAGTTACTTTGTCGACTTGTAGCAAGTACGTAGCATTTCTTCTGCTCAGTGTTGAAAATAGCAATATGTTGAGCCTGTAAGATACTGGAATATATACTGTACGCCTACTCGATCAATACAGTGAGCTTTTTGATGTATCCTAAGACAAGTGGCGCCACGTCGTCCCTGTGGCCGAGTGGATGGAGCTAATTCAGAGTCTTCACAACGCTATCGGCCTTCCTGCATCTTTGGAAAAGGTCTGTTAAGTCTCAAAAAGTCTACGCGATGTGGGTGCAAGAGCGTCCGCGATGGCTGCACTGGTCCCTGTGAGAACGGATTTCTACAAAACCATCCTCGCCGCAGCCACACCGTCAGTCTCAGTAGTTGCATTTCACACACAACACGCTCCCATTTCAGCTGAAATGTGCAAACCTGTGAGTTTTCGTCACCCTGATTACTTGTGCTTTCACATTAACGTCACCTGGACCTCTAACCGTGGCGGATGTCATGCATGTGCGACGTGTGACCTGGTGGGGAGGCGGTTATATTCAGCCGACACAAAGCTCTGTGCATCTAGTTGGCTAACTTGTGCAGCTGCAGTATATTGTCTCTCCTCTACTGCGACGTTAGTTATGCTTTTACAGCTCGAGCGGGCTTATTAGCACTTGAAACAACCATGAAGTTAGACTCGTGACTGCCAGCTAGGCTAAGATGTCTCCTGTTTGAGTCGGTCAGAAGGCAGAAGGAAAACTGGATAACTATTATTATTATTGTTGTTTTCTTTTAAACACCTGACAGCCCTCACGGCTCGTCTTCTGCACGCTATTTCCTTTGGCCCAAGATCCAAAGCTCGACAAAGTCTGCAAAGGTGGTCATGATCTAACAGTCTCAGAGAAAGTTGCCAACTTTGCACTTCACATTTATTGTTGTTTTTCTTTTTAACTCACTGCCACAATAGTTCCTGTGAAACCCGACCCCCGGGTCCATCACCATGTGCTCTTTGACAGTGATCGATGCAAATACAAAGCACGAGATGGGAGTGGTCGTATCAGAATGGCACTATTGCATTTCGTTAAGACAATCAAGTTTGTTTCTTTTGGCACTGTGCACGTGATGATGACGGTGCCGCCATTTAACACGACAAGAGATGTTATTCCCCGTGTCTTCCTCCATCATGATTTGCTTCCTTGCATCCTGTTAGGTCCATTTTTTTCCCCCCGTACATTCGCCTCAAATGAATCGGGCGTCCGCGACTCGATCGGCGCCGGATGATTTCAGATGAGCAGAAATGCAGTCGTCTCCCTAAATTGTCGGCGGTGCAGTTTGGTGTGAGGGAGACGAGCCTTCTCTCATACATTCAGGAGGTGAGCGTCAGTATTTAGGCCCTGTAGCATCACTCTGAATCATCGCTATCGACGTTGCAGTCTTTTTTTATTTTCCTCTCCCTCGAACGTGGCGTTCAGGGCGTGTTCTCCTGGTTCTCTCTCTCTCTCTCTCTCTCCTCAGTCCTGTCATTTCTTCAGCAAAGCCGAACACATGTGCTTCTATCTCTCTCCCAGAACATGTGGATGAAAATGTGATGCTTCACCTGTATCAATTTCTCCCAGACATGAACTCTCGGTCACCATGGAGCGTTTTTCTCGTGTGCATAATAGCAGAAGCGGGGCGGCCACCTTCTGCAGGAAATGTGCAAGAATTTTCTAGCAGGGCTGGAGAAGATAATATCGATGCCTGAATATATTGTCTGTTGTTGTATATGTGATGAACATCTCCATGACAACGCGATGTCGGATGTTGCATACATAGAGTCGCTGAGAAGGTAGAAAGGTCGTCGGCTTGATGTTTCATTGCTTTTTTTTCCCCCTCTGCGTTTTCCAGCCCTGCACTGACACACGTATGTAGTTAGTGGCCATGACAATGATTCCAAACTAAAGCAAAAAATATGAGTGTGTTGTATTTCTTCTTAGCAGCTGCCATGACAGGTGATCCTGGCTGAAACCGGAGTGTTGTGCTGCTGAATTCTTTCCCACCTGACGCAGCAAACTCGGGCCAACCTGTGGCTCTGGAGTGGAAATGGTTAAACGAAATGACCTCCGCACCGATCACAGAACGAAGATGACTGAAACAAAAGACGTGCTGTGATAAAGGAGGATGTCGGGGTCTCCTCTCCGTTGCTGGGTGGTCTGTGTCCCTCGCAGAGACACGGGGGGGGGGGCGTCATCGTTCCACGGATCCTGCGCTCTCATACGATCGAGTCTTTGATCTCCGAGCCTAACCTGACGCGGGGCCGCGGGCAGGTGGGCGAGTACTCCACATGGCTCTCCTTCAGGTTGAGAGGCCGCCGGTCCGAGGCCTCGGAGAAGCTCTTGCTGTTGTCCGGCGAGGACTCGTGCGTCGGCGTGCTGCAGATGTAGTTGTCGTTTAGCGTCTGGTAGCCCTTGTGATCCGACGTGGAAACCGGGATGGTGTTGCCGTTGAGCGGCAGGCTCTCGGTGGGCTTCACCACGATCCTCGGCTTCTTCTGCTGCATGTTGGGGCACTCGCCCTGCTTCAGCATGGACTTCATGTGGTCGCGGTTCCTGTAGATGACGAACAGGGAGAACACCACCAGCGAGAAGGCCAGCAGAGCGCACACCACGATCAGCTCGTTCCAGTACGTCTTCGTGTGGACCTGCTCGGACCGCGACTCGCCGGGCAGGATGATGGTCTCCTCCCGCGTGACGTGGGGCGTGCGCGAGTGGCCCATCAGGGTGGTGCTCTCCTGCCGGGGCTCCGCCCTCACACAGTAGTTGGCCAGCAGCTGACGGAAGCCCTCCTCCTCCGACCAGCACTCGTAGGTCTCCGTCCTCTCGGACTGAGCCACCACCACCAGGTTCCCCTCGGGGGTGGCGTAGAGGAACTGGCTGGCTCGGGGGCTGTAGCGCCACCTCCTCTGTGCCAGGTTGGACCGCAGCTTGCAGGGAAGCACTCTGAAGGTGTTGGCAGGGATGGTGATGAGCTGACAAGGGTGGCCGCCTGCAAACAACAGAAACATTACAGAGATCCCAAGAAGATACGAATTGTTTTTAGTTGTGTGATCGACCCACATCACTTCATGTTGCACAATCTTCTCATTACTTACAGGAATTTCTCGCATGTCTGACTTTTAAACTCTACAGTGCATTCCTTGTCAGCTGACTTCGTGTGCGAGGAGCATCAACACGCTGCTTCATCTCTAAGTGCATGTTGTGAGGTGACTGACGAAGCCTAAATTACAGAGCAGCTCGCAGGAGGAAAACACTCACGAGAAGCAGAAGGTCGGGTCGATTTGGGACTCGGAAAAGTCCTGTTACAAATGGCCGACGTGTCGGCCTCCTCCACGTCCTGCTGCCAGTGGCTGAGAAGAAACACACCGAGCAAAAACAACAGGCTGTGCGTTAGCAGCTGGAATGGCAGGCGCCTTATAAGGCTGCATGCAAGTCTTTCATTGACAGACTTGAGAGCACAGCTTCATCAGCATGACTAAGAGACCGGGCTGGCTTCAAAAGCAACTTCTCAAACACATGATTATGAGCTTCAAAAGCTTATTTGATGTCTTTCTTTTTGGGTGGATGCTCACAGCGAAAACACACACGTGTCTGAGAACTGTCTCGGCCAGACATGCTGAGGTAGGATGTGCTCGGGTTTTCAACCCTGTGACACAGATTAAGTTGCAATAGCAGATCGATCAGTAAGAATCAGATTAGTTGATGGACAGAGAATTTAGGATTCAACTGTGATGAGTTGAAATGACCTGATTCTTGTCTGAAATAAGAAGAGAGTCGTTTATTTTCAACTACACTGCACACAGCAAAATTAATCTTTATCCATCCAATATACTGATGTGATTGACTGGATGTGACAATGTTTCACTACGAAATAATCCCTGTTCGCCAGAGGATGCACTATGACAGTTTATTTTGCACGTTACATCTACTTTATAGTTACTTTTGCATGAAATTAGACATAATGTGAAAAAATGAGATGTCTAAAATAGCGTTTTTTTGGTTGTTTTTTTTAAGTAATTTCTCTGGAACAACATGAGGGCTAAGTTCAAACTTGGTCTGTGGTTTAGTGTTTGAGCAACAATATAAAACAAATTCACAAAAAGAAAATGGAAAGTCAGAACAACACAAAGATTGGACTGAAGCTCCTCCCGGCTCCACTTCTGCTCCCCGCCGCTGAGGTCCCAGAGAGCCCTCACCTGTCAGGCGGAGCCATCCTCACGTCCCGACACAGCCGGCCGGTCCAGGCGCAGTAGGGGTCCCGGGACAACACACACTCCCCGCAGCTCAGGTAGTTGGAGCAGTTGGCCACCGGCACCTCCACCAGGCCCGAGTGCGACGACACAAACAGCAGACCCTGAACGGAGAGGAATCGCAGCACATCAGAGAGTCTGTGCGCAATCTGGGATGTGACCACAAGGTAGACGGAGGCGGGGGGGGGGGGGCGCGCCTCTGGTTTTAGTTAAAGGTCTCTCATTTCCAAGCCAGAAAACGTGCACAAACAGTTACCTAAGACAAATGGAGTATAACCTGCAGAGTGGACCAACTCCAGCCAGCTGGTCCCTCTCTTGATTCCAGCTGAGTAATTTGAGCATCAAGAAGACGTGTTTTTGAAACAGATGTTCAGTGTTTATCAAAGAGCACTTTTCTCATTTATGTCTCCTGCCAACATGTGTGGAACACGTATACACGCTCACGATGAGGCCTGTAGTGGTCCTCGTGCACAGCTCGGCCCACCAAGCCAAGTAAATGGCTCTATATTTAGAGCAGCTTATCTGCCAGTATATTAGATAGACATCATGTGGATTCTGTGTTAAGTCCTACACATCCCTATTTGGAGCTAAGAATATACTCACAAGAAGTATCTCTGACTTTATTAGAATTATATAATCTGAGATAAGATTGCAGTTTGGCTGCTCCAGCCCGTGGGGAGGCCATTATGTAATAAAGAGGAAAAGGTAATGAAATTTAGCTCGGGATAAAATGCCAGAGAGGTTCATAAACCCTCCTCCAGACGAGACTATAACTTACAGGAAAACTCAATGAAAAAGCCCCCCCAGGAAAGTTGCTCTCTGAAGGCAGTTAGTGCCCTGGATCTGCTACTTTCTCCTTTTTATGAAGTGAAAGTGAATAAAACATAATTACAGGTGACAAAACATGGAAAAAGAATCTCAATTTTTCTATATCATTGAAGTGTTTCCAATGATGCAGCGAGTTAACTGTGCTTCACCCTTTGAGGATCCAGTTCGATGTGCTGCACAGGCTGAGGCTCAGGGAACAGGATCATCTCCTCGATGATGTGCATCTTATCGTTGGCGTTGATGGCCTTGTGCAGCTTGCCGTCATCTGGGGGACACATGGAACAGGCACCAGTGAGTTACGCTGCTTGCAGGCTGCTCGTTTGCGGTTGCAGCTCTCCACTCTGCTGTTTTCCCCGTTCGCGGAGACGTGAGGCTCCGGTGCGTCAAGCCGTACCGGTTCCGATGAAGAGCACGTCGTACGCCCTCTCCATGCCCTGGATTTTGTGCACGGCGATCTGAGTGTAGCGCACGCTGCGTTTGAGGAGCAGGGGAGCGCTGCGAATCACGCTGTCCATCAGGAAATGGTCCTTGACGAAGTTGAGCACTTTATCGGGCATGTGCAGGGACGACTGGATCCCCATTTGCCTGGCGTGGTTGGTCACACACTGTGAGGGGAGTGAATCAGAAGTGACGAATGACTCTCTGTGTATTCAAGCAATGTTGGAAATACAACGAAGTGAGACGTTTTATTTTACTACGACCCAAATTTTGAGCAGAAACCTTCAATTCCTGCTTTTAATGTTTTTAATCTACTGATGCGGAGAGTTTTAGTGAATATTTTATAAATCTGTGGGAACGACTTTTTGGGCTTTAAAGAGTTTTAGGAAAAAAAACACACACTGAAAACAAGTTGTTCTGCCTCACAGTTACATAAACTGAATACTCGGCTGCAGTCTTTTACATTCGTGTTCCCAAGGTAAAACATTATTCAATGCAGCAGTAGAAGTTGGGGGCGGGGCTAAAACAGTCCCTCTTTTGCTTGAAGTATTTTTACTCTCGTAAACTTTAGTGGAGATTTCCTTGCAAATTTTGATGTCATGTTTTAACTAAATGTAAGCAAGGTAACATATTATTACGACTTGATGTTTTGCTGATGAATGGCTGAGGTTGAGGTCGGGTGCG
This sequence comes from Malacoctenus triangulatus, assembly GCA_032274725.1. Lineage (NCBI taxonomy): Eukaryota > Metazoa > Chordata > Actinopteri > Blenniiformes > Labrisomidae > Malacoctenus > Malacoctenus triangulatus. The sequence goes on from JAUESE010000001.1 coordinate 8,637,848, forward strand.
CTGCTTTGGGGTCTTTTCTCCCACACTCACCGCGCCGGGCCGTGGCTCTGGCACCGGGTGGTTGTAGGTGTACCACTGCTGAGTCTCCCTGTTGACCTCCCGGTAGCGGCCGCTGAAGGCTCGTTCCACCTGGGCCATGGTGAAGGCACACACAGCCGAGCTGCCCGACGCGCCCTTGTACCTGTCGGCAGAGACGGACAAGAGTTGGGCTCATACGATCTGTGAACTGTGACCTATTAAAAAGTGTGGTGGGAACCTTGAAGCTTTTGTAACCCGATTCATGAAAGTACATCAACATTTTTTGTTTTCTGTGTTTTAAAAAAAAAAACAGTGTTTCTGTTTTTCTGTAGTTTTATTGAGGAAAACTGGAGCAGCCGCTTCTGAATGGAGAACAGTTGCAGAGTGGGCGCTCGGATGATTTCCATATTAAAACCTTTATTTTGTTGATACATTAATTAGACGCTGGGGTTGCATGAGCTCGTGTTAGTGTTTAAGCTCATTACAGCTGCTCTAAATTCAGAGGAGCCAAGTTTAAAAAAAAAAAAAAAAAGAGGCAGCTTGCCAAGTGCGAGTGCAGATATTAAATAAAAACTGGCTCTAGATGGTGCGTGTGAGCCGTGGAGATCCCAAATAATCATCGTCTGGAACCGCGGCATAAATCACAGCAGGTTTGTGATTTATGCCGCTGTCACGGCTGACACGCGGCGTGGTCACAGTCGGAGTGTGTCTGCGTCTCACCACTGGGAGGTGAAGACGCCGTAGAACACGGTGCTCTCCCAGCTGTCCCCCATGGGCTTCAGGACGAACATGTCCTGGATGATGTTGAAGGGGAAGCCGTCGTCGGGGAGCGAACACAGCAGCTGAGCCTTCAGGAAGGTGGTCCACTTCTTCTGCAGCACCCGCTCGCCCCCCTTGTCGCCCTGAGAACAGACCCAGCACGTTACGGCGAACCACGGGGAGGCTCTCTCATGAGTCAATAATGATTACAACGGCGCGCTCGGAGAACACAGGGTCCGCGCTTATTTAGCCTGGAGGAACATGACGAACGGGTGAGCCAGAAAGTTTGGAGCGGAGCAGGTGGGGAGGGAGGTGAAGTCAGAGGGGAGCGTGTCTCATGAGCAGGTGAGGCTGTGACAGATGAGCAGCAGACGCTGGGAGCTCGACTCCACTGTGACTAAAGTCTGTTTTCAGCTGGTGAGGTTGTGACTGTGGGGTGAAGGAAGGGGGGGGAGGCAGGGGGGGTTGCCACGGCCTCTGGGTCAACTCTGGACTATAGAGCAGAGTGTGTGAAGTCAGGAGAGCAGGAGGCCAGGCCCCCGGGGGCCATCAGCTGTTTGAAGCCTAGCAGCAAGATCACTTATCTGGTTTCATGTTGCCGTCAGCATACAAATTGGTAAACAGCCTCCTCGTTTCATGTTCCAATGCATCATTCCTGAGTACATGACTTCACACAACAGTATTACAGCTGCACAGGCTAATGGAGGCAGCGCACGATGGATAATTCATCACTGTACTCGAGTAATCTTACACGAGCGGGGGCCGTCAACTTTTCAGTAAAATCCTTGGCGTGAGGTTTTTGCCACCACCTCGGTCAGATGACGCCGGATGATATCGTCACCGAATTAACATAATTGGCCATTTGCCAAGGCGGGATCAGCGGCTTCGCTCATGCATGATTCATGTGCAGTCTGGTCCCAGAGTGGTATGGATCTCCTGTCTCCTCTGACTGCAGCTGGGAGCGCGCTCTCCTTCTGCTGGTCCAAAACGGGTGATGCCGTACTTGGCCTTTCAGATGGTGGCAACTACAAATTGGGTAGGTGATGTAAACCGGGCGGCGACCGAGTGCAGAAGGTTTCATGGTTTCACGTCAGAGTATCTGAAACGCCAAAAAAAAGCTGCTGGATTTGTCATTTTTGACACAAAAAGTCGTCCAAAGTCACTGAGCTTGCAACAGTGACGCTCAGGAAGTCACTCAAACTAAAGAAAACAAATGAGCGATGATTGGCTGATGAAAGTGTTGCATGTGTGCAAGCAATATATGGCATGCATGGGCTTGTTTAGACTTTCACATGTTCATATCTGGGGGGCTTTCACATCCCACTTTTGCTTATGAGTGTCAAGTAAGTTCATTAAGTAACTACAGTCTGATCTTTTCTAAACAAACGCATCTCTGCACCTAATGAAGTGAAATGTGTCTCTGCCACCTCTGCTGCTGCAGTCCCCATCATTTCCTTTGGAGGGTGCTGTTGAGGTCGCATGCTGGACAGGAAGATTACAGTGCTGACAGTCAGGCTGCGTTCTTAGCGGAAAAAAAAGGAAAAAAGCTGGACAAACAAGCATGGATTCGATGCTCACATGCAATTCCCAAAGTTCAAATCCTTTTCCTGTGGCGCAGCCCATGTTTGGATGGTTTCGAGTGCATTACAAAGGCTTTTTAACGACAGAATAAACGAGGGAGACATGCAAAGAAAGTCTCTCCACATAAAAGATGGCACAGCAAAGTAAAAGTCGCTCTTTAAAGGAAAGGATGTCGAGAACAGAAAAACAAACAATAGTTATTAATCAAAGCTCCGTGATACAGATCAGAGATTTCTGCCTCACTTTTACTGCCACACACTGATGAAACATTTAGTTTTCCCTCCGAGCCGCCGCAAAATATTCACATAAACAGTTATCAGACGACTTTGCGAGGACTGGCAATTATCAAAAAGCTTGTAAACACACACCAAAAGAAACTCGACCAGAATGTAGCAAGCAAGCTGGAAAACACACAGGAGGAGGAGCAGCAGGAGGAAGAGGAGGAGGAGGAGGAGAAGGAACCAAAACAAGAGGTCTCGCCCAATCTCGGGACAGTTGTGCTCCCTCCGATCCAAACGATCCCATCAGCGCCGCCTCCCAAACTCCTTCACAACCCGGCAGAGAGTGAATCACCCTTGAGGAGGTGATAAAGGGCCACACTATAACTACCTTTGTGTGTGTGACGGCACACGCAGGACCAAACAAACAGTCATCATGCTCCACAGCGAGGTGAACCCGGCTGGGACTGATGCCGGGCCTGGGAGCCAATTACCAGGTTGTGGCAGTGGCCCGTCCACATAATGAGGAGTCCACATTCCTGCTCTCTCAGCTGTCCTCTGCCGTCGCCGACTCTCAGTCGCATCGACCACTCCCCCCCCCTCCTCTGATCGCTGCCCTCCAGAAATACCCCCACGCTGCCCTCACTCGCCTCTCTGATGTTTTCTATCACGTTTTGTTTTTTTAAAAAAAATTCTCCATGTTTGTCAAGCCACGAGCGCGAGGTGAAGAGATTGGCGCTACACAGTGTTCATAATCTGCCTGTTCTCCACAGTCCCTCAGTGTGCACACCTGAATAAACAAAAGAAAGAGGGAGTGGAAGAAAAGGAGGGGGCAGAGAGGAAAGAGGGGGAGAGAAAAACAACTCGGAAGCAGAGGTACTTGGCAAGCTGGAGTAAAACAGTAGTCGGAATACCCGACGAGAGAAACGGGAGACATATTCATCGATCCATTTATCTTGCGGAAAAAAAAGGCACGTCTTCTCTCTCTCTCGACGTCCACAGAGATGAATGCGCGTCATCAATAAATAGAAGCACATTCCGATGTCTCTGACTCGGGCCCGCCAGATCCCGAGAAAAGGGAGTGCGAGCTCTCTGTCAGTTCACAGAACTGTGTTAGATACGAGGCCCGCGAGCAGGGAGCGTTCCTCATACCTCGGCTTTACCAAACTCACATCTGTGTCTGTCTGAGGAAGAGGAGGAGGCGCTCAACTTGGAGCGTGTGCTTACATGCGATACTGTGAGGGGAAAAGAATATGATAAATAGTAGTAAACGATGTCAGCGTGCAGGTTTTTAAATGGCGTCTTCTCCGAGACAAGCTGGGCTGCAGTGTTGCAGGATTCAGGTTGTCAGGTTGTCACAATATGACTATCAGGGCCTAAAAACTCACAATAGCAATAAAATGATTTCAAGAGATGGTTTGGACAATCTTTTACTGTGTTTACAGTGTGTTTTGACTCTCAGCAGGTAAATACATGCAAGTACTTTTTTGAGGAGATGTAGAGTGACTTTGAAAAAAAAGGTTGTAAAGTTGTGTATTATTTTTTTATGATTTTCTTTCCTGCTGATCCAGCTCTGCTGTAACAAAGCCTCAGTCATCGTGGTCACATGAGTCTTGGTGGGACATGTGTCAGAGTTCGAAAGGACTCTCACTCCTGCACTCCTACATGATACGGCTCAAGCAAACGCGCAGAAAACAAACCTCACATCTACCGCAAAGGGATCTTACTGCATCGATCAGCGAAAATGAAAAATTGTCAAGATTCTCAGAAAATGCGAAGTGTTTGTGAAAGTTTAATGGGAGGAGAAAAAAAAACCTCCTGCTCACCGCCATGATCCATTCATCTATTGTGAGCCCTCGTCTCATGTTTGAGAAACAAATGAGGTTTTATATTCCTGCCTGACTCTGAATTGGGTGTAAAAGCTCCCAAAAAAAAAGTTTGGATCCAACAGCTCAGCAAACCGAAACAAGACATTCGAACTCGTGTAAATGTGTGATGTCACAAACGCGTCATCTGTCTGCTGTCGGCGTGGCCCACTTCTACAGTACCCTGTACACAGATCAGAGCACTATAACCTGTTTGACAGGTGAAAGAGAGGCAGACAATGAGACGCAACAAAGATGTTGTTCCTGGATGTAACAAAAGAGGATTAGAAAATCTAATAATGGTTTTGGCAGTAAATACATTGAAAACTAGAGACGAATGACATTTACAAGGCAATAATCTGCATATGATTACACGTTACAAAAGCATTCCTTTGAATAGAAACTGGGCTGAGTGGAGTTCCTGTGAGTCATCCCGATTTGTTAATGTTCTTTTTGCGCTGTATTCTGGACAATGAGCCACATGCGGCACGACTGTATTTTCACAGGCGAGCGCCTGAAAGGACGGCGGCGAGAGAGAACGCTGCCGCATTCCAGCTAAACGAAGGCACTTTGCAGCGCGCGCAGGAGGCCATTGTCTGTCTCCGCGCTGCGCAGTTCATCTGCAGGGAGTCGCCCCAGTCCGGGGGCCTTTCCTGTCAGCGCTGCCTCCACATATAGAAAAGCCAGGAGGTGCTCGGCTGCTGGGAGAGGTGTCGCAGCGCCGAGTGCCAGCCAGCCTGGCAGGACCAAGTCATTAAGCTGTCACTTAAGATTACATGCTGTCCCCACGATTACTCACATTACTGCCTCCATGAACAAGGAGGCAGCAGTCGGTGGGGAAGGGGTGGCGGCTGCATGTGCGCCGTGCGAGGCCTGTAAGGCTTTTAATTGATCGGAGGAGAAGTGCGAGGAGAGATAAGTTTGTGGCTGGATCGTCCAGGTTCATTGACCAAACTAAATGCTCGAGGGGGAGGAGGAGGGTGGAGGAGGAGGAGGAGGAGGAGGGGGAGGGTGGTGGATGACGCAGATGGTTTAAATGATCGGAGCGAATCCTGCAGTTGCTACAGTTTGCACGCTCTGCCTGCAACAAAAACAGGCCATATAGTGGTGGGGAAAAGGCATTTCATATTGCCGCGAAGCACCCTTGAATACTAATAATGCCTGCAAAGCTCAAAGGGCCGGTGGAGGAAGGCAAGAAGCTGGAGGGACGGACGAGTGCAGCTGACATTGTGAGGGAGATGGAAGGAGAGAGGGGGGGATATGACATTGCAGAGAATGGGGAGGGAGGAGGAGGGAGGGAGGGAGGAGGAGGAGGAGGGGAGGATTCAGGCAAGGAGAGACCGAATCTGTTGAAAACATGTTTGTACAGTCCAACAGAGAGCTTACACACATCAGTGACACATTTCCATGGCGTCCTACCCAGACATGACGCCCGGCCGAACGCGACCCGGCGCGCTTCGACTCGGGAGTGTCGCCTCTTGTTTGGAGGCAATTGTGCGAGGATTACGGGCAGGAAGCCCCGGCTCTGCTCGCGCCTCGCTCTTTTCGCGCGAGCGTCTCGCGTCATCGCCGCGCTCTCGATCCCCGGGCGGCTCACCTTGCACACGCGAGCGATCCTGGACACGATGGTGTTGTCGAAGAAGTCGAACTCCTTCCCCGCCTCGCTGAAGAAGAAGTAAATCTTGTCGTCGTCGCCCACTGGGTTGCCGACGGGCTGGCTCTCCTCGATGTACGCCGACCCCACAAAGACCGGATCTGTCGGAAGACAAACACTGCTTGAGAGACGCGTCCCCATGTTCGTTTTAACGTCCTCACAGGGGGGACTGTTTTTATTTCCGTCCTTTTTTATCACTTCTGTTCCCCTATAAATTTGGGAGCAAGTCTGCAGCGCAGCGCCGCGTCACACGGCCCGGCGAGGGGAGAGGAAACAGGATCCTCCGTATAATTGTACTCAGATGTCTCATCAGGAGCACTCGGCATGAATTACCTCGAGATCAAAAGACAAGAGAGGTCCTAATTGTGCGCAAAGTGCGGCTCACTCTGGCAAACTCGGGGGCTGTTTTGATGTGCATGTGCGGCGGCTGATAGGAGCCGGCTCCTGCAATCTACCAGGACTTGTCTTTGCTCTCGGTCCGCGCGCATTAGTTAATGTGCCTCTCTAATGATAGCTACTTTTGGTGGGGGGGGCTTATCTGCTGAACATAAAGGAGGATGTCTAGCAGAGAGAGAAAAAGGCCGAAGAATAACCATCAGCGCGTGTCGTCGGGGTGGAGTTTTTTTTTTTACCTTGGAGCCATTTCAGGGAGTTTTCCGTCTTCAGAGCCGTTCCATGACCCAGACTCTTGTAGATGACTGGTTCGTTGCCTTGGAAGTTGCTGACCGTCCCAGTGTATAATTCACCATCTGGAGGGAAGCGAAGGAAAAGATTCACCATCGCCGGAAACATAATGAATCACGAAGAAAAAAAAACGATAAGCTGGAGATGAAGTCGGTCATGGAGCAATCACGTCCGACTGAAGGATTAGACAAATTATTCCTCGGCCTCATATCCACTTCAATTATTGACTAATTGCTTGTTAAAGAAGTTGAGCACAAACAGCGTCTGCTGGTGTCCGGCTATTCATCAGACAGCCCGACGGAGGCAAACAGCATTTGCAGGCGCATCACAACTCATTACTGGATCAAAGACGGAGCCGCCAACACGGAAAGCAGCTTCGGAAAAACGGCACAACCTGTTTTCAGAGTGTCCATCCGACAGGAAGACATTCATAACACAAGCTGGGAGCGTGCGAGTGTGTGTTTACGTGTGTGTGTGTGGACCTACCCACGATGATGGCAGTGGATTTGTACTCGGGATTGAAAGGGCAGCGGCTGCGCCCGTCCTCCATCATGACCTCGCCCACTTCATCTCTCTCCAGCCTGAATGTTGACGTGTTCTGGAGACAGACGCAAACAGCAAACGTCCCCTCAGGCGCAGCCCAATTAAAGTCTACTTATAGTAAAAGCGAGAGCTAAAGCGGGCTCAGCGGCCGCCCGCCCTCTCTCTCCCTTTATTACAACGTACACGGTGATCTAATATTGAGGAACCTTTAAACACACTGTGCTGATTTTCCAGCCTGACTTCGGAGCAGGAACTCGGTGTCTGGTGTTGTTTGTGAGGCTCGCTCAGAGTAATGATGCACCTCTGAAGCCACAAGACTTGATGATCTGGTACGACTGAGCGTTTTTTTCCATTGTCCGTGGACAAAAAACAAACCTCAAATGAAGAACAAATGAATCATTAAGGTTTGCCCTGTGAGACACTTCTCTTTATTGCTCTGAACAATCCTAAGCTGCAGCCTCTTCAGTCCGGCCCACAAACAGCATCCTGTTTGCAGAAAAGCGCATTAATCCCCCTCGATCAAAATCATCCAGGAAATGTCCCTTATTACAGTCAGAGTGATGTTTGCTGAAACGACACACAGCAGCTGTTTGGGAAATTGCTGCTTTTGGGTAAAAAAAAAATAAAAAAAAATTGTGACCCATTTTCAAAAAGATTTGTGCCACAGATGAAAGCAGACAGACTTTGGGCCGATGGCCACAGGCAAGGCAGGGATGGTATTAGGAGACAAACATGCACCCTGGTGTTTTGGCATGAAACTCCTGGTGGACTTTTGGTCGGATTCTCACCGTATACAGAAATCAAACAAGCATCTTAAAGTGTACAACCAAAGTCTGAGGAGTTGGACCCATCTGGAGGTCAGAAAGAGAGCTGAAGTTTCACTCTGCAGCTTTTTCTGCTCCAAACTAAGTTTTAGAAACTGACTTTTACACAATGTTTGTGTGAAAGAGACTGTGAAAGATTTTTTTACACAGAAGAGGCAGGCGGGAGGGGGAGGGGGACTTTTTCTCATGTCTGGTTAAAATGACTGGAACAAAGTCCCCTCTGCAGCCAGTATTGACAGGAAGAAGAACCGCCGCCATAAGAGAAGCATTTAACGTACACATGGGAATACAAGTGCTGCTTCAAAACAGACATGACAGACGCATGTGGACAATCTGAGGCAATAGAAGAAGCCATTCGCTGATAATCAAATCAAACGGGACAGTATGGAGAGCTTTCAGCGCTCGGAAAATCTTCCCAGGCTTCTTCACTTCAAGATGTCGCTCCGCTTGTTTGAGTTCACGTCCGTCACTTTGATTGTTTAGTGTATCTCGTTGGCTCCGGCGTCCCGTTACAGGCTGCAGAGACTGTTTTTCTGAACCCACTAAGAAAATAAAAAACATGCATTTATGTTGATATCATGGCAACTCCAAGAGTGTCCGGTTGCTAGGGATCATCGTACAAACACACGCGTGCACCGACGCGCACGGTCGCGGACTCTGCCGACATGACGAGTGTTCACACGGACCCGGAGGGGCTCAGACTCGCCTGGAATCCCGGTTCGGGGACCTAACGTCCTGCCAAGTCATCCTGCAGCCTGAGACTCCTGCTGTTTTTCTTCAGCTCTGACGTCAAAGGGCCGAGTGAAACGCCCCGCTGGAAGAGCCAATGTGTCGCCGAACTCCCCCCCCTCCCCCATCACTCAAATCAACGTCGTCCCGCTGCCGGTTACCATCACTCCAGCTGTAGCGCTCTGCTAGATAAACAGATCTCCTTTTTTCCCCCCTTCCTCTGGAAACCCACACAGCCTGCGTACCCCCTGTTGACTTGTCTGGCTAAAGTGCCTCAGCAGGGTTTGGTTACGCTCGGATAACAGCAGATCCAATACTGACATGGTGGATAAAGAAGCTGAGCACCATGAAAAAAAAAAGAAGAAAGAAATCAGATCAAAATTCAACTCTTTTTTTTTAGTGCCAGGTGGAGGGAAGAAACGGAAATCACGATCGTCTCTTCGATGATGGGAGAAAATCAGACTCCTGGTGTCGAACAACAAGTCCGACTGAGAGGTCATCACTTACGATGTAGGCGCAGACGGGGCTGAAGGCGTAGGTGCCGCACACGTAGAGATGAGTGCTGTTGAGCCGCAGAAGGATTTTGATGTAATTGAAGCAATCAGTCTGGATGGGAACAAACGGAGAGCGCGGTGAAGTCGCAGCAAACCTGCAGCTTCAGCTGACTTCCTTTCAGGACGTATGCACTTTAAAAATCATCAGAAGTAAAATGTTCAGGGCAGAAAATACTTCAGAGAGCGTTCAGAGGAGACTGTTAAGGAAAACACCCCCCCTCACACACACACAC
>JAUESE010000001.1:8683720-8695679 GCA_032274725.1 Malacoctenus triangulatus
TGTGTGTGTGTGTGCGTGTGTGTGTGTGTGTGTGTGTGTGTGTGTGTGTGTGTGTGTGTGTGTGTGTGTGTGTGTGCATGTGTGTGTAACCTGCAGCACAAACAGTCGTTAGCCAACAGTCATTGAGCCGAGGTGAGAATCATGTGAAGCCTTTTCTGTGCTGGTTGGAAGAGTCAATGAAATATTGACGAATTTGACCTTTTTAATTTGCTGGTCTGCAGATGTTTTTCCTGGAGTTAGTGCACATTTACTACAGCCAATCAGTGAGCTGGACACACACAAAAAAAAACAGGCACAGACCCTCCTTCAGCACAGGGGCAAAAACTGACTCATTTTTATAAACGTTTACCAGAAAAACAGGAATCAGATCTGGAAATGTTTTCGTGCACACAGAATCACTGGGACCAGAGCAGAAGACACGGAGTCAATGTAAACAAACCAGACACGACCAATGGATGCAGGTGAAAGGAGAAGTGGAGCCCTCATGTCGTCACTTTAGCCTTTTTAGAGTCGACTGAGAAACACAACAGCAGGTTTTCAGATTCATCCAGAGTGACACCAAAATTTAAAAAGAAAAATTTCAGGTCCAGGATTCAGTGGCTGTGGATGAAACACCAATATAACCTAAAATAAATTAAAATAAAATTGTTTACACACAAACACCCATCCCCATGTAGGCGGGGCCTAAGCTTGCATGAATTGCTTTCCAGACCTCTACAGGAAGCACCAAATATCACAGGTTGTGTTGAAAGTCTGTCGTTTCTGGTATTCAGAGCCAGAATCAGAATCAGACTTATTGCTCAGTTATTTGATAGTATGAGAAGTTTTGTTTTATGTGGTGCTGCAATAAAAAAAACACCAAAGAAATATACCAACAGAACAGGCTAAAACTCAGCGGGTGCATTTCATAGTGCATTCACAAAGTAATACATGAATGTAAGAGTCCGAGGACGTGTTCAAAATCCTTTAGGACGTACAGCACAATACTTAAAAGACTTTTAGTCTTTTTAAGCTCTTAGATTTGAAGGTTCAAGTCTGATTCTTTTGAAGACTCTGTGGAATTCCTGCAAAACAGGTAAAACACACACATGATTGCGAGATCTGATGAGTAAAAAGCCAAAAGGGTCACTCCAGTTCAACAGCATCTATACTTTGCCAACTTGACCAAGGGCAACAAACATCTGCAAAATTACCTTCTAGGCAAAGTATTTAGTGTCTTTTGGGAGAGTGGGGAGTCACAGTGTCGGTACTCAGCAGCAATGGGCTCCAAACAGCAACAAATCAGTCGGTATGACCCCCACGCTACGCTGCTAAGGACCAAACTACTGCTCCAACAGCCAATAGGAACCACAGTAGGCACCGCACTTCCTCGTTGCCTGTTGGTTTATTCGTTTTTTTTCTCGAACCACCATCATAATTACTTTCCATTCATGCCCATAGAGACTGTGTCAGAGTTAAACAGCCCCGAGGAAGAGTCGTTTCATCTGCTAATCATCGATTAAAAACCCACCAACATATTTGCACACCCTGCTCCATGAGGCGGCGCAGGAAATCTGAATAAGGCCAGCTGACGCTCAAGATATCTTGAGTGGGTTTCGTCTTCTTTCTCTGTGGTTGTAGCCGCAATCATTGATATTAATGAGAGAGTTTGCAAAGGCATCGCGAAGCTAATTTATTTGTCGGGTAATTGAAGAGGGGCATGCATATTACCAAGCCTGGAAATATGTTTGGTTTGGTTTGCAGCCAGTGAGCTGGTGGAAAATGATGGATTGCACTTCCTTTTAGATTTAGCAGATATTTGTTTGAATTACAAAACTCACCATTGTGCTAATCAGCTGAAACATGATAGAAACACTTGAGAATGAGGCAGCGGCTATGTTGAAACGGAAAAACTGCTTTGTTTTTCTCACGTTTTTTTTCCTTGTTTTTTGTGATACAGGCTTGGAAAAAAAACATCTGGATGAATAAGTAATAAGTGTCCACATGTGGAGTGGACCAGCCATATAAATTATTAACATTTTAACTCCATAAAAGGTGAGGTTGCAGCACAGTGCTACGCCAAATATCATTTGGTCAACCTTGACTGGGGAGGAAAACTGCACCAGTGATTTCATTTGACTCAGTTCCATTATCATGAATGTGTCATTTAGCAGTCAAAAGCAAAGGCAATAATAGAATTACTTTTCCTGTTAGACTCAATGTCATTGAGCGTCACAATGAAAGAGCCAAGGTGCACATAATGGATAAAGAGAGGACAGAGGAAGCACTGCAAGTGTCCAAATGTCACCGGCACACAAGTTCACAACACAAGCACACACCCTGTTTTGTAGGTGACACAAGAGGAACAATTGATACATACATAATGAGGCTGCCGGGGCTTCGTTGTTGCCCCCTTGTCCACCTGGCAGCAGCCACAACAATCTGAACTATAACTGACACTTAATGCAGCAGCAGCAGCAGCTTTTTCCTTTTCAATCAAACGATTCAGCTCTTCCTCCCCTTCTTATCTCAAGGTGACTGACATTTCTCCAGAAGGAATCCAAAGAACACACACCCAGGAGCATATAGAGGCTTCCTAATTCCCACTGCACGTACACACATCTGCGTGCGAGCACATTTTTTTTCCATCTCATTCAGGACACACACCCGCACATTTCTACACATGGTCTCTGGCACCTTTCTTGGACACAAGCACACAATGAGCCAAGACCCCCACCACATCTATTGCCATGGCACCCAGAGCCAAGATGACCAGTGTCTGTAGTAACTGAGCAGCCTCACACCACTTCATTACTCCAAGCACAAACTCAGCTGCAAGCCTCTCCCCCCCTGCAGCTGCAGTGGCAGCGATGCCTCCCGGTGTTGTGCACGTCACTCTCTGCAGAATAAAACAAACGTCCTTTCATCCTTTTGTCTTATCGTGGACCCCAAATCGCCTGCTGTCACAAGAGAAAGGAGGGACTCACCGTGCTTTCCCCCCCACGGCGGAAGACAGAAGCCAGGTGGAGCGAGCTGAGGATGCAGTGGCGGAGGAAACCCCCTGGTAGTGTATGTGTAAGAGTGTGTGTGTGTGAGAGAGAGAGAGAGGGAGCATGGGAGTGTGAGTGAGAGTGTGCGTGTGTGTGGGTAAGGGTGCGTGCGTGCGTGCGAGTGTATGTGTGTGAGTGTGTGTGTGTGTGTGTATGTGCGCGTGCGGGTGTGCAAAGGGAGTCAGAGCTGATCCAGCAGATGCAGGCGGGAGCCACCAATAGAATGAGAGGAAGGAGAGAGCGAGAGGAGTGTGTGAGCGAGGAGGGAGGGAGGGAGAGACAGCAGAGGAGGGGTCTGGTAGCATTACATCATGGACTAGGGCAGTGGTTCCCAAAGCGGGGGGTGCGCCCCCTAGGGGGACGCAGAGCCATTGCAGAGGGGGCCGGGATAGAATGAATGAAGCGATCAATTGCAGCACCAGCATAACATGGAGAAGTTTGTGGTGGGGGCGCGAGGCTCCCACGTAAACGCAGATCAGAGGATGAAGCATCACCAAATGTGCTTCCGAAGCAAGTTTAATCCAAGGCAAAGACGAGGAAATATGACGACAAAAACAATGTTGAACTTCAAAAAAAGATAAATTAAAATACTTCAAAAAAATTATTACACTGCAACCTGTAGTTTATTGCAGTTCGCTTTTATTTGATCAAACAAAGGTGAGGTGTGTGTTCATTAAAACCAATGGAGTCTGAACACAAAATATGTGGATGTGTACGTGTGTTCTATGTATGTATTTTTTGTCGGGGGAGGGGAAACATTTTCTTATGTATCAAAGTCTGGTAGCCAGTGGACTAGGGATTGGTAGGTTTGCGGGGGGGGGGTTACAGGTGGGGGGGAGGTGTGTGTCCTTGTGTTTGTGTTTGTGTCTGCATCACTGTATATTTTCCCTCCCTCTGCAGCAGACCACAGGATGATTAAAGATTGTGTCCATGCTGCATACAGTCCGGTGTCGTCATGGTTCCTGCACCTGTGAGCGTGCGTGCGTGCGTGCGTGCGTGCGTGCGTGCGTGCGTGCGTGCGTGCGTGCGTGCGTGCATGCGTGCGTGTGTGTGTGAGCAGAGCATATTCAACAGCTATAATTAAGGAAGGTATAATAATCACAACTGCGTGTGCAGCCTCTCAGAGATCATGCACCCAAGCTGCCTGGTAACTATAAATAAGCCTTCTTACAGTTTTCATGTACAGATGCGTTCCAGATGCTGATTCCCTTCCTCCTCCAACAAACACACACCAAAATCACAGCCCCGCCCCTTCCCACCACAGGACACACACTCGGAGACGCCTAATGGCTCCCTTGTCAGCTTGAAAAAGCACTGATGGACACCCTGTTAGGAAGTCACTGACATTTTCAGGTGAGTGATTCCAAACACTTTCTGTTGGCTTTGACATAAATGGAGGAGACAAAACGCACACGCTTTTTGTTTTTTTTTGTTACCGTATAGCAGCAGAAATCACCTGCCTTTGTTTCGCCTGCCATCCTTCAGGAGGAGCAAAAAGGGGAAAAGGAAGGAGGAAGGAGAAAGAGGCAGTGAGAAGGAAGAGGGTGTTAGTGGGAAAACAATGACAGCTCAGGGTCATCCCTGCACCTCTGCTCTGTCTGTACCAATCTGCCACCGAGACAGGCAGAAAACAAGATAGGAGGGATGCAGGTGGCAGAGGAACAAAGATAAGGAAGTCTCCTCTCACAGCCCTCTTCATTAATAATCATTATGTCAATGTTTAGCCCTGCAGGCTTTGTCTGAATTATAACAGCACTGTAAGTTGCGCTCTCATTCAGGATGCACCTTGTGTCTCTTTTCTGAAGTCGGTGTGCTGAATCCCCCTGAACAGCGTCATCCTGCACATGAAGTATCAGGTTGTACCCAAAACATTAGGGAGTGTTTCGCAACAGTCGAGTATGATTCAAGTCCATTGGAGGAACAGCTGGCAGTGGTGGACGATCCTGCAAAGGGAGCCGCCCTGGTGCAGCTTGGGGGTTGATGGCTACTGTGCCCCCACAAAAAATTAAGTGTGAACCACTTTGAATAAGAAGGAACTGGACTCTTTTACCCAGAACTCTTTTATCAGAGTTTCTGTCTCCATGAAATCACAGAATCTTCTGGAAAGGCTGTCGAAACGCACCCATGTAAAAACGCACAACACAGCAAACGAGCAATACATGTTACAAAAAAAGGAGGGCTAAAACAGATCCATCAGATCTGGGAGCTGTTTTCTTAAAGTCTTGTTTTTATGTCAGCTTTAAGTGGAAACAACTCTTGATCTGATGAAAAAAAACACTTGTGCAGACAAGAGAAACTCACCCCAACAGGCCCCTCCCCTTCTCATATCACCAATCACAGCAAACCACAGCTGGAAGCATTTCAGAGGATTGGTTGATGTTGCTATTGTTTTGAAGTCACTCTGCACATGTCACATTCGCACAATATTGTCAAATACAAATTCTTTGCCAACTGACCTCTTGTGCATGTTTTCAGACTTTAGAAAAAAGCCCTGCATGCATGCACACACCGACTGAGCATGCCAGCGCTGCACAGAAAGGCCTCACATGGGTGAGAGTCCAGGACCGCAGCTCATCTGGACAATGTGGAAAATAATCGACAGAAAAATTAGACCTGGAACTGATGCTTACGTTCCTCCTGCAAAATCAACCCGTTTGATCATGTCTGAAACTTTGCATCAAGCTGCAATAAGTTGAATTGAATGTGAAACATCAGTTGCTTTCATGCCTCCGCAAACTCCTGACCAAACAATAAACATGTGACATCCAAGGCTGCTGGGCTTTGGATAAAATAAAGCATGCACAATGATTTAGCACCTCGTTTGGATACTGCAACAGTTATGCAGTCATCATATCTCAAAGTATACAGGAAATATCCTCCTGAGGAAACAAACCAAAAGCGCTGTACTGAGTTGCAGTGATTGATGATTGTTCTCCAGTTACAGCATTTCTGGCAACATCGCTGCTGCGCCAACTTTCAGAAGTGCTGCCTCGTGCTTCTCCTGCCAGTTCCATCGCATGTGATATCACATTCACTTATACACACCCGGTCACCTAATGATTCCTGCTGCTGTTTCAACTCAAGCCTGTGATCAGTCACAGGCCCAAAAAACGCTCTTTTATATTCTTGTTCACTCATTTCTAATGCAGGAACTGGTGACTGGGCCTGCAAAGAGCAGAACTGTTGGTCATTCTTTGAATATATTCCTGTTGAGGCTTTTGATGGCAATGTGAATACAGCTCTGCTCCACATTTCAGTTTTTATCTTTCTATAATTGGAGGTTAGAGTGCAGACTCATTCAGATGAGTTCAGCTGAACTCCGCTCTCTCTCAAGGTGAAGCGATGGTGCAACAGGACTTTACAGCACTCTCTTTCCATTGAAAGGAACGCCATCAATTATATTTTCCTCACTTCTTCTTCTGCAGCCTGCTCTAAATAAGGTTGACCTTTTATTTGTCACAATCCATTAGAGATCCTCTTATGTCACCAAATGAAATGTGACAAAGGTTAATGGTCCTGTGCCCACATGAAAGTGGATGTGAATCATTTAGGCTCGTAACATGCTTGCCTCCTATGAGAGGCTGCCTGTTTATTGCAGGAGCCTCTCTGGAAGAAATGGAAATTATATTAACATGCAAAGATTTTGTTAACATCACTCTACAGTCAAGATGAGATTAGGAATAAAATGATGCAACCTGAGTGCAATTATTGTGATGTCAGAGCGCTGGAGCAAACGTGCATGACTCACAACTATTAAGTAGTTGACGGAGTGTCCAAAAGAGCCATTTAGGTCCAAAATAACATTGTGAGCTGACGTGTTGTGATGGGAAGTCCAAAAATTGGAGTATTGTCACAATATAAAATGTGAGCCTCTCAAAAAATAACAGATATGAAAGCTGCAAGATAGAAAAAAAAAAGCTTTCCAAGACAGAACTGCAGCGTATTAAAGGTGTACCGGTCAGACTCTGCACTAAAAGATGAGAGGTGTGTTGGAAAGTGTGACCTGACAAATGGCTCAAAAGTTAGAGCCAAAAAAACAAAAAACTTTAACGGAGTGATTAATAAGACCTGAGATTTCACTGTTCTGTCCTATCTCACCAAAACTGCTGCCGTCAGCCATGTTGTGAACACAACGTGTTACAACACATCACTGTATAGCCACTTAGAGGTAATGGAGAAAAAATGACCTTTTAAGAACATAGTAATGCAATTACAAGTACCAAGGTTTCAGTGAGGTAACTGTTTACTTTCTGCTGATAAAGTTGAAGAGGTGCTGAGCGTCTCTGTCTCTGGACAGTTTTTGTCTTTGCAATTACATTGTCACTAAACTCCCTTTTAGAGGAGGAGGAGCAGCTCCTTAATCCTGAACTAACTCGCTCCTCCTGACAGCAACATAAGAGATGTCTGGTTGTACATGTTAACTAATAATAAGCCTTTTTCTGTAGCTGCAACATATGAGCTGTATGGGTGGAGCCCACTTTACATCTCGTCAACAGTTGTTGTGTTTCCTCTTGTCAATATTTATGTCTCCAAAGTTCCCAGCGGGGCTGTACTGAAGAAGTGAATTATTAACAGAGCTCAGGCAGGTCAGAGGGGTCACCGTTTAAAAACCCCACATAGAATCAGAAAGTGTGATTATCATTGTAACATCACAGCAGGACCAGCTCTGGGTTTAACCTGCTCGCCCTCAGGGTGTTTTTTGTATGTTCTTTCTGCACCTCTGACTTCATCTCATTACCTGAAAGATGGTTTGAGGCTCCAGATGATGGACTGAATTCAATTTTCTTTGAAAAACATCCCGGCAGGCCACATTCGGGTTTTTCTGGAATGACCTGTTTAAGCTTTTCTCACTATTTTGTCCAAAGTTAACCAGCAAAATGTGAGCGTATCAGCTCTTGTTTGTGCTTGCTCTCTGTGTTTCCTGAAAGGAGCATGCTGGATGACAAAGTGTGCATGGACAATACTGTTGGTGTGTTTCAGCTGACTGGGACACGAGAAGAAGTGGAGGGCTGGTGCTGCAGACGCTCGTGGAGAAGCTGGTGGTTCGGTTTAGAAAGCTATTGACAGGTGAATAGCGAGCAGTGAGTCACATGGCAGTGAAAAACTCCCTCTTTTGCATCAATGCGCCTTTGTGAGGCTGCTGACTGAGCCACCAACACACCACCTGCTCCAAGCAAGAGTTCAAGGAGGAATTCTTGTGTTAATCTGGAAAGTTACATTTGTGGGTCGACATTTCAAGCCACTGGAGCAGTATGCACTTCTAAACTTTGTCATTTATCCTCAAAAGGGAGGTCACTCTGGCAGAAGGATGAAAACAGGACCCTCGGGCTGTTGACATTTCTTTAAAGAATGCTAATTTCTTGCCCACTCTGGCCAGTTTGTTATGAGTAAACTCCAGCGGAGCTGTATCTTCATGGTCTTAAAAAAACAAAAGCATGCCCAGTTAGGGAAGGGCCTCGTCTTAAGTCAACATGGTGGCAGGGTTCCCAGGCTCTGGGAAATAAGCACTAATCAAGACCGCTGACACGAGAATGGCAGGCCGAGCTGCGACGGATGCTCGACCGATCCGACCAGATGTGCAAATTGCAAAATCATTCACTGGCTGTATTGCATGGAATAAATGATTGCTGTCATGTTGCCAAACGTGATTGCATTTGTAATCATGGAAGACGGCCGCTGTCTATCCATCCACAGAGAGAGAAAAGCAAAGCCCGTCCTGCAGTGATATAAGAGGAGAACATGCGTATGTGGAGGCGGATTTCAATAATCTGTTGACTCACATTTGTAGAAAAAAAAAACAAAAATGGATCCATTTTAATTATTTGGCTTCACTTGTGGTAACTATTAATAGAAAAGGGAAGCGTGTGTGTGTGTGTGTGCGTGTGCGTGCGTGTGTGTGTGTGTGTGTGTGTGTGTGTATTCATAAATAATACACTTGATTCGAAGGGGTGAAAAAAGCCATTCTAAGATTTGCATTGGATGTAAATTTTCTTATCGATATTTGTTATACTCTGGAAAAAGCTGCATCTGAATTCAAACATGCTAATGCTCAGTGCACTGCAGAGCGTCCGTCTCCTAACACAGACATGAGAAACAGATCAAAGTACCCATTCATCCTGGTCCGGCGACCGTAAAATGCTCAGTGTCCAGCCGTGAGCTACATTCCCAGATATTGGCTCCTTCAATTTCAGACATGGCCTAAGCAGCTCTATTTATGCTTTAATTCAGTTTGGTTGGGAGGAAAAAAATAAGGTCTCTTTTTACCCTTCAAAAGGGAGTGGGGAGTATCTTAATGCACAAAGGTGTCCCCTGGCGTCTCAGTTATCCCTATCAGCCGAGACCCCCTCTTCTTTCACCACCATGCCTCCCATGTTCCCTGTTGCCTTGGCAACCCTATGGCCAGCCAGGCCTTTCTCCATCTCTGTCTCTCCCTCTCTCTCCCCCTCTGCATACACAGGGACTTCTGTTCTTGCCCCCAAGCAGCTGAAGGAGGATTCACGAAGGTGGTGCAGAGAGAAAAGGTGCATGGATGTCCTTCTCCTCCCCACAGCCCAGCGAGACACGTGCACGACCACAAATAGAGAGATGGCTTCACTTAAGCCCCTTTCAGCTGATGCAGTGCCGAAACCTGCAGCGCATACATATTGTGTTGATATGCAGGGATGTACTGTAAGTGCAGGTCGCACACAGTTAATGCTCAAACCACTTCAGTTCAACAAAAAATGCAGTTGTTTTCTGCTTGGACTAAAAAACAGCAGATATGAGAGGAGTGATGTGCTGTGCCTCAGTGAAGAGAGACTGCATGTGTTCATGACAACAAACTGTGTGACAGAAAGTGTCTTCGATGTTCCACCTTATTTCTTATCAACAGATTGATTTACCTTTCGCGTTTATGCCTAAAAGTACAGAGGTGGAGTCTAAAGGAGATTAGTTTAGCATTAAGATTGGTAGCAGGGGGACTAGCCTGAAGCTAATTAGATAAATTTATTTAAATCTCATAATTCTGGATGTATATTTGGACTGAAAGGAAAGTTAGGATTTATCTGTCACTTCAAGCTAATTTGCACAACTTGTGCTTTCAACCATCATCATGTTTTCTTGCTGTTTAATCGATAGCAAAGCTCGAATTGGTGAATTACCAGTTTTAATCAATTTTATCTGGCTAGTTTCGCTAAATACCTCCAAACAAGTACTCTGGACTAACCACAGACTTTTCACTCATCATTCTTTTTGTCTAAGCTATTTCACTGAACGTGAATTGTTATGTAAACAATTCTCCATGTAAGAATGTTTCTGTTATTGTATCTATGAAGCTTTTTGTGGAGAGCCTGGTCGACAATTATCACTATCTTTTGCGTAGACATCACTGATATCTCTGTGCTGCTCAGGTACCCTCTCACTCACTCACACACACACACACACACACACACACATACACACACACACACACACACACACACAAAACAGCACCAACGACAGTAGAAATATTACTAAGTGTGTCTTCTGTCACCTCAGCCTAATTTACTTTGAATAGAACAGGAGGCCTGCGAGCCTTAAACTAAAGGTCATCAGCTGCTGCTCGGGCGAGATTTTCACGGAGAGCCTCTGAGATGAATCCTCTGGTTTCCGAGGCGGTCTGACGGACACGTCCCTTTTTCTCACCTCAACATTACACCACACAATGTACATGTAGACACCAATGGGCCGTTTTTCCGTGTTCTGTTACAAGGGATTTAATGAAGTGTCAGGAGAATGGTTATCACTTTGTCCCCTCAGCTGCAACTCATCAGCTCTAATTGCCTGACTTTGTCTTGAAGGAACTTTTACTCTGTGTGTGTGTGTGTGTGTGTGTGTGTGTGTGTGTGTGTGTGTGTGTGTAAGTGGCCTTTTTCTTTTGGCAGAACAAATTGTTCTGCTCTTACCAGCTTCTTCTTTGCGTCATATAGACTCTCCAGACGAGGGTTCTTGGGGAAATATAGGGAGAGAGAAGCAGGTGCAGGCTGAAGTTCATCCCCAACGCGACCTTTCCGGGAGGGGAACACAGAAATCACTAACTGGTATCAGATTTGCCCTGAATCGAAGTATGCAAAATCTTTGAGCTGACAGTTTGCACGCAGGAGCTCTCAGATGCAGCGAGAGCAGCCAGAGCCGGTGTGTCTTTTAATGATTGAGTGAGTACAGGGGAGCAAAAGAGACAGTAAGGAAGCACGGGAGAAACAGGATGTTTCTCTGCCTTAAACCATCACTTAACCCCCTTTCACGAGGCAGCTGAGGAGAGAAGGGACAAATATGGAGTTTTTTTTCCTGCGAGTGATCCCTGGCTGTGACCGCCCGGGGTGACAGACGGATAGATCTTCAGGAACAGCTCACTTTGTTGACACCAGCAGCGAAAGACACAACTCGGTGGAGGAGCCTAACGAGACGAACGCGCAGTCACAGCTGCAAACGACGGCCGAGGTAAAAAAGCTTTATGAGGGGGAGATAATCTGTCGCCTCCTGACCTCCTTCATCTCCTTCATCTCCTTCCATCAGCTTGGCAGAGCTCTCACAACAACTGCGAACTCCCAAGCTCTGCTGAGCAAACGCTGTGAGACACAGTCCAAACCATATAAGGGATGCTGGGATTCATGTGTGAGCCTCAAATGTTATTATCGTGTTAATTGGCCTTTTAGCTCCGATTCACTCTTTTCCCAAATGAATTGGTGAGGAAATTATATCTCCTTCGTTTTAGAGGTTAACTTTGGATCCTGAACAAGTTGTTTTTTAAAAGAAACCACCTTGGACTGTTTTTATTTCTGCTTCCAGCCTGAAACAGGATGACAACTTGAAACACAAAACTGGCTCCACAGTTATTGGAGGGGGGGGGGGGGGGGGGGGGGGGGGGGGGGGGGGGGGGGGGGGGGGGGGGGGGGGGGGGGGGGGGGGGGGGG
>JAUESE010000001.1:8802099-8818521 GCA_032274725.1 Malacoctenus triangulatus
AACCTGGCAACACGCTGGCTGTAATTAAGCAGCTGGTTGTTATGCCGACTCCGCCATTTTGCCGTATTATTTTTTTTTAAATATAGCTTTTACTAAAAATCCTACATATAGCACCTTTAAATGATGTAAACATGGTAAATCAAATTGCGTTCATTGCCATATTACACCGGTCACAGTTGAGTCGTGATTTGAAGTGTTTGTCAGAGATTGACTGAAGACGTGTCTCTTTGGCTGCGTCTATGTTATTAGGTCACAGGCGGCTGTTACAGAAGTTCTCCCCCCCCGGAAGTCCCTGCGCCTCCAAAAAAAGGAGGCGGAGGTCTTGACCCTTCCTCCTGAGCCCAGAGGGGTCTTCGCCAGTGACTCGGTACCTGTTCATAATCGAGTGTGTGTCACTTTATTGTTCACGTTGTTTTCTGAGCCACTCATTGGGATTTGTGTTGTTCATTTCACTCGAAGTTTTCACTTGCCAAGAAGCCTGCTGGTCCCCTGCCCATGGAGCCCACCAACACGAAGGAAGGGACCCGGCTGCCGTCACAACTTCTGGAGCTCTTCTCTGAGGTGGGAGACGTTTGGAGGGTTCCAACACTGTGTCGTGCTCTCAGTTATTACCTTATCACACATTGAGTCTCCCCATGTGTCCTGTTGCTAAGACTATTGGGAGATAAATGAGCGCTTTCCCATCAGGATAATTAGAGAGCTCGGTTCATGTTCGAACTGGACTTTAGAGAGCGAACATACCGTCAAAACAGCGTCATTCTTTGGAGTTCCAGCTCTGAGGAATACGAGAGAGAGGCTACAGAAGTGCCCACAGATGTGTTGGTTTGCTGTTTGATATGTATCAACTTATGAATCTTGTCCTTGCATTTCTTTTCACAGGACCCGCAGGAAGAAAAAAAAATCACTCCTGATTTGAAAGCGTAAGTTTTTTAGTTTTCCAGCGTTGTGCTCATGTGTCCCTTGTCAAGTTCATTGTCCCAACTCAGATTGTTTGTGTGCCTCTTCACAGCTACCGCTCAGCACTGAAAAAGATGAGAATATCGGAGGACAGAGTGGCCAAAGTGGTGAAGGATCGAATCTTCTCTGCAGCCTTCCACCCCTGCAGCAGCAGCCTGTTGGTGGCTGCAGGAGACAAGTTGGGAAAAGTGGGACTCTGGAACTTGGTGAGATTTCTCTTTCTCTCTCTTTTTAGGGAAACAGTGTGTTTTTACCGTTGGAGGGTTGGATGAGACCTCCCAACTGTCTCTGACGATTCCTCGAGCGGTCACTGGCTGCGCTTCAAGACATCTGCGAGAGAAACTCTTCCATGTACCTGTGGGCCTTTTCTTTCTGCAGGGAGCTGATTGGGGGGACGACGGCGTGCTGCTGTTTGAGCCCCACACCCGTCCAGTCGGCTGCATGGCGTTCTCCACGGCTCGTCCCTCCCAGCTGCTCAGCCTCAGCTACGACAGCTCGCTGCGCTGTATGGATGTAGAGAAGTGTGTCTTTGAGGATGTGAGTTACCTCTGACTGTGGGAGCCACAGCCCCCCCCCTCCCCCCATGCTACAAGTGCCTTCTTCTCTGCTTGCTGCTGTTTGGCCTATGATCTCTGTTTTTTATGTTCCTCCAGGTTTATGATATTGAAGATGGCCTGAAGACGTTCGACTTCCTGTCACATGACTGCTCCACCCTCGTGGTTGGAAACTGGCAAGGAGAGATTGCCATCGTGGATCGACGCACGCCAGGGTGAACTATTTCCACTTGTTCAGAGTGGTTGGAGTGACAGGGCGAAGCTTCACGACTGACAAACCTTATTTTGAGCGATTTCTCTGATTTTTTATTTTTTTTTTTTTTTGCAGAAACTCCCACGAGAGGCTTCATTCTCTGGACACCCGCTGTGTGCGGTGTGTCAGCGTCCATCCTTTACAGAAGCACTACATGGCAGTCTCGGAGAACAAGTAGGAGCCATTTTGTTACGATTTCAATCTGCTTCCCTGTTTTCTTGCCTCTACCTTGAGTCTTTTCTGACAGCATCACCTTGCCTGCAGGGTGGTGAGCATTTACGACAGCCGGCACATGAAGAAGACGAGCAGTCAGGCCGTGGCCCAGCTGCAAGGCCACACTTTAACCATATCCAGCGCATATTTCTCCCCTTGTACAGGAAACAGAGTTCTCACGTCCTGTCTGGATAACGCCATCCGGTGAGGCCACTCACAGCGCCCTCGAAGGATCGTGCAGCTTGTTTTGGCTCCACCTGATGTTGTGTTTATTCCTTCCAGAGTTTACGACACATCTGCAGGCTTCACTCGATCTTCTCCACTCACCTCCATCAGGTAGATCCCCTCAATATTGGATTTGTAGCAACTTTTTGTTTTAAAAGTTGACATTAAAGGTGCTATATGTAGGATTTTTAGTAAAAGCTATATTTAAAAAAAAAAAAAAAACCCTCAAAACTACGTTTAGAGGGGTGCGGAATGGAAATATAGTGTTTTCTCAGAAATTTTTATTTCACCTGAAAATAATTGTAATAGAAATTTTGACGGGTTCGACAATGGCGTTGTGTTTATGTCTACAAGCCAGTAGAGTTCGCCAATAGCAGGCTGCCAGTTATGGCAGAATGGCGAAGTCGGCATATCAACCAGCTGCTTCAGAGCCCGGACGTTATCCGCAGGAAACCTGGCAACACTCTGGCTGTTTTTATTTTTCCGTTGTTGCAGTTACAACCTGAAAACACTGGATGTCGCCATTGGTTTCGCATTACCTATCCCACCTTTAAGATCTAAAGTTAGCAGGAAAGTGTCATATTTTCCGTTGCTTGATGTCGGCTCCTCTTCTCCTGGTAACCTGAATGCATGTAAAACGTGTGTTTGCAGACATGACATGCAAACTGGCCGCTGGCTGAGCAAGCTGTCTGCGGTGTGGGACCCCAAACAGGAGGACTGCTTCGTGGTGGGCAGCATGAAACGGCCGCGCACCGTGGAGGTGTTCGATGAGAGCGGACAGTCCCTGCACTCCTTCAGGGACAGCGAGAATCTGAGCACCGTGCTGTCCGTCACCGCGTTCCACCCGACCAGGAACGCCATGCTGGGCGGCAACGCCTCGGGGCGCATGCACGTCTTTTCTGACTGACAGAGGAGCCGACTGGAACTCCTGGTGTTCCCTGATGAGGACCAATAAACCAAGTGCTTTCTTAAAGTGCAGCCAGTTCTATCGGTTCTATATCTCCTTCTTCAGACCTGAAGAAGCTCGCCATTCCACAACGTTTTCTTGGTATGAATGATGTTTTTTGACTTTTTTCAGTTGAGGGTTTGTTGCTGTGTGACTAAAAAAAATTTCACATTTGTCTTTTAAAGCCTGTACATTCATTATATGCTGCATCTGTATTCATTGTGTTACAGCAAGAGGGTCCAACTGCCCACGCCTGTTGGATCTTTTTTGTTTATTTTTTTTATTTGTAGCTCTGGGAGCAAACAATCAATAAACAAGACCAAATTTCATATTAGATCACAGTTGGGATGACAGTTTGTTGTAGTAGTCTCACCTTCACCTGAGGGGGGCAGCAGTGTCACATGACTTCACTCCAAACCATCCAGGCTGAGGAGAAAACACCTGCTGCTGATTCGGCCACTCTGTTGACGGTTGTCCAAACTCAAACCGTCTGTTTACTTCATCTGTGGATTAAACTTGTAACCAGACTACCTGCCAGATGCCAAGAACAGATCTTTATTCATCAATAGATTACACCAGCTTTCACCAGGCTTACAGAGAGGTTTCCATGAGCTCCCACAGAGGTTCAGGTAGTTGATGTTGCTACTTCAGCAGTGGGCTAAAAATACACCCGTTATACATCAAGCTGGGCTACAGTTATCTGTGCTCTGTTGCAAATCCTTGCACCTGTATCGAGCCAGCTTCTTGAAGATTCAGTCTCATGGAAGCAGACCGACCAACCATGACACACTCGCATATCATCGTTTCTTTTGTGGTCGTTTCCATCTGCTGCTGTCTGAGACGGGGGACAAACTCACTGTAGCTCAGGGGCCTCATGTTTGTTTCAGATTGAACTGACCACGACAATGTTGGCAAAATAGCCTATGAAGACGAGCAAATTCAAAATGTTGTCTTTAAGTACAAAATACGAACACATCCAGTTCATTTTGTACCTAAAGATATAATATTGTCAACAGTCGTGTTTAAGACGTTGTTGAAGGTCCCACTCTCCTTTCAGATGTGTGCGAATCCATATTTGGTCTTGTGTCACTATGCAGACTCAGGATTTTTGAATGAAATTTTTATTTCTGTGCCTTTTCCATACAAATGAAAAAAGACCCTTCATCAACACCAAATCACCCCTCCCCTTGCTCCAGCTGCCCCCTTCCTCCTTTCTGACCTAAGACAGTTCTTTGTCACTGCATAATGTTTTTTTTTGTCAGATTTATTGCTATTTTTGATTTTTCATTTATTATGTCTTAGTCTCAACCACCAAAAGTCTTAGTGTGCATACTTCCTTGTGCAACGCACACACATTAGGGACAGCAGGTACTTTAATGTAAAACTTTCAGTTGCTGTCTTCCTTCCTGCATGCTGGATGGGATTTGTGTCGGACGCCCCTGCTGCAAGATGTAACGCACGACACATTGGGCCTGTTTAGAAGATGAAGGCAAACAGTTTGCGGGTATTTGTTTTCATCTAATTTATTGCTTGGATGTCAAATTCTTCATACACGTCAACATAGAAGTTTGTAAAAAGCAAAAAGTCTTCTGTGATCGGCCGGTTCCCCTCATACATGATTGCCTAACGATGATCAGAAGCAAATGAACACCATCTGGATTAGAGACTCACCGACCCCGAATATCAACCCTCCGTTGTTTGTTTTTCTTGTTTTTCTAATACACCTGTTACCCATGGACTATTATACGAAAAGGACAAATAAGACTAATTGATAGTGTTCTTTTTACAAAAATAAAATTGGCATTTACAGCTAGAAATTTAACACTTCAGGGACGTTCACAGCCTCTCTTTTATGAGTTGTTTTTTTATAACTTGCCCCTCTCATCGTAGGCACCTGCATGACCCAGATCCCTCAGACAATCATTCTCCTGAAATATTCTCCCTCTTGCATAAATAATAAGGGTTTATTAAGTATAGTGTTTTACCAGTTGATCAGCTTCGGGTTATTACTGGCACACAGCATTTAAACACACCCGGTGAGACTCGAACACGATCGCCCGATGAGAGACGACCAAAAACTGCCGTCGCGGGTCGCTCCTCTGGCTTTGGGCTGTGACGACACACTGTAGGCTAACCTGTGAAATATCTGAAGTAATAAGGCTGGAGAGACGACAGCAGACTATTAAGAGTTTCCATCTGTTGACGCAAACTGTCAGCAGGAGTACGAGACAACAGAGGATTCTTTGGTAGGCGTGATCATGAAGGTTGCAGTCGGACGTAAACATGACTTATCTTAGGCTTTTTTGTGAGTGCAGGGCAGGAAATCCACAAGTCTACTTTAAAAAAAAAGAAAAGAAAAGACAATTCAAATACATTGAAATTCACTGTGAGCATATCTCGACATGTTAAAGAGACAGCAGTTTATACAAAAATGGAAACAGTTTTTTATATATATTTACTCTTTATAGATCCACGCAGAAATTGGAACACTGCTAGGCTAAACTCAACCATCAACGTGGGCTTAGAACTAAAAGCAAACCAAACTGTTCTTACCTATATATTGTGGGGAAAATAGCATGAATTCATGGACTTCACGAAGGGAAAACGGGGTCATTGTTCTTTTGTTGGAGACGAACGGTGTTGCACATGAAGAGTTAAAAACGAAGGAAACACTTGACTACCACTACAGCTTCAGCTCTCATCACCTTCACAACTACTGTCAAAGTAACTACAGCAAAGTGACGCCTGTTCCTCACACACAGATCCCCAATGTTGTTATTAGCGTTATTTGGCTGCTATTTGATAAACAGTTAAACCTATAACCTCCACGACTCCCTTAATTTATTGTCATCGTACGATAAAACTTTAATAGTCCTAGTGTTGGAAAAGAAACGCTGATGTGAGCACACTGAACGGACCACAGACGACGTCACACTAACTACAAAAATACTCTTTCAAGCCTTCTCACAGGGCAGCACACACATCTCGCCTCAGCCAAACTGCTACTGCAACTTACAGCTAATGTTGGTTTGTAATCAATACACCAGATGTCAGGCTGTATGGCCCAAGTTGAATCTGCACCCCCCCAAAAAAAAAAGTAAAACAGCAGTGTTTCAAAGGTTCAATTCAGGGCTCGTCTACATTCAAGCGCTGCTTATCTCTCACACTTTCTCCATCTTTTCTTTTCCGGTCTGTCTCTCAGTGGCAATAAAGACGACATTCGATCATCTTGAATGTAGCTTTGCCAAGTCTCCCGTTATTTCGTCGCCTCTCCAAACGTCACTTGAGCTCTCTCGGGAACACGCACCCCAACGCCTCGGCTCACTTCACCTTACAGTGATGTCACAACATATAAATCAATACAAAAATAAAGGCAACTATTATCTGTGATTAAATAAAGTTCAGTGTTCAGGTGAAACCTTTCCGTGGTGGTCTGTGTAAAAATAAAATACCTTGAGATGACCTGAATTTCTAAAGTAAAATGTGATTTCCTTGCCTCGTGTTGACGGTCTGTCTCTCCAGGGGACGGTCCTTGGCTTGTGAAAAGAGCTCCTTCCACAGAGGAGCTGAGCTGATATGAAGAACACAGCTGTCATTGTTTCTCCTTTCCCTAACCATCTCTAAGGTGATTAATGTAAATTTGTCCCATCTCGAGCAGCAGGAACCTGTATTCAGTCACTCAGTGTCTTCTGCGGTCTCCCTCACTTTCCCTCACTTGCTGATGAGGAACCCTCCCATCCATCGTAACTTACAGGCGAACCAGCGCCGCAGCGGGCAGAAATATTCAAAGTGGAACTGCTGGAATTCGGGCGTCTTGCGGATGTCTCTCAGGAACGCGATGTCCAGGTCCGACTCCGTCAGCATGATGAGGAGCAGCAGCAGCGCGAACAGCAGTCCGATGGTGACCAGGAACAGCCGCAGCACGCTCAGGATGAACTTGTTCAGCTCCTCCACGTCACTAGAGGGCGACTGCCTGCTTCTGACCATACGCAGCGCTCTCCGGCCAGGCCCCACCGCTGCCGACTTTCCCTCCCGCGAGGTCCCGCCCTCCGACTGATTCTCCTCATCGATGCTGCACGGGGCCCCGTTGAGGTGACGGGCCAGAGGCATGTCGGCCCCGTGCTCTGCCACGGGTGTGGGCAGCACGCTGTCTGAGGGGCTGTAGGCCTCGTCGGAGATCACGGCAGAAGTGCTGGCCTCGCTGCCGTCCACCATGTGACCCCGGGAAGACATGAAGGAGTCGCCATGGGAGACGGAGCGCACCGGTGTGGAGTGGGCGCTGTCTCGGAGGGACTCCAAGCCTGGAAACACACGGCAGAGATGCAGCATCTGAATACTGACACAAAAGTTAGGACACGGAGGTGTTGTTTGGCTCCTTGGACGTTTTGACTGGACTTTAATCTGAGAGTGTTGTTTTTGTTTATTTTTACAGCACTACAGCTTCTGTATTGTTTCTTCTGTCAATCAGTCATGAATCAAAGGGAGTCCCATTGGAATAAGGCACTAAAGAGTAAAGACACTTTGTGACTGAGTGTCAATCAAGCTGTTTACATGTGCTGAGGTGCAAATAACAAATAGAAATAACTTGTTAAGCTTTTTATCAGTTGGTAAATCTAGGTGGCTCAGCTTTGTGTAAACAGTTCTGCTCATCAATGCTTGAAGGATTGGTGAGGAAAATGCTCATTATGTCCATGAATCACTGACGCAGGGTGGAGCAGCTTCAACACACCTGATTGCAATAAGCTGCTCGTTATCAGGCTCTGCTGCAGAGCTGCATGATGACACCAACGAGATTCAGGTGTGTTGGAGCAGGAACACATTGAAAGCATGCAGGGCTGCGGCCCCCCAGGACCAGGATTGCCCACCCCTGAGCTAGAATTAGGTCCTTGAGGCAGCCTGAAATCATGTTCATCTGTTTGTCGTCATTAGATCCCTCCTTCCCATGATGAGTCTGGATCGCAGGGCTGCGACTCAGGTACACCATGTTCAGCTGAACGATGTGCAGACATTTGGGATTCAAATGCAGCCGGAGGGGGAGCAATTTTGTTACATTGCATGTCGCAAGCTATGCTCAACAAACCCATTCTCTCCTCCCAGCATGCGATCTATTTTTAAACAAAATACTTTCAAGTGGCAACTGTGACCCGAAAGTAAACACGAGGCACAAGTACAGCGGCTCACTGCGAGAACTCGCTCCGCACAGCTTGGTAACTGTTCTCTGGAAGGTAATCACCATGCAAACTTTCACATTTTGCCAAGTCCTGCATTTTACTTCAGTGGTCCCAAAACTGCAAAGAAATATCAATAGAGCGCACTAAATGTCTGAGCAGTTCGACTCCCACCGTTTGGCTGCTTCGACAAAAAAAGCCCAGCTTCACCGCCGCTGACATTTACCTGCACGGCTGGCTGGTGGCCGACAGCCGTGAACTTGCGGTGGTACGGCGAGCCTGGAGGGGCTCCTGGAGCTCTGTCCCGATCCCGGGCCGGGTGCTGAGGCGGAAGATCCCTCAGGAAGGGCGGGGAAGAGAGGCAAGACCCCCAGAGCTTTGCCCAAGAGCCTGGGCCCCAGGGACAGCACGCGCACGTTCACATCCCGGTAACAGTGGTTGATCATGCGCAAGTGAACGTTCACTTTGGTCTTGATGCGGATCAGACACTTCACCATGACTGACGTCTAACCTTCGAGCGCCCTGTTTTTCGACAGTTTGTTTCCCCGCGTCTGCCTTTAAACGAGTTTTTTCGTCGCGCTGCCTTTGCGTCCTCTCTCTGTCTGTGTCTCCGACTGTGGCTGGCAGGCCAGGCAGCGCTCTCCACCCCACAGTGAGCTCCCACACGCTGGCAGGCAGGCAGGCTGACAGCGGCAGACAAATACAGAGAGACAGTCAGCGAGTGAAAGACAAGGCTCGGGAATGCGGTCCACTTGTGCCACAGTTCTTCTCGCCCCTCCTGCTGTCAGCAGTGACACACAAAGCATGGCCTCTGACAGCAGGAGCTATTTTCAGACAGATATTATTACCGGTTGGAAATGCCAGCGTGGGCAGAGCAACAGGACAAAACACAAGGGGTTCGTTCCTCCGTCGCAACATCAGGGTCTAATGTCAAAGTCTGGCCTCTTTGTCTGTGACTAGCGGGGAGCTAGTTTGACAAAAGACCTGCATTGTTAGTGAACAGACTGTGCTGAAGTATAATTTGATCCAGGCTGATCAACGAAGAGCAAACTCACTCCCAGTGGCAGCTCTGGCAAAAGGTTAATAGCCTGTTGGAGGAGAGAGGGGGCAGCAAGTGCCCTTTATAAACTGAGAGAATGACTTTCTCGTGCCCAATGCCAGTGGCTGATGAAATGCTCATCGAAAAAAGAGGGTGGGAAAAAGCCACCCAAAAAATGCAAAGCAAGCGACTGACACTGAAGCAGTGAGGCCGTCGACATGTCGATGTTCTCTTTTTTTGACGCAGACCTGCATTCTTGCTGACTGACATTTGTATGAAGGAAGTAAGAAAAGACATTTTCGCTGCGTTTTGTTTTTGTACAAAAGCTCGCTGGCTAATCTTTGCCTTCTTGGGCCACCAAGTTTGAACGATGGACCCATCAGACATGACAGGCAGAGAGCGCACTGTGCTCTCGCAGCCCCCAAACACCCCAACCTGAGTATTATACACAGTTTGCAACAAGAGAGAAGGAAGCAGTGAGCAACCTGGCAACGAAAGCGAAGAGATGCGCAACGAAAGCGGGAGCAGCAGCGACAGAGGGCAAAAACTGCTTTCATCTTTTCCCCACGGAGGTCTTTCACAAAGGGAAGTAACAGCTTCTTGAACATTGTGCGATTTTAGAGGTGTCCATCAAGCATGACGTGTCCAGGTGTTCTTGTTTTTTGTTTTTTTTGCTGTCAGTTGATGAGAGTTCTGCCCAAAATACGAGCTGTCTGAATTCAACCAGTCTATTACCCCAAAACAGGAGTGTTTGCGTGCGAGTGAGTGTGTTTTACCTTCCATGATGGAGATGTGCACGGCTCTTCGTCGTGTCCTGGGCACGCTCGTCAGACGAGGGCCGTGAGTAATCGATGGGCAGCTCCGACTTGGCACCATCCCAGCCCTGAAACATCAAAGGAAAGCTTAAAATAATGACAAACTAAGCAGAAAAACTCACGAGGACGCAAGGCAAAGATTCAGCATTGCAAAACATGATCTATAAAGGAGAAGTGTTGTCACCTGTGGATCTCAGGGGGGTCTCTCTTAATTTTGGCACTTTGTTCCATTACTTCTTTTGCAACTTTTCCACTGAGGAAAAAAACAAAACAGAAAAGACAAAACAGTTTTTCAGTATACAGCATTCATTGCTAAGTTCCATGATGGATGCACTTTGAAGGTGCTGCAAGCAGGAAGCGTCCTTGCGGTGGCCTACCTGTATCTGAAGCGACTACCCTTGAAGAAGAGATTGCTGCTGGAGACAGTGCGGACTTGACTCGACTTCTCCAACCTGTCAGTGGGGAGTAACATGAATACAGGCAGAGACCTACGGACTGATGTGTCTCTTGTGCAGAGATCTGAGTATTTCCGGTGGGACTCACTTGTAGAAGGCTTGATTCTCAACTCCACACTTCCACAGGTGCTTACAGGCCTCTGGTGTCGGTGCAAAGTAAGTCAGTATGATCTTCTTATCCTGGAACCAGGCAAACTTACATGTTTTTATCCATGCAAACTAAAAGGGCAAAGTGTTTCCAGTGAGCGTGGTCACTTTCAAACAAAAACAGGTT
The DNA here is from genome assembly GCA_032274725.1 of Malacoctenus triangulatus. NCBI lineage: Eukaryota > Metazoa > Chordata > Actinopteri > Blenniiformes > Labrisomidae > Malacoctenus > Malacoctenus triangulatus. Next base: position 8,812,999 of record JAUESE010000001.1, read on the forward strand.
AAGGTTTAAACAAAACTGTCATTATCAGCTTGCAGAATTGTTAAAACTCATTTTCAGGGTTTCAGTGTTTCCCTTTGCTTATATTGCACTCTGAAGGTTGTGCCGGACCCGGGTCTGGAGCCCCTCGTGCTGCATGCCTGACCCCCCTCTGAGAAATGGTTAAAATACTCTCCTCACACCTCATGTGCTGTCTTCTTTCCCCTCCTTCGGTTACTTAAAGCTGTGGATAACACACATTATTGTCCCCCGTTTACCTCTGTGTTAAGGACAAAGTCCTGCCCCCCCGGTGGCAGTGCCTCCATGTATAAAAAACAAGGCCATGCTCATTTGACTTCCACAGCACCACCGGCGAGAAAAAGCAGTGTTTTATTAATGGATCCACGTACCTCCGTCTGATTTGCATATATATGGAATGTCTTGGCTTCAAACTTGAGTTTGGTCACCTCGTCCCTGAGGTTAACATACAGAAACAGACTGGATGAGGAAGGAGCAAGAGAACGAGGACATAAACAGGGAGAGGAGGGAGAGTCTGCAGAGTCTGTCTGCCTCAGATAAAGTCTGTGAAATATTAATTGTGGCTGGAGGGAGATTATTAGAGGCCAACAGTTTTTTTTCTAATCTCTGTGCTGAAACATCTTAGTACTCTATTGTTTCTGACACAAGTGTAACAGCAACACACGGCTGCAAGAGCTGAAGAAAACAGCAGACAGATTAAACAGCACAGTTTAAAAACAAGTGTAATCATGACTACATGTGGACACGCTGCGTCACACCTGGTTGACTCAGGTGTCCTGGAAATGTCAGCGACATCATAATGTGGATCATTGCGTATCGTCACTTCTCATTGGCTCTCCTCTCTAAAATACTCAATTTAACAGAGCCTATGGGAGGATTTTCACTAAAAATTAAAATAACTTTTTACTTCTAATCAGTCACTTCTTAACACAGTTATTTCGATATTATGAATCACTGTTTGTGGGTATGAAACGCTGAACATTTTGAGTGGAATATTAAGCAGAGAGTCGAGTCAGAATCTATTTTTCTGCCCTACATGATTGAGATGCAGCACATGTTGAAAACAGATGCAGAGCTTTTATTTCATTATTCCTGCTTAAAAATGCTTTTGTTGTCAACGTTTTCCCACGGAGGACAAAATGTTTTCTCACTAATGCGACACTTTTATTCCAGTGGGTTCATCTGTACTCACCATTTGAGGAAATGCACCCTCCTGTTTCCTTGCAGCACAGTGAATCCAAAAGGCGTGAACGCCAGAAAGGCTGGATTGCCAGACACGTCCTGACAGACACACGGATCCATGTAATTTTAATGGAATAAAGAATTAATCAAAAAATGCTCCAAAATGCTGCGGGATGACATTGATTCACACATTTCTCACAGACAAACACTGCAGGAAATGTGTATTTTTTCTGGGGTGAAGTTCACCTTGCATGGATGAGGATCCACCCCGTACGTCTCCAGCATCTGAGCCTTCTGGAGGAAGTTGAGTTCGGACGTTTCGGGGGTTTGACCTCTGAAAGAAACACAATAACAGCTTCAACAAACAAACCGATTTCGAGGCTTACGAATCACAAGAAATCATGGATGCTATTCTTTATGCTTTGGTATATATATTTATAATATTTTTGACACAAAATGTACATATATTGCTACTGCGTTTTTTTTCTCAACTTTAATGTTCACAAGATATTAAACGAAGACTTTGTGCTCACTATATGTAAGAACCTGGATCCTAGTCTCTTCTCATAGACAAACGTGAATTATAGAAATATGGCAAAATAGGCATGTATATTTGCACAATGTGATATCAATTCATCGTGTCATTCCACGGCCGCGGAGCAGGAAGGTCCTGGATTCAGTTTCTGTGTGGAGCTTGCATGTTCTCCTTGTGTGTGCGTAGGTTCCTTCTGGCTACGCCGGCTTCCTCCCACAGTCCAAATACATGCACGAGGTCGCTTGGTGACTCTAAAGTGTCCATAGGTGTGAATGTACTTATGTGGTTGTCTCTGTGTTGCCCTGCAATGGACTGGCGAGCTGTCCAGGATGGACCCTGCCTTCGCCTGAAAACAGCTGCAACGTCAACGTTTACCTCCTGTAACTGGAATAACAAGTGGTATAGGCTATGGATGGATGGATGTGTCACTGCAACATGGTTGTTTTTGTTTGTCCTGCGGCTGCACTTGCAAACAAGAAATGGACCTTCAAATGAGAGCAGACAATGGACGTGAGCAATAGAGGGCAGTGTAGGATCAGACCCACTGTGTTTATCTGTGTCCACCTGTCTAGTGTGTGTTTTGTATGAATTGAATTGCATCAGTGCAGCATGCAGAAGTGAGGTGCAAAATCCCCTCCGAATCCCCTCGTTCTGGTTTGCATTATTCATTCATTCTTGTTTATATTTTATTCAATGTTTTTATTCTGCTTTTATTTTGCAGTGCAGGCTGTGAGCTGCTAAGCAAGGTCTTGTTTCTCTGGAATTATGATAATAATACCAACAAAAAAATCCCCGGGGTAAGAGTAATGAAATTTAATACACACAATGCTGAAATCAGGTGCTATCTTTTTCATTTTTTGCTCTTTTTCAGTGTTTTATGTGAAGAATGTAAATTTTTCTATAGAAAGGCCAATTTACACGTCATCTACGTGGCCACTTGGAAAAACCCACCGAGTCATGACTAAACTTAGGAAGAAATTCCTGCAAAAACAAAATGCAATTTTGCATTGTTCGAATTGTGTTGGTCTTGTGCTCTGACTGTTGACACCTTCAGTTCAATTGACTCTTATGATCATGGCACCATTTAAGACGCAGTTTTCTTTTAATGTTTCAGGGAGGCTTTCAAATCCCTCCAGCGACATAGCAGGGACCCTCTGCACAGTTATATTTAATCATCGACAGTTCTATCAATTAAAGAGGAGACTGCAGGTGATGAAGAAGAGTTCACTTTGTCTGGCCTTGGCCAGTGATGCCCGCACTGTGGCTGCAATAGAAGTGAGGCGGTGCACAGGTGGGAGCGGGACCTGGGCAGGTGTCAGCTTACATCAGCTCAGTCTTGTGGATCTCAGCAATCCGCCGCTCCAGTTTCTCTGAGTGCTTGGGGAAGAACTGGAACTTGGAGCTGTAGCCCTCCGGGTGTTTTCCAGGGTCGTAGTCTCCAATTTCAGCTTGTGAAAGGAAAACCACAAAAAAACAATGTTCCAGTTTTTCCTATGAAGCCTCAGCATTTATGTTCTTTTTTCAAATGCAGACACTGCAGTATCTGTATACTGCTACATAATGTTACTGTCAAAACATGCTGACTTTGCAATGTCTGTAATCTCTATCACAATGTTAAAATCTTTCATCTGAATGAATCATGAAAATGGGAAAATAATTGGCATCATCTTCCTTTTGCAATGTAAGACCCAAGATTTTTTGTTCAATATAAAATTTTCGATGTTGAAAAGAAGTATGTCATCAGTTTCTCATTATCAGTTCAATGGGTTCACGACGTCGCTGCAACTGGCTGCAACCATCAATCTGATGACGAATAAACTGCGTTCATCTGACCACAGGTGGTGAAAGTTTGGCAACCTGGTCACACGTCTGGATCACTGCGCTGCACTGAACATCTAACTGGGCCTGACAACTGCATTCTGGGGCGTGTGGAGCTTTTCCAGTTTGTGGACACAGAGGAGGCCACCAAAGTCCATCAAATTCTCATACTCTCGTCTACAAGCTTGGTTGGAACGCCGAGTTTTACGTGACTGTTTTGTGATTTGATTCATCTCTCCACAACATCACATCACCCACTAATTCTCATGCAGTTTGACATAGTGTTGGTGCCACAATCTTTCTCAAAATGTAACTAATTAGAGAGGCAGATTAAACATGAGTTAATACCTTCTGATAAACAGGCACTCTGTCTTCTACACAAAGGTCACGACACAAAGAGACACAGGACATTTAGATTCAGGGAATGGCCAGAAGATAAATGCCAGCAGGGTGGCTGGTTGGCAGAGTGTGTGACAGGGAAATGTTTCCTAATGCTTCTCAGTCCTCTGCATGCTGATCAGTGTGTTATCCAAAGGGTGCTAAAGTTAGCTTTTTCTGCACAACTGTCAGGATAATAAGTAAATAAATAGACATTTTTCCTGTTTTTGAAAAAAATTTGATATGCAACAAATCATACAGAAGACACTTGCATCTTAACTGCTTTTTGAAATGTTATCATAATCTGGTTCCTATAAAACAAAAGCAAGAGTGATGCAAGCGTTCAGCCTCTGAAGACGCTCTGCACACCCACGCAGGAAGGTAAATATATGGAGTGATGCGAGCACAGATGGGACGCAGGTGTTTATCCCAGTCAGACATGAAAGTAACTCCAGAAGCAGGCAGCTGTGGTGACAAAAAGCACCTTTTGGACCCGATACCTTGTAGTATGTAGGCAGCCAGCAGAGCCGCGTCTGATGTCTTGCACAGTAGGCGACCGTGGTAGAGATCCCTCTTAACCTGCAGGAAGACGAGATATCTGTGGAGTGCAACACAGAGAAGCTGATCAAATTGAACGAGATCCACTCCAAACACACATCTCAGACGGTTACAGCAGTGATCGTCTGAGATGCACTGTCATTTGTGGCTACGGCACCTTCAGGGCATCAAACCTCGAGATCAGTCCATAAGTTAGGGACCAGAAGGTCTGTTCTGAAAACAGTTCTATGCTGAGAAAAATTCCTGAGCATTTTCACATCATATCAATCACTGATCTGTCATTTGAATCTGGAGTGCTGAAAAAGGACTTTGTTTTTGTTGATTTCATTCACATCTTTTCTTAATGGAGGCTTTATTGCGTGAGCCTAATAATCTTTTTTGGTTTAATTTTGCTGCTCCTCCTTGTTCATTAATCAATCAGACCAAATCACCATGGAAACAACATTTTGAAAGCCCTACAGAGTTTGCATGCTCTCCCTGTGCTCGTGTGTTTGATCTCCAGGTAATCCTGGTTTTTCCCACAGTCTAAAGGTGTCTGTGCGCAACAGGCTGGTGACCTGTTCAGGATGCACACTACCTTTGCTCATTGTAAACTGGTGTCAGTTTAAATACCTAAACAAACCATGCAATAGTGCAGAAGGTGGATCGATGGCATCAGTAACACTTGGTTTTTCATGGCATGCAGCACAATTAGCAAGCTGGGTTGCAACACTGGAACCTTAGATGCTGGACATATCTTAACCCCTCATATTTAAGAGCTATGGAAAAAGTTAATCTTCATCATGGTTTTTGAAATTTGTTGCATTTGTTCTTAACCCTCCTGTTGTCCTTCAGGTCAAATTGACATGTGTCAGATTTTCAAGGTCTAGAAATTACAATTAAAAGTACTTTTTCAGTATGAAATTTCTCCTGCTAGCCTTGGTTAGTGTAGTCAACCTATCATTTGAAAATTGTTCCTGTAACATATTTGAAACCCCCCCTACATGTTTATATCACATAGATACTGTTTGGGTCAATTTGACCCACCAGTCACACAT
>JAUESE010000001.1:8883873-8894684 GCA_032274725.1 Malacoctenus triangulatus
AGTATTCTGGAGCCATTCTATGTTTCATTTCCGTGATTAACGTCATGTGAACAATGAGGCCTCTCAAAGGAAGAGCAGCAGATCAGACAGCAGTGAGAGATCACATGAAACACTTTATTTTGTCTTTAAATGTGGTGCGTGAGTGAAGATCAAGTGAGCTGCGTTTTTCTTTTCCCTTTGTTGCTTCAAGTCAAGTTGGACTTATTTCTATTCCTTTTCATGCAGCCATGAGTGATGTCACGCCCACTCGGCTTGTGTTTTTGTTAAAGACATGTTGAATGTATAATTCATCCACCAACTCTGAGCTGCGGCAGCACTCATCCAGTTAAAGGAAGTGAGAAAATAAAAGAAACAACACATTTAGTTGTTTTTCTCAAGTTGTTGTGATCATTCACGTTTGTCACCAGAGCAAATCCTGCCAATACTTTTGCTTTCAAGTATAAAGAACCCCAATAATCCAGATTGCAGGGTAAAATTCAGCATTGTTTCATGCAGGAGCACGCTCTGCAGTGTGATGGCACAACTCACTGAAGAGACTCAACCCTTCTTTGAAACGACCCTGAAGTCCAAAGCTGTGTCGGAGAACTGCACCGCCGTCAAGTTCAGCTGCGTGGTTACAGGTGAAGGAAACACTGCATGTTGCAAGGACACCATCAGCTCCACCCACAGCTTGAACAATGTGTGTTCAGAGTCACTGTTGTATAAGATAGAGATGAATGAAGTGTCTTCTCGTCTTCTTCTTCCTCGTCTTCTTCCTCCTTCAGGACACCCTGCCCCTCAAGTGATGTGGTACAAAGACGACATGCAGTTGGACAGATACTGTGGACTGCCTAAATATGAAATATTCCGCAATGGACAAAGTCATTCCCTGCACATTTATAAGTAAGTGTGGCTTGAAACACTGTGGAAATTTTGATTGTCAGTATTGGCTTCTCTGACCCATCTTTGCCTTCCAGTTGCACTGTGGAGGATGCAGCCATATACCAGGCCTCGGCCATCAATAGCAAAGGGATCGTGTCGTGCTCCGGGGTTCTGGAGGTGGGCGAAATGAACGAGTTCAAAATCCACCAGCGCTACTTCAACAAGCTCAAGCAGAAAGCCGAGCTCAAACACAAGGAGGCGGAGGAGAAGGAGAACCAGGAGCCGCTGCGGACCATCAGCCCGGACCGCACGCAGAGGAAGCGCCGCTCCACGATGGAGGCCTTCCTCAGCACGCCCAGCTCCACGGAGGACGAGGGCGGCGAGGAGAACCATCAGGCGGTGGCTGTGGAGAGCGAGGCCCGGCTACAGGAGGCTGCTGCAGAGGAAGTCAAGGACAAGGTTGTCCCATTCACTAACGGTGCCGTGTCCACTCTCACCAATGGACAGGCCGTCAGTGATGGCGGCAGCGATGCTGGGACACACACACATGACCCCAAGATTCCCACCACACACCAAGCCAGAACTCCCTTTGTTAAGAAGAAGATTAAGATTTCCAGCAATGTAAAAGGAGCAAAGGCAGATACCTGTAAGGAGAGGGTGTCTGCTGAGAGAAGAGCCAAAGACGAAGCCTCTCCCTCTGTGGCTGCGGCCTGCGCCGAGTCAGCGCAGCCGAAACCGAATCCAGAAGAGGTTATGGAAGTCGAGAACGCTGTTAATTCGTCGCTGGTAAAATCAGACTTAAAAGACAAGACGGAGGAACATCAGAAACCGTCACCGCAGGAGGCAAAGTGTGCTCGAAGGCCTTTGAAGCCTGAGAGCAAACTTGCCGAGGAGTCTTCACAGAAAGAACAGAGACTTACTGCCTCGTTGCAACCAGCGACCGTCACACCTACAAGCCACGTGGCTTTAGGAACCGAAGGCAAGAAAGTTTCTGCACAGGAAAAGAAAGCAGGACACAAAGAGGCCAAAGAGAGTTCGGAGACGCAGAGCTCCCATCCCGGCAAGACCGTCACACAACCCCCGCCGGGTGCCCCGTCAACACCCCCCGCCACATTGAGGCAGGATGCGTGTGCAACAGACCACGTCACGCCCATGGACGTGGATCCGAAGTTCAAAGCGTCCTCCGATGGATCACAGAGAAACAGCGAGCCAGGGGACACGTCGCAGGGCAGCGGGGCCGCCCTGCCTCAGCGTCCGCACCGGCCGTCTGCTGACCGGCCGTCTGCGAAGCCAACGAGCGCCCGCCAAAAAAAGGCGTCTGTCTCTAGGCCAACGCCGCCGAGCGAGGTGAGTGAACCTTCTCACATGAGCTCATGAGAGCTTTGTGCTGCCAAGACAGGCCCCATCAGTAACACAAGCACGCTGCAGCTATTTATAGGCTTTTACAAGCATGCTCCACTGGGTGACAAGAATTAAATGACGCACATGTTGACAGTTGCAACAGGTATCCTGATGTAGTGCATCTGATATTGTAAGGGCAAAGGTCTCAAGATAGACATTTGGAACCGTACTTGGTGTTAACATTACATGAACTCAGCAGGCGACTTTTTTAGTTGGAGTTTTTGGGAAATCCACCGACGCTCCTTGGTTTCTCGCACAGTTTGAGTAGAAGTCATTTGCGAGTGACATCACTGTCGAATCGACCACAGAAAATCCTGCATATTTCTTCCCTGCAAAATAATTCCACGTCAGTTTGAAGATAAAGGTGGAGATTTGATTCACTCTGTAATAACAGAATTAAACGCCGAGATGCGAGCGTGTGCACTTGGTTTGAGAAGGATTTCTTTTCAGGATGGTCATCTGACAAGAGCCTCAATTAAATTGTAAGCTTTCCTATAATGCTTATGCAATGTCCCAAGCCGCAGCTGCATTACAATCTACTGACAGCGCTGGGAGCTGATACAGAAACACTGCATGGTTCGAGCACCACTTAAAACGATTTGCATTCCTTTCTGGCTACCCATACATGTAAAATAGCAACCTTCCTCTCTGAAGTGTCCCCACGAGGGGCTCAGAGGAGAAGCAGGCAAAACAAGATTTTGCAATGTTTAAATGGATAAATTCCATTATGGAGTCCGTTTTGTGGTCAAAGTAAGCTCTTAGAGTGACACTTTGGCTGTAATATGATGTTCATTATCTCATACGTGATGCAGCAACATGTGACAGGGAGAGTTGTGCTCATTTAAAAAGGGGCTACAGCTCAACAGTAGACTTTATGGGAGTGTGGCAGTTGTATTCATGTCGCTCCAGTCCAAAATGGTGCAAAAGGTCTGTTTGGGTGCTCAGTATGCATCCTCTTGCATCAGTGTGCAGTTTTACCATAAAGGTCTAAAAGACGATCGGTCACGTTTACATTGCAACCTAAACATCTTTATCCTCTGCGGTCCGTCCACTTCTTCCTCCTCTGCTTGTTTGCTGGTTACGCTGTTGCTGTTTTTAAAATTGCATGTGTTTATCCACGCCCGGCATAGCGAGGGATGAGGGAAAAAGTATTTACAGCATGGAAATCTCTGCTTGTATTATGTCCCAAGGTTACACAGGCCCACGCAAAGATGAACAGGAATGGTGCACCTGTCAGCCTTGAGATACCACCCGAGCGGCCCACCGCCGGCTCCAAACCACTACAAAGGCCCCCAGCAGAGAGGGAAACCCAGGCGCGTGACATCCACACCTCTGCTCTGCACAGTAGCCTCCGAGAAGCCACCGACAAGATGAAACGGGACACATCGGATCGTTCCAGGGAATCAGATAAAAGCCACACGGGCCTTTTTGCACACCTACAAAAGCCCCCCCTGCAAAGCCCTGGTGTTGCGGCCACGCGAGGTTCTGATGGAATGCCCCCGGCCCTGCAGAGTCAAGCAGATACAGCTTTAAAAGCTGACAAAGGGTCAGAAATACATGATGAGAAGTTCAAAGGAAAGGATACAGCGAGTGTGCGGGTAAGAGATGAAAGCAGCGCTTCCAATGAGAAGCTGGTTGAAACGAAGCCTGAACTTCATGTGATGGAAAGGACTGAAACAGAAGAGACCAAAGAGATGGTTAATGGCAGCGTTGAGGTGAACACTGTGGATGCATCTAACAAACAAAATGAGAGACATGATCTCAAAACCCAAGAAACTAGACCAGAGATTGAGACTCTAAAGTCAGGAACACCTGAAAAGGTTCCTCCACTCCAACCAAAACCACCAGAAATCCCCAACACGCTGGAACACATCAAAAACCTCCAAGAGGTTCAAACGCCTGCAACAAAAGTCATCTCGATCGCGGAGCTTCTGAGATCACAGATAAAAGCGCTTGAGTCCTCGCTGCTTAAATCAATGTTTGACATCTCCACACACTCTGACTCAGCGCAAGATCCCGCTCCGACAGCTGGAGGGCCGAGTTGCGATTTGAGAGAGCCTGAGAACAAATGTAAATCAGAGGTGAAAAAGTCCACGCCAGAGAGAAAAACTGAGAGCAGCATCGCAGACAAGACCCACACGAACATCAAAGCGACACTCATGGAAGTTTACTATCAGCTACTGAAAGATCAGGATCAAAGTGAACCCTCAGCACCGGTTCAAGAGCTACAAGAGCCTTTTGTGATCCCTCCAATATCTGTCACAGACACGGGCCTGACTGCAGTCAAGCAGCAAGGGAGCGACAGGCATGACAGCAAAGACGTTATGGATGTTAGCCCTGAAACCGAAGCATCGACTCCTCCAAAAGATGATCTGATCAAACAAAGCCCTCCCTCATTTATTCTGAAGGACGAACTCAACAAAGAGTTTGAATCAGACTCAAATCAGTCTGTTCCTGTCCATCGGAAATGTGCCTCTCCAGTGGAAGTGATGCAAATAAGAGGTGACATTCAGGAGTCAAATGGTGCCTTTCTAGATCACGGAAAACAAAATGTCGTTCAAAATCAAGATATTGAGCCCATGCAAAAGTTTACTCCAGATATCAAACCTGAGAGGACGATTACAGAAATGAATCTGATTCCACAAGCTGATCTGGACAAAATTGAGGATGGCAGCACCAACACAAGCTCTTTGCAGGACTCGCTGAAATCCTCGGAGGAGAGCGTCTTGAGTTCTGCCAAACAAGGGAATGATTCCCGTCTCACTCCGCAGCAACCCCCAGCGGTCGATCTACAACTAAAACCCGACTCTGCCGTCAGTCTGACTCCAGAGCCGAGTCCTCGGTTAAAGAGAAGAAACTGCGTGTCCCCCATCCCCTCCGCCACGCCGCAGGAGCTGGCCTCGGGGGCGCGGAGGAAGATCCTGGCGCCCAAGGCCAAACCCGAGGAGCTCGCGGAGGAGCCGTCTCCAGGAGAAAGCCAGACGCAGAAGAAGGAGGCGCCTCCGCAGAGCAGCAAGCTGTCCACCAGCCCGGCGACCCCCTCTGTGTCCCCCTGCCTGCCCCGGCGGTCCCCTCTGCTCCAGCCTGACGCCGGCAGGCAAACGTCCCCCGTGGAGAGACGCTCGCCGCAAGTGAGCAGGAGGAAGGCGGCGCCCGAGGCTCAAACTTTGAGCCTGACGCCAGCCGAGGAGATCCAGACAGAGAAGAAACCAGAGAAGGACAAGCACAACCCCTTCAAAGGTGAGGAATCAATCAGCTGATGCTCTCTGGTAGTGTTTCCTGAACTTTACATAGAAACAATGTACTTTCAAACATCTCTTTTTCCTTGAAAGAGTTGGAAGCTCTTTGATGCACAATTTCCTTTCACTGATGTTATTCGAAACATGAATATCTCAAAATCTTATAAGAGTGAATTTAGTCAGTCAATAACAAATTGTCTGATTTGCTCTCAGCAGCAAAACAGTATAAATACTGTTCTTCAGGTGTACCGCAGATATGCATCTTAATGATGAAAGAAAACCTGCAAATTTATTTTTATTCATTGTTTAACATCTCAAATAAAGTCCCACGCATCACAGTCAGAGGAACAATGTGTTATTTAGCTCTCTGTAAATCAAACAAGAAGCAGAGCAGGAGTTTTCCTACTGAAGAACACCCTCTGCTGGTAGTTTCTGCAGCTGATTTGAGGACAAAGACTGACAGCTTCCTCAAATGTAAGAGTCCAACCAAACCCAGGACACAATGTGCTCAATTCCCAAGAATAGACTTGCTATCCCCCCCCCCCCCACACACACACACACACACCCCACTGTGTCTTTGCATGAAGATAATTAACATTCAACAACTGTCCAGAGTGTTAGACTGCAGCTGGACAGTGTTGATGAGGTTTGCAGTGTCACCTGATGGTGGGAATGAAGGTGTGCTGGCGTTTGATGTGATTGAATTTCTGGCCAAAGTAAACAAAATGATTGTTGAGCTCTACTTTTGGTCACAACAGTAATTTTCTCCTAATTTAACAACTACGACAGTGAATTTATTTTGAATTACGTTTCAGGGAAATAATGAAAACTTTTTTTTCACAAGCTCTTGAATGCTTGTCATAAAACCAACCTTTATCTCTTTGTATAAAAGTACACATGAGTCAAAGTAAGGACTTATGGTAAATGTGTCACGATGCTGTAGAAGTGTTTAAAATGAGTAAGAGTTAAATTCGTAACCATGACTGTCACATGTGGTTTTGAGTTGAAGTGATCATATGATACTTTCAGACAATATAACTGTCACATAGAAGAGCACTGAACGCCTAACTCTCATATTACTGTGTCTCAGGGGTCTTATGGGGAAGGAAGCAAAGCGTAATCAAATGCCCACTATTGACAATCAAATAACAGGAGCAGTTTTGAAGAAACTAATAATCATAGTCGTTTGTTCTTTTACAGGAAGTAAACTACTTCGAATTGAGTAAAAATTAGGACTAACATGTTGGTATGTGATCAGACCCTGGGCAGTTCTTCATCCTGCTGTCTGTGTCACCTCTCTTCCTGTGCCTGCAGCTCCTCAGGTTATCCGTAAGATCAGAGCAGAGCACTTTGCAGATGCTTCCGGCCATCTGAAGCTGTGGTGCCAATTCTTCAACGTGCTCAGCGACTCCACTGTCAAGTGGCACAAAAACGAGGAGGAGATCACTCAGATTAAAAGAAGGTAAGTCCTCGGGGGGAACCCTGGACGATGGAGCAACAAACTGGTTGTTCTGAGACATCATGACTGATGTGTTTTTGTTTGGTATATTTTAGTGCAGGTGATGAGACTCAGGTGAATCTCGCCATCGTTCAGGCGTCATGCAAAGACTCGGGTGTTTATGGGTGCTCGATTGAAAATGAATATGGAACAGACTCCACAGACATCCTCCTCAGTGCCGAGAGTAAGAACACTGAGCATCGTTGTGTTTGGTTTCTGACCACAACAGGATGTTTTCTGACTTTTTTCTTCTTCACTGTTCTACAGTCTTGGCAGGATTGACTTTACATGAGGACCTCGGTGGTAAGTTGATGCTCCAAACATTGATTGCCTTCCTCCCTTTGCTCATTTTACAGGCTTTCTAATTGTTTTCTTTCACGTGCAGTTGGCGAGGAAATTGAGATGACGCCGCTAGTATTCAGCAAAGGTGTGGCTGACTCTGGCGTCTGGGGCAACAAGTTATTCGGCCGTATAATGATGAAGGAATCCTACATTGGAGACGGCTGCTCTCATAAAGTCTGGAGGGCAAAGGTCATCTACGGTTTGGAGCCCGTGTTCGAGTCCGGGAACACGTGTGTCATCAAAGTGCGTAATCCCATCGCCTACGGAGGCAAAGAGGAAAGCTCACTCCTCGAAAAGAACTTGGAGAACGTAAAGCTGGTACGTAATATTTGCCTGATTTCAAAACATGTTTCATGTACTCTTACTTTTAAATATGGCACTCAAAAACGTAACTGTTCCGGCATTAACGTGAGCAAGATGCTTTTCCTGCCACCTGCAGATTACTGAGGCACTAATCAGATTAAGATTGTGATAACTGTGTAGGAGGAGTGGATCCTGACTGGATATTCTCCAATGTTTCACATACAGGCGTGTAAAATCCAGAACTTGGCTCGAGAATACTGTAAAATCTTCTCAGCGGAAGCAAGAGCCTTGGAAAACTTTGGGGCCTGTCTGGAGTGAGTACAATCAGCTCAGTGTTCCCACAGAATAAAGAGTCGCTCTTTAGGCCAATAACAAGGCAACCATCACTGTCACACAGGGTGATTCCAGTGTACCTGATGTACCGGCCGGCCAACACAGTCCCCTATGGCACGGTGGAGACCGATCTGACCGGAGTGTATCAGAGATACTCCGTCCTGGATGCCACAAGCAGGATGGATGTGAGGACCGGCTCTGAGGTGGAGCAGAAGTGCAGCGCCCTGCAGCACTGGATCTTTCAGTGGACCAGCGGAAACCTGCTGTTTACTCGACTGGAGGGTAAGTTGACGTTTTGAATCCAGCAGATCACAGCTGGATTTATGTTTTCTTTTGCATCACTGCAGATTTAATCAACCACAAACAGCCACACTTGGATTCTCTTGGCCCTGACCGCTAACAATAAAAATCCTGAACTCACAACTTTAATTTTGACCGGTGGTCCTGGAGCCCTTTGACAGGGGGCTCAGAGAGATGGAAAGAAAGAATGAGTGTTATTTCAAAGTCTTCTTGGGGCCATTCGTCACGATCTGTTGATTCTGCTGATGATTGATCTGCTGATTTAATTCTGAGCAAATTGTCAATTTAAAAAGAAAAAAAAATCAGTTTCAGAGTTTATCTGGTAATTCACTGCGCATTTGTCACTTTTGATTACATGACCTTATACCTGCTCTGTGTTGTTTTGCAGGTGTGGACACAAAGATCACAAATGTTGGAATTTCAGTCAAATCATCAGGGTCAGTGTGTTTCAATGTTGCCGTTTACTGTAAATTACAAAGTAAAAACCTCATTTTGCAGATAATTTACTTTTGACATATCCAATTCTGTTGTGTTTCTCGCTGCAGGCATCAAGGTCTACCTGTGGAAGGAAATCCAAAGGTTTTTGAGCAGTTCATCCTGCAACACAAATGCAACTACTTCTGTGGTCTGTTCAGCTTGAGGTCACTAAAGGTCATGGACTCTCTCATGACCCCCTCCAAGCCAAAGGGCTCCAGGAGCCCCTTACTCCAACGCAAGATGGCGGGGGGCTCCTCCAGCCCTCAGATGGGCAGGAAGGCTGCAGGGAGCCCCCGAGTGCCAAGGAAGGCTGAACAAGATGGCAGCAAGGCAGTCACAAAGCAAAACGCTGCCGATGCTCCCAAGGAGGTTCAAGCTTTGTAGAAAGAAGACCTCTGCATGAGGATAAAGAGATCACACTAAATAGCTTCAAACATCCAAAGTAAAGAATCCCACAGAGACGTGCAAAATGAATGATTCTGAACTGTTCAGCTGTAACAGCAGCAGCCACCATTCCTCGCCATGATGCCACGAAGGGCCTGATCTACCAAAATCCCTCATAGTGCGCGTGCAAACAAACAGACTGAGCTCTCGTTTTGCTGGTGATAAAATAAGAAGAATAGTGTGAGAGACAACAACTGAAGGAGGGAGTTTTTAAATGAGGGTTTTGCAGGAGCTACGGCGTCCCTCTGCAATGGAAAGCCTGGAAGGAGTGCTGAAGGTTGCAGTGCACACCGACATGTTGTTAAACAGAGTTGGTGGAGGAAGTACTCAAACGCATCATGGAGAAAAACAAGCAAGATGAAATGAGAGACCTGATAATGTTATGAGGAATAAATAGAAACCAGATTGTGACGCCTCAGCAGAGGTAGGTTGAAAAAGTTGGTGAGGTAAAACAAACTTTTGGGGGTCCAGTTGATTAAATGCCTTTTGGCAACATCTTCGGTGAAGGCTGAGACAGTTCGAGGGAGCAATTTTGAACAAACTAAACACAACTCAAACGCAACGCAATATGATATATTAGTCCAATGTTTTATATCCATCAAGGCAATCACACCAGTGTGTTGTTTTGTGCATCAGAAGCAGTCCTCAGTGCACCTTGTTATTGGATCACTGAGATCTGCGATTCATATAAAGGTTGCATATGTTGTTACATGTGCAGAGCTTTGGTAGATCGAGGCCTCAGTGTGGGCTGATGTCCCTTCAGGGTGTGGTATTCCTCTGTTCTTGCCTCCATGTATGTTGAATTTCTCAGTCTGAAGCTGTTAAGTGATCAGAAACGTGGTCCTTTCTGGATCTGTATTCAAACAGTGATTCACAGGATGTGGGTACCTATCTCAGGTCAGTATTTCTACACTGCAGTAATGAAGGGCAATGTGGACAGAAGTGGCATTATAAGTGGTCTCGTGTATGTACAAGTGTTGTTTTTCTTGTTTTTGTTGTGACTTTTGTCGATTCTAGTTGAGTAAAACCAACCTGGATATGCAGTTAGCTCAGTGGCTCGTGCAGCACCTTTGAGTTTTCCGACTGTTTTTCTTGTTTTTCTTCTTTAAAGACTGAACCAAGCCCAATGTAGCGTCACAGGACACTGTTATACAGTGGCTATCGGTGCTGTGCTTTTGTAACGTCCCCTGACATGTTTACTACTGTCCTCCTTTGCACTGCGTTGTTGAAAACTGCACATTTGAACGCAACTGGCTGTACAATAAAAGATGTGATTGCATCTTGGCTGTTTGGAGACGTTGTCAGAGTGCACGACATGTGCTGTTTGAATTCTGAATGTCACTCCTAATAGAGATTTGCATATTGCGGAGAGGGCTGAGTAATAAAAGCCACCCCACTCAGTCTATCTGATATCAGCTTTCACTTATGTCTCAGTGACGCCTCTTATCTGAAAGGACATTTGTCACATTTTACGCACATTTCCATCCTCATGACAAGCAGCTTTTGGGCTTTTTCCGAGAAAAAAAAAATGATATCATGAAATATTTTTAGCTGTTTTTATTTCTTGACATATTTTTTTTTCTTCTACATGTTTTTGTAATGAGATTACTGAC
>JAUESE010000001.1:8900591-8913896 GCA_032274725.1 Malacoctenus triangulatus
ATCGGGGCAGGAAGTGACTGAAAGTCTGTTCTGTCTCTGACTTCCTTTGGTTTCGTATCTTACAGTGAGATATGATCTACACCGAACTGTTTTTAATGTCGTAGCTTCTTTTTAGATATGTTTTGAAAAGATTTGCTGCCATCAAAGGTAAAAGAGAGGGGTTGTTACAGACTTCAGATATGTCTCAAAACAATGAAGCTTGACAAGCTGAGAAAAAAACTTTACAAATGGACAACAATAGTCTTCAACTGGACTCCAACAGTTGCTTTTAGTTGTAGAATTCAAACTGAATTTTCTTCATAAATATGCACATAAAGTCTGAACAGACCAAACTTTGAGCCACTTGCTGAAACACAGAAGCCTCGAATACACCGAAAGAACATTATGAACATTATGAACTGGTGTGAAGTTATTGGTAGTTTGCTTTCAGTTCTTCTTGCTTTTCCCAGGTGTGATTTTCAGCGGTGTGCTTTCTGACTTTGTTCTTGTGTGTCTGCTCGCTTGCAGTGGCAGCATGGAGCCAGCGTTCCACAGAGGAGACCTTTTGTTTCTGACCAACCGAGTAGAGGATCCCATCAGAGTCGGAGAGATTGTCGTCTTCAGGATAGAAGGCAGAGAGATCCCCATCGTACACAGAGTGCTAAAGATCCACGAAAAGTATGACTGTGTATTTTGAAGTGTTGCTGGCAATCATGAAGTTTCAGTGTTGCTAAGTCCCATTACTGTCTGTCAATTCCAGAGGAGTCCGTCTGATATTGAATCCTATTGAAATGTGTCTAAAAGAAGGTTCAGAAAGACCCTTGTGATGTTTGGATTTCATTGTGGTCTGAAAAACGATGATCATTTGTTCACAGGGAAAACGGGGACATTAAGTTCTTGACCAAAGGAGACAACAATGCAGTGGATGACAGAGGACTGTACAAGCAGGGTCAACACTGGCTGGAGAAAAAGGATGTGGTGGGACGAGCTCGGGGGTAAGGAGTTTCTGGACTTATTGCTCCAAATCGTTTTTTTTACTCATCGAAACTGTAACTGTGAGCACAGAGGTTCCAACACTCCTTATCAGGAGAAAACTACAAGTTTTTCTTGCCAGCAAATTCCTCCAAGGGTGAAAACAATGAAGGCAACGAATAGAGTGCAGTAGAATCAGAAATCTAAACCCTGTTTGTCCTTCAGGCCTCTTGACTCAAGGTCATTTGCAAGAGCAAAAAGTCCTTATTTTATATTACTGCTCTTTAAGATTTGGGGATTAGAGTTGATCAGTGTTCTTCTCAGTTAATTTATTTGTAAGAAGGACGTTGATCCCCTTTATCCGAGTTTGTCCTTGTGCACAAGAGGGAAAGGAAGGGCATCAAACGCTCAAGTGGATGTCAAAGCAACTGTTCATCCTTTTCTCTCATCTGATTGTCAGCATTATTATTTATTGTAGTCAGATTTTAGGTGTAGTTACTGGTTGGTGTGGGAGCTAACAGGTGTCCCACTCAGGCTGCCTGTGCTGTGGGACCTCATGTGTTGTTTCACTGCTGCAAGCTTGAAGTTTTTGTAATCAGTCGTCTTGGAGCTCCATGTTCTCAGCGACAACTGTTTGAATTCTTTCACTTACTTTCTGATAAAGAGCAGCAGTGAGCTTCCTGCATGGAAACAGCAGCAGAGTTATGGCTGAGGAACATTCAGTGGTTTTTGCTCTCGGTGTTCTCTACCAACAGTCAGTCGAATGTTAAGAGAACAAAAACTTTTTTTATTTGAAACTTATTAAAAGCTTATAGAAATAGTCGCACTGGAGTCAGCATGCTAACCAGCTAGCCCAGTGTGATGTATTAAATGACCTAACAGTGATGTTTTTACACTCGTCTCCAGGTTTGTGCCATACATTGGGATCGTCACCATTCTCATGAACGACTACCCCAAGTTCAAAGTAAGTGGGCCGCTGTCTGTCTGTCTCCTCCCCGCTAAACGAGGTGTTGGGTTGTTCCTTCAGCGTTGACATTTCGCCGCACTGATTCCCTGTGTGTGCCCTCCTCCTGCAGTACGCCGTTCTCTTCATGCTGGGTCTCTTCGTGCTGGTCCATCGGGAGTGAGGTGCCGCTCGGGAAGGATAAACTACGTCCAGGAAACCTCAAGTCATGCCTTTCAAAAAACAGAATTACGTTCGACTTTGTCAAATCCGACTGGCTTTTTTGTAACATTTGTTTGAACATTTTGTAGAAACGTGGATAGGGTGTTTACATTTGGAATATTCAAGCTTTAAAACAATATTTTTGTGAGGGGGAAGAGGCTAGTTTGAGTTCAAAGGTCAGTCTTTATTTGTAATCTTCAGAATGTGAGACGACATTCTCTTCGATAAATTAAGTCTTGTTTTTTTTTTTTCTTTTCCCGTTGAATCGTTGTCTTTGGCAACGATATGTGAAGTATTTTATGACAACTGAATATGAGCGATATTAAATATGAAATCTGGTTACCATCCACAATGAATGTTCTTTTTACTTGGTCCACATTTGAGGTTGTGTTTGATATGAAGTCACAATGACTCCTGTGAGACGGCTGCTCTGTCCAGGTTCCTTGTCATGAGTTCGATCTTCTCTGCAAATCTTTGACTGAGACTAGCATTGAATTAACCTTTCAGTGTTTTTAGTAATCCACTAGAAATTGTTGCTTCACAACAAATTCTGAAAACCTATTTCTAAAAATCACACTTTCACTTATTACCCCTAATTATAATCATCACCACCGATGTTTTCATAATCATGGCAATCACAGTTTAATTGAGAATCTGAGCCGTCGATAAGTGGTCGCTCTCACATTTTGCTGTAAATCAGATGGTGTGACACCTTTATATGGTGCATTTTGATAAAAAGGTCACTGAAGTGTGGGGCGTGTATCATAAAGGCGGGTTGCTGCTTCTATTTATTTGACAGTGATGTTCTCGCAATCAAGGGGAACTCTGTTGTGGCTGCCCCGCTCTGACGTGCAACCATGCAGAACAACACGGATCAACATGCAATCTTACTCTGGATCCACTTCAGATTCCATCAGGCCACTTGAACTTTGGCTGAAACTGATTGCATTTGGCCGCTGCCTCTGAAACCTGGAGGACCTTCACCGGAGGGCCCCCGGGCCCGGGTTTCCTCTACACCCCTCATTTTCAGCTCTGTGTGACAAATGCATGAATACGTTTCCGTAGTGATGCATTTAAAGCCTTGTAGGGGTTTTTTTCAGACTGGGAAAATTAATATTAAAGTTAATGTGACTGTTCAGTCTCATATTAATCTGGTTTTCACATCTGTAAAGCCCCCCAAGGACTTTGTAGTTGTCAAATTTCAAAATTTTACATTTCAATGAAAACCAGAACGACACCTTTTAGAGTCTTGAGCAAATCTGGGAATCTGTCCTCTGCTCTTATTTTGAAAGTTTACACTTCTGTATGTTTTTCTGCAGGTGTCTGTATTTTTATGGCAAATCAAACGGGGGGGTCTAAAACCTTTTCTGAGAGGCAATTTATTGGGCTACAGGTAGAAAAAAAAGAGTTGTGATCATTTTCCATCTTTAATCCAACAAACTGTGAGTGTGAACCAGCTGACAGTGAAGGCAGGATGGACTCCGGACCATCGCAGCGCGACTTGGGGCAGTTTAGAGTCACCAAAGATCCTCAAACGTGTTTGGATCGTGGGAGGAAAACGCAGTGGTTGGAACCAAAAACAAAGACTCAAGGGACCACCATGCAAACTTCAGAGAGGACCGCCCCCCACCTTGGACTCATACAGGAGATTTTTCACCGTGAGGTTAATCAATATGCCGTTTTGAAGCCTTCTAAAAAAGCCAATAGAACTCCAGGCCAGATTTTTCTGATTGCAAGTTAAAAATTTTATGCTCCTCAAGTCTGTAAATGAAAAGTTTCAAGACCCCTCAGCTTGGTGGCTGTCTCTGTCGATTGGAGCCGTGAACGTGGAGCGAGCGATGCCCTGGTAGTCAGACTGCCCTCTAATGAGACTGACATTCAGCTGTGGAGGATTCCCGAAATCACAAGTGTTTGTGTGTTAATGTCAAAGGCCACCAAAAGAGCGTGACGGGGAAAAACTGCGGCTTTTCCAGTGTATTTGCAACGTTAGCACCCTGAAGTGACAGAGAGGCCATCTGTCTTATCAGCTCTAAATTAGTGGTGAGAATCAGCAGGTCCTCCTGCCCTCAGAGGACTGATGGTGTTCACAGTAGCGTGCCGCAACTGGCCAAATGCCATGGCGGCCATCGTGAGGGGACCAGCCGGAGCCCTGGAAGAGGACGGAGGGGACGGAGGGACGGAAGGTGAGAATTATATGTGCAGGGCGACAGGGAAGCAGCAGACCCCCCGTCACTGTTTGTGGCTCTCGGCTGCACAGTTTACACCAACAGTGTGCGACCTTCAAGAAATGAGAACAACCCTCAACAGTTTTTTCAGGGTTTTTTGTTTTTTTGGTTTTTTTTTTCAAAAGCTGCACAAAGCATCATTGTTTTAGCAAACAGACCAACATAAAATGTGTGCTTTTGAAAATTAATCTAACCCAATTCCCTGAAATAAATCAACATGAATAATTAATCTCCCCCTAATTAATCAATCGATCTTCAATGTATGCTCACTGTGAAACAGCTTATATAACTGGATGGTTGACAGGACTGTTTTTTTCTTCTTTTTTTTTTACACGCGAACACTTGTCGCCAGTGCGGGCTGAAGCGCATGGCGCATCAATTACGCACAGCAGAGTGACTTCATATCAATCTACGGAGTCTGAATGGAAACCGGGCGACACGCAGCATCAACAGGAGCCCCCACCCCCCACCCCACCCCACCCCCAACTCCATCGCCATGCCAGGACAGCCCTATAAAAGCAGGGCGCGTCGGAGGAATCCACGACCAGGAGGAGCCGGAAGACACTTGGACATTTGCGCCCCGGAGGACAGTTTAGCAGAGAGATCTTGAGATGAGAGGGTTCACACTGAGTAACGTCTGCCAGTCCGGCTTATTTACATATTTCGTGCTTTTTTCTGTCGTGTCTTTCACCGCCGCTGTTAGTTTCGATCTGACTGAGCTGAGGAATAAAGTTGCAAAAATCAAAGTGAATCCAAGAGGCAATCTTTGGGCTACAGGTAAGAACTGACACTTTTCTATCTCTTTCTGTATTAAAAACATTTTTATTGTTGGACTCTATCCCCTGTTTTACTGAAAGCCAGCTTGCTTTTCACTCAATTTATTTTGATTATTTTCCCTCTTTGTTTAAAAAGAAAACATTCATTTTTATTCTTTTATTGTGATGTGAATGAGTTTCTGTCGTCCTTTTTTTCAGACTGAAGGCAGCGTTTGAGACAGCTTTCTTGTTTTTGTCTCGGCAGGACATTTCATGGGGAAGAAGAGTGTGGTGGACACCCCCCTGCTGCCTTCATCCGAGGACCAGGGGGTGGGTGCGCTGGAGGTCAGCCTGCCCGCGGAGCAGAGCGCGCTCGGGGAGCTTTTCCATGAGTTTTTGCGGGTGGCGCTGCAAGCGCAGCTGGACACACAAGGGAGCCGCTCCAAAAGCCAGGTGAGACCCCGGACTGCCCCCCCCCCCCCCCGACCCCCCTCCTTCCTTCAGACAACCACCCAGCGATATTCACCTTTTCTCTTAACCGACGTGCCTCTTGTCCGGTCTGTGTTTCAGGAGGGAAGCTTGTTGATGAAGATTTTAGAAAGCTACATCCAAAACAAAAAGTGACCAAGATGGTGGGAACGTGGGCGCGCGTGAACGCGGACCTGGAGTCGCTCGTGGAATAAAATCAATGAATAAGAAACCAGTCTCCTGCTCGTGCTGATTGTAATTTGCTGTTACTGATCTGCACCTCAAGCTCCATCTCCAGCTTCTTTCATTGGTTTTAATGACTATACATCACACCGTCTTGTGGTTTATTTAAGTATGTGTAAGAAATAAACTACTTATTTGCACCGCTTTGGTTTTTGATGTGCAAAATATATATATATTTTTAATTAGTTGATTGGTGATCGCTCAGATTTGACCAGAATTGAGTTTCTCCATTAAAGCCACACAGCTGTTTCTTTAGACACATGATTACTGGTCTGTTGAACAGAACAACTACATCACAACTGCCTCCAGAAGCCAAACATAAACATTTTTCCTATGATCATAGTCTGAGCTGCTTCTTATTGTACACTGCTGCAACTGTAACCTCCTCTGTTTTATTCTTCTGCATCTGACCATTGCAGCTCCTATTCATGAGTCCATCCCTGATTTGTTCACCATGAGCGATATGTTTTTTCCCCCCCTTTTATGTTGTTGAAGAAGCATGTCCAAAATAACACTTACATAAACACAAATGTAGGCAGCTTATATAAATCACAGCTCCTGGTTTCCTGCATATTGCGACATGAAATCAATATTGTACTTTTTCTGTCCTTTGCATAGAGGGATGACGAGGAAAAGTTCTTGCAATCGATAGAGGTGGAATCAAGAGAGATGACACATGGAGCTTCTTTGCTTAGGGCCAATCTCCACTTTCAAAAACAGTTCAGCTATTTTAATTTCGCTCCCACAACCTCATTTTCAGATGGATGCAGACCTGGGATGTGAGTTGTTTAACCCGAGGGACTGTTTATTTGAACAACAATCCAAGATTAAGGTGCGAGTTGCATAATCTGCATATCAGGTTCACTCCACCGTCAGGCTTTTGTTGGGGAAAAAAAACATCTTGTGGAAATAATTTGGTTCAACAAAAGCTGAAACGACCTCTGAGGCTTATTCTTCATGTTAATCATGTCCAAGAACGGTGTTCAGCAGGACCATTTCAGAGTCAGTAGGGTTTTTTTGTGGTTCTACTGAAATGTGATGTATGAAACAGAGAGCGATTTCATTGTTGGAAACGAGGTCATTGTAAGTTTACGTCCTTTTGCTTTTTGTTCGCGGCTTCAGAATTTGCAGGATTCAAACATCTACTTAAGGTTTGCTGTGTACTTTTGGAAATAGGCTCCCAGTCTGGGTCGATGTGTCTCCACAGATGCATTCATCCAGGCATTACCACACCAAACAAGGGGACTGGGGAGCTTTGAATTTTCAGGTGCAGAACATTACACTCAAGTAGGTTAGTGGGATGGAAAATTGGTGGCAGTTTGAAAAAAAAAAAGAGTGCTCAATAGACTACAAGGAAAACTCCAAAACTGGCAGTTTAAAACTTAGATCACCAAAGTGAAGAAGGAAAACATTTTCTTTAGCATCTCTGTTTGGATAAATGTTGTTTATTTTACCCCTTGAATTTGCACATATGTCTTTGAATGCACTAAATGTGACCAACTGCAGTCCGAGTGTTGAGATGAGTTTCACCATCAGACACTAATCATGTGTCTCTTTTTTTCCTCTATTTACAACACCAGGCGAGTGCATGTTGATGACTATGACACTACAGAGTTAGTGACAATAACATTGTGCATCCTGCAGGTCCAAACATGCTACAAAGTGCAGAGGAAGACAATCTTTCCAGACAGTTTGAGCCCAGCTCTCCCTCAGCTAATGTCCCCCTGCTGTCCAGAGAGACGGACGGATTCAATTTAGCACGAGGGTCTTTTTATGTTCACACTGAATTATTTTCATTTTTCGTTCAAATATTGATTATACATTATAATTATCTTTTTTTTTTTTTTTTTTTAATAACCTTTCTTTTTGGCACCTGACATTAAAAGGAAGACTTCATGTTTTACAAATAGAAAATGGTCAGAAATGAAAATGAGCTCTTGTTCAAACATGAGTTCAACCTCCTGACTTGGGTTGGAATCATGCTGACAGGAAATTATTGGATTAAAAAAAATGGTATTATGGCTAAAAAATGAAAAAAAGAAAAGAAAGATAATTTACTATAGAATGAACTTAAAAAATACACAAGTTTGACAAAAGGAATTAAACCGGAAACTGCTGGCTGTAAAGATGCTCAAATAAACAGACAATCACATGTTGTGGTGTGACAATAATTAATCATATTAACATCCACATAACGTCTAATATGCAAATCAACTGCATTCTTGTTTCATATTGTAGCAGTGTGTGTTTCCACTGCACGATGCACTAACAGACTGAAATGATACTGAATTAATTTCATTTTCCTTTGTTTGTGTGCTTGAAAGATTACAATGAATCTCTATGACTTTGTGTCATCTAATACTATTCTACGATTGCGTTATCATCCAGTCTCCAGTGAAGATTGGAATTTGTTCATTTGTCAAAAAATTGCAGCTGGTTTGATTGTTTCTACAACACTGTTTTTAAATCATTTCATCTTTCTGTACTCTCTGTAGTAAACCAGAGGGGAAAACAAGCTGCTTTTGGAAAGTACAAGACTGAATCCTGTTTACCGAAAGTTGTCAGTTACTGATGTGTAAAGCTTTCCTCCATAAAAAAAAGCAAAGCTTTGGGCAGCAGTTCGACTCATGTTTCATTCAAAGCTCCAACCAACAAGTGATCTGTTTCAGGCTTATAAGAAACATCCATTTAACACCAAGACAAAGACTGAGAGGACTTGCACAGAAGACAGCAGTGACTCATCACTTGACTTTCATGGTCCTTTCTTCCAGGAGCATGTTGGTGTTTATCACTTATTCAAGTTTGAGACAAAACCTCTGAAACATTCATGTAGTTGTAATAATGAACATGGCTGCAGGATTTTACCATCAACTTCTTAGTGTTGATCAATCTTCCTCTTGCACATTTAATGGCAAACTGGCGGGGACACACTGCCCCCCTCTGGCATGAAGACGGAATGTGCCACACATGAAGAAGTCTCCGTGCCAGTTTTCAACAAGTCGCATTATGTTTTGATGAGAGAAGAAAAATGCAACAGACTATTCACGCAGGTCATTTATCAAGTTTGAGAGGTTATACCAGAATTAATTCTCTAATTTCAAGTTCTCACACTGACAAATGTGATGCCAAAACACAAACATGTTCCTTCTTGTCAGTTTGACACGTTTCAATGAGAGAAATCCACAAGAGAGGTGAGGTGACCAGCAGATGTTGTGGTGAACTCTGATGACATAAGGTGATGCTGTTACATCAGCCGGAACAGGGGAGTACTCTGATATTTCTGGGTCCGTTATGAAACTCTTGCTTCAATGCATTTGTTGCATGACAAAAGGTGAAGAGCTGCAGGGTTCCAGGCAAAGTATGATGAAATGCTGCCTGAACAGGAAGCACGAAAGTGTGTGTGAGAGGTCACAGACATGCACATCACACGTGAAAAGAAAGTGTTGTGGACTGTTGTCCTCAGACATCCATTGAGAAGAAAACTTTCACACCACAAATGCTGTTTTGGTGTCACTTGTGAAGGGTCTCCACAACCTTTTTCCTGGGACCCTCTTTAAAAAGTGGCAAACATACTTCACATCAGACCTGTTCAATGAAAGGAATGTGTACTAACGACCAAGTCTGATCATTTAATATTTAGTATTTTTTAAACCCAACATCTCTTTATCCTTTTCTAACAATTCCTTTAAAATATTCAGAAACATTTTTGTTTTTGTCCTTGAAAGAAATGTCCCACTTTTATTTCAGAGAATCAAGAAGCAGTCAGTTTAAACTTTGACCTGACCTGATGTGTTTGAAGGAGGAGACTGATCAGCCTGTGTGACTGAATCATCAGTTGAAGGGATTTCAGTGAGTGTTCCAGGTAGATTTCACTGGTTACAGTGGCGGCCCAGCAGCCTCGGCACACAATGCGGCTCTCTGAGCGACATTGTGGCGGTGATGGCTGTTTAAATACCCTCAGTCACTCTGTTTGTTTTGAAAGATGATGTCATCGCGGCACGTGACCCTAATCCCCTCGCTTCTTCTCGGCGCGCTGTGATTGGTCGAGGCCGGAGCCCTCCGCGCGGTGGGGGCCGACCGAAGCCATTTTATTATTTTAGGCGCAGAAGGTGCAGGTGCGTCCGTCTTCTTTCCTTTTTCCCCGTCACTCTCACCAGCCGCCCGCTCCGCTCGCAGCGCCCGCGCCGCCATGGGCCAGTGTGGGATCACCTCGTCCAAAACCGTGCTGGTTTTCCTCAACCTCATCTTCTGGGTAAGCGGAGCGGAGCGGCGGGATGCTGGAGCTACCCGAGAGCCGCAGCATCCCGCCGCGGCTCTCGGGTAGCTTTTAGCCTGCTAGCACAACTGCGCCAGAGACGCGCTGCAGCCCGAAGGGGGTGTGAGGGGGGGAGAAGGGCTCCGTGTAGCCTGGGGCGGGGGGGTCCCCCCTCACACACACACATACCAAAGCCGACTTTAACCTTGACTGCAGCGTGCATGGATATTATTGGGCCGGCCGTCGATATTCGGACGGGTGGGCTGCGTGGCTGCCGCCCACAAGTTGAGGCTGCATGACGTGATGCAGCCCCGCTCGTCCTCCATCCCTGTTGGAGCCACATCCTCAACAACAGAGCTGCGTTCAAATGTTCATAATGTTCCGCTTCACGTGTTCTTTCTATCATGTATTCATGATATATATCAGATTAAGTGTTTGTTCTGATCTGGACCTGTTATTTTTAACCCTAAATAGCCTTTTAATTATGAATACATTGTGTTTTATATGATTATGGGGCTTACTTTAACGATCTCACTCACTCTACATCAGGCTCTTTCATCCACTCACACACCAATCGATCATCAGGCAAAGGTGCTCTAACCTGAGGCTCGGTGCCCTGCTCAGAGACACTTCAGTGGGCGCTCACACCAGCATCCGTCTTTTGGACCGGAGGACAAACGTCTCCGCCAGCTGACCCGCAGCCAAACGCACTGTCCCCTCCAAATCTTTCAAGTCTGTTCTTTTTCCCCCCGTTTTTTTCCTCTGCAGGCTGCAGCTGGAATCCTGTGCTACATCGGCGCCTACGTGTTCATCACGTACGACGACTACGACCACTTCTTCGAGGACGTGTACACTCTGATCCCTGCTGTCATCATCATCGCCGTCGGGACGCTTCTGTTCATCATCGGTCTGATCGGCTGCTGCGCTACGATACGCGAGAGCTCCTGTGGCCTTGCGACTGTGAGTGTCGACTGTTTTGACTTTAAACGAGCGCGACTTGAAACGCGAAGACGTGCATGAGATGTTTTTCCGTCACACTGCGGGAAGGACAAAAACAGGCCGAGTTTTAGGACAGATTCAAACTTTATTTGGAGTTTTTCAGGGTTCGCAGTTCATCCACTCCTCCAACAGACCCTCTGTGCTTCATCTTTCTGGTTATAGAGGCTCCAAATAAACTGTTTTAGGTTGTATTCAAGCATTAATGAGAGAAGTTGAACTCCTCAGACCGCCAGTGCAAAAAAAAAAATACTGATTTGTTGATTTACACACGCAAAACTTTTTCATTCTCAAGTTGAAGAAATCGGGTGTCGTTTTCTTTCCAGCACAAACTTCTTTGTTTTGTTACTTGTGTGATTTTGAGCGTTCTGACCTAACTTTGTCTTTGTCCTTCCAGTTCGCTGCCATCCTCCTGCTGGTGTTTGTCACAGAGTGTGTGGTGGTGGTGCTGGGCTACATTTACAGGGCGAAGGTAAACTCTGGTTTAGGAAGGGAGCAGCTCGCGTCTCCAGCTGTTGCAAAGTAAGAGGAGGGAGAGCGTACAAGTGTCTGATTGTTGGAAAAATGTGTTGCTTGTCTGCAGGTGGAGGATGAGGTGAATCACTCCATCCAGAAGGTTTACAACGAATACAACGGCACCAACAGTGACGCTCCGAGCCGTGCGATTGACTATGTGCAGAAGCAGGTGAGTGAAAATGTTCCTTTAGCCGAGTTTGACTTCACTTTGGGATTTTTAGGTTGTCGTAAGACATTCCTTGTTTTAACCCTCAATCTGTAAACTTACGAGATGTTCTTTTTTCACTGTAGCTTCATTGCTGCGGCATTCACAACTACTCTGACTGGAGGAACACCCGCTGGTTCAAGGAGTCCAAAAACAACAGCGTCCCGGTCAGCTGCTGCCAGCCCAGCATCACCAACTGTACAGGCACTCTCACCCGCCCGGGCGACCTTTACCAGGAGGTGAGGCTCGCAGGAGCAGCTGAAAGCCCCCGGTTTTATTTTAGTTTTGTTCTGTGATCATGAAATGAGCTGCGCGCCTCACCTGCTTCCTGTTACTCAGGGTTGTGAAGCGCTTGTGGTGAAGAAGTTGAAGGAGATCATGATGTACGTGATTTGGGCCGCTTTGACTTTTGCATCGATACAGGTAAGAAGCACAGGAGAGGAGAAAGTGAGAAACTTGTCAGTGTGAACAGTCAACACTGACTTTGATTGTAAGGTCAGTTCCTGTAAATGTACTTGAATATCAAATGATGGAAAATGACTCTTGAATACTTTTTTGTCAAAGGTTTAAGAGTTTTTTTTGGCTGAAGGAAAGAGGGACTTGGTATAGAAATGCCTGATTGTGATTAGTGTCACATTGGAAAGATCTGCTACACTTGGAGATGAAGCCCCTCCCACTGAGTCTGACATCGTGGTCTAACATGACTCAGCAGTTTCAGGAGATCACCGAACAAACACCAACTCCTCCCTGCTCTGTATTTGTTAAAGGCCACCATAGTTTTTCCTGAGTAGTCGAAAAGGGAGGGATAATGAGGAGATTGCTGTTTACACTCCTAACAGTTCTAAATCCCATCGACTGTGTCCCTTTCATCAAGTCAAATTCATGTCTATTAAGTCTGTCGTAACTGTATTTACTTCCATCATCACAAACCTCAAAACCAGCATCCTTGAGTCAATGGTGTCGACGCATGTGAGTGTCAGAATGGCAGATTGGCCTGTTTTAACCCTTTGAAATACACTTTAATAAACATTTAATGCATCTTGTGCAAATTTATGAAAATGAATTTCATGCTGAATCTAAATTGACTGCACAGCCAATAATCAGTACACCTGCCAAAAGAACCCCATTCATTTTTGAAATGCCTTTTTGTTGTGGTTTATTTCTTTTTTTAACTCTAAGGTGCTATATGTCGGATTTTTAGTAAAAGCTATAATTAAAAAAAAAAAAAAAGCCTCAAAACTACGTTTAGAGGGGTGCGGAATGGAAATATAGTGTTCTCAAAATTTTTTATTTTTCCTGAAAATAATTATAATAGAAATTTTGACGGGTTCTACAATGGCGTTGTGTTTACGTCTACAAGCCATTAGAGTTCGCCGATAGCAGGTTGCCAGATTTGGCAAAATGGCGGCGTCGGCATAACAACCAGCTGTTTCAGAGTCCCGGACGTTCTCCGCAGGAAACCTGGCAACACGCTGGCTGTTATTATTTTTCGGTTGTTGCAGTTACAAAATGGAAACACTAGATGT
>JAUESE010000001.1:9207338-9219958 GCA_032274725.1 Malacoctenus triangulatus
CGACCTCTTTGGAGCTCTGAGAGCTGCCAGATGTGGGCGACCTGGTGGGCTGTGTTGGGCCTGATCATATCTTGTGACAGAGGATTGAAACGGCTGTTGCAGCTTTGTTGGGATTCCGCCTTCTTCACACATCCTCTGTAGATGAAGTGTGAGGAACATTTTAATGAAAGTGCCAGTTTAATGGCTTTCAGTATAATATTATCCCTCCTGTTAAATTGTCGAGGTTTCCATAAGGAGCTTTTCAAGTGTTGGTAAAAGTGACCATGTAAACTGTATAAAAACTATTGCAAATCATGACATTTACAGTGTCTTTGAAGAACTATATTAAGGCACCCAAAACAGAGCTGGTGATGTGTTTGAGAGGGATTGTTGTGCGTTGGTGGGTATTTAGTTCAGGTGGTTACTTGGCACTCTGTGTTTATCCCATAATGTTATCTCGGCATGAGATTGTTAATTAGGAGCTTAATTTAGCTGCCGGCATATGTTAACATTGGCTTAGGCTGCCATTGTTAAGCCTCTGCTGGCTGGCGAGTCTTCTGTGACGGCACAGGAAGGCTTTTTGATGGAACCTTAACATAACATTACAGCTTAAGACAGTAACAAGGACCTGCTGATGCCAGGACGAACTGAGAGCCATGTCTCAGCGTCCTGTTACGGATGCTCCTTTTACCCAACACCTCCAAATCGATGAAGCCATATTGTCAACTACCTTTTTTCTTCCAGTCTTACAAACTGAATTTTCTATCCAAACATGCACTTCCACAAAGGGATCACCAGTAAGTTTGGCACAGACCCAGTCAGCGAGCTTTAGAACCACAGGTGAAGGCCAACCCTTACAATACACGCGCTCAAGTGCGTCACAGGCTCTGTGTTTAGAAACGTCGGCACCCTGCCAGCTGCAGAGCTGCAGAGTTCTTGGAATTATAAATTAATTTGTGATTTCTGCAGGAAATATAAAATTGTATACATTTTCACACTTGAATTTATGAGTTCTTGTTTATCATATAATCTTGGTTTATAAGAGTTTGAGTAACAATGACAATCAAAACAACAATATATTGCAGCACAAATATATAAACCTCCATCTTGAGGATTGATTCTGCATGGCTTATCTTCAAATCGCATTTTTCTAAATGGAGGCATTTACTGTTGGTACGCCGTCATACGGTAAATTCCTTAACTTCATCCATTTGAATTCTGTTTATTGCATATAAAAATGTACATGCTTATATTCATCATCTAGTGAATTTGTCTATTGTTTATCTTATGATGCATACTGCACATTGTGTGTCGGCACACTTTTGCTGTGGTCTGTTGATCAGCGGTTCCTCTAGAGAGGTGAAAGAGGAGCCTGGGATGAACACAAAGCCTCCTGTACAGGGGATGTAAGCAGAGCCTGTTCTAATCAAGCCGCCTGCCCACCACAAAGGGAACCCTGGCTTAGATTACCCTCCTGCTCCAGCACCACATGCTGTTGGGTCTCGCTGGTAACCTAAGACCGTAACGTGTGTTGGGGCATACGCACATGCGTGCACACAAACGCATGCAAAGGGACACTCAAATACAGTATGTGCAAAGATATACAGTAAAACCGAGAACCACAACCACAGGAACACTTTTTTTGACCTATAGATGGACGGTTTATGCACAAAAACCCCTGAGAAACATCTCAGAGACCCCCGCAGAAGGCTACGGTGGCACTGAGCGCTACATCCTCTCGAAGAGAGACAAATCCTTCCCCCCTGTAGTAAACCGGGCTTTCTCAGAATGTGGGCCTGTGTGTCACTGCCGGTCACAGGACCCTGACACATTTTGTGCGCAGTGAGAGTAGGAGGAGGGAGAAACAAAGTCTCAGGGGATTATCCCCAAGTGAGAATCCCCAGGCAGTGTGACGGTCAGCCAGAGGCCTGCTGAGCTTTGTGTAAAGGAGCCAAAGCGAATGCCACCGTCGCCGGTGGACCAGCCCGTTCCCTGCGGTTACCGTAAAAACACAATGGTCTTAGCTGTGGGTCACAAAGATCCACCAATCCATGCTTCACTGAAACATCTCCCAGTGAAGCAGAGCTATTATTAGCTTAGGTACAGCAAAGCCTCTTAGCGATCTTTATTTAACCAGATTGGCTGTCTGATGTATGGACACTTGAGGAGTATGTGACGCAAAGAGCTCTCAGGAACAGTGCAGGGGCTTCACAACCAAGGCCATTGATAAAACAATGCTACTACAACAGCTTCTTCTGCTCTCCTCCCCTCTTTTCTCCCTTCCTTTCCCTTCTCTCTCTCCCCCTCTCTCTCTCTCTCTCCCCCCCGGTCCTCTCCCCCTTGCCCCTCTGTCGTCTTTGACCTCCTCTCCTAAGGTGACTGAAGTGTTTGGCTCTGACAAGGGGGTTTCCCACCACCCACCTCTTTTCTTACACTGGAGGGTTTTAGGTGGCAGGCTAATCTTGTCTCAGAGCAAGGAGAGGGCCGATGGCCAGGTAACATAGTCACCCCCGTCTGACCCTCCTCAGTGTCCTGCTACTCATAAGCGCTTGTATTAAAGCATCCTATCTTTAACTGCAGCTAATGCCATAGAAGCGGTAGGTGAGATAACTCGATGAAGGAGAAGCATCTGATTCGAACTCCACATCAGCTGAATGTAACCTGTGGGTCAGGCCAGCAGAGGGATTTCTCATCTGTCATCTGAGAAGACTGAAAAACAGCCCGTCCTGCTCCCATTACTGTCGCCAGGTCAACACAGACATCAGTACAACACCTTTGTGCAACATCACAAGTTTCACCGTTAAGACACAAATGTACATCAGAAAGACACGGCGTGATGTGCTAACTGACTGGCTTTCTGTTTATCACCACTTTTCCGTTGATATTGAAACAAGTCATGTGTCTTTAAAATAAATTTGAAAATAAACCACAAAAAGGACGCGGACATGCATGAAAAAAGCTTTGTCCGATTTTAACAACGTGAAATCCAACTGTCACGCTGCTTCGATTTATACTCGCAAATTGTGTGTGATTAGCACCTCATCTTGAGGGCAGCAGCTCATTTCTCAGTAAGCACCTGGGTCTGCCCTCAGTTAGCTGTGTTTGTGACGTCCTAATGGGATCCAGCACCACCAGGTTATGGTTTCAAAACCAACCCTCTGTTCACGAAAACACTGCCTCCTAACTGGGCAAACCTTCAACAGTGTTTGTGTGGGAGATTTGCCTCATCAATGTTTGAAGGATGAAATGCTGACACCGAGGCTCGTAATGATCTCTGATGGCAGGAGCCAGAAAACTGGCTTCATTTTATCACGTTATGACCAAGAGCCGGGATTGAACACCAGTTTTTACACCCTCTGTCGCTTCAGAGCATCGATTACGCAACAAATGGCTGCAAAATTCAAGAACTTCTACTTACTTATTTATTCAACTCGTAAATTGTTGGTTTAGCCCCATTGATTTCTTTGTCTATCGTATCATAGATATATAATGACTTTAACACTGTCTTGTACATGACAGCTTGAATAAAGACTGCTGCAGCACAACTATAAAACAAACTTTGTGATGTGGGGAAAAAAAGTCCTTATAAAGCCGACTGTGTGTTCCGTCACCTGGATTCGCCTTGTTCTGAGTAATGTGTCTTTCCTCCCCTGGGCTGCGCGGTGTTAAGCAACAGCAGCTCCTCAGAGAGCAGCAGAGGAAGAAGCGTTGTCTCGTCGGTTCTCGTCTTCCCATTCTCTGTGCCCCCCCCCCTTTTTTTTTGTTGAAAATCTCAAGCGCCGAGCTAATTAACTCAAATCCTGTGGTGGATTGATGTTTCACCCATTTTCCCCATCCAGAAAAAAAACGTCTCAGCCAGGAGACGGAAGGCGTGACAACAACAGAGGAAGTGTTTTCAACCATCAAGACTCTGGTTTAATGTGCAGCTATTTATGTTTCTGATCTTATTTCAGTCGGTGTGCAAAGAAAGTCGGTTTCAAGTTTGTTGTGTCGTTCACGTTTGATTATTTTCTGAAAATATAAATGATTGTATTATGCAGAAAGAAAGAGAGATACAGGGAAACATTTTAGATTGCAGATCAACAGCATTCACTGCAACAGAAGAACCTGTTTTACTGTTAAATTACAGCTAAAGTGTCTGCTTTTGTGAGCTTTGTGCAGCGTGTAGTTCGTGGAAAGTGGTTGACGCTTGGGGAATGCTTTTGGTATGCCTCCCTCACTTCAGGCACATGCATGTTTCTGTGGTCATGGCTGCGCTCCTTTTCTTTCTTCCTTTTCTTGTAATCTCTTCATGCTATTTCCCCATTTTGGCTCTTATTGAATCAGAGGGTCCTTTTTTGTGACATTTCACAGCTTCCTTCTTTCTGCCTCTGCTGTCCTTCCCTTGCTCCCTGTCACTCAGTCAGATGCTGTCGTCAGAGGATCCACTGCTGGGTCTTGTGACAGGCAGGCAGGGCCAGTGAGAAGGCGAGCGGCTATAAATAAAAAGCTTTCTGCTGCTGCTGCCGCCACTGTTGTTGCTGTTGGACAAAGATGGCAGACATAACCTACTCACACCCCTTTGCCCAAATTATTGTGGTTTTGGTGGCTCACTTTAGTCTTATAATGTCTTTATCAGTTGTAGAAAAGAACGAAAAAGAACATGTAAACTTCAAACTTTCAGACTGATTTTGGTAAAGCCCTGCAGCAAAATTTCAAAGATTTCATCGTGGTATTATTTTAATGCTAATGCTAATTCACAAGAATTATTATTCTTGCCTGTCATGTTTTCATTCTTTACATGTTTACCTCTGTCAAAGCTGTTATGTGATGGCTCTGGTTTGTTTGTTGGTTGGTTGCTTGCTTGGTCTGTCTGTGAAAAGAATAACTCAAAAACTTCATTGCTGATTTGGGTGAAATTTACAGGATGGATGAGCTAGCTTGTAGCGTTGTCTGGAGCTGTAGTGGTACATTACTAACATTTGGTATGGTAGAGGTTTGCGTTCTACTGAGTGACCTTCAGTTCGTCTTTGCTTTCACAAGAAAGCAGAAATGATTTGCAACATTTCAGGCAGGAAATTCATAGGTTCATAATTTTTGCATTGTTCTTTTTTTTTGTTCATTTCTGTTCACACACTTATAAAGTGTTTGGGTGTTTTCTTCATTCATGATGCTCAAAGTGGACTCAGAAGAACAAGTTTGATTAAAAACTTGCACGTGCACTAATGTAGAGGTTTGCAAGTTTTGACTTCTCACATTTGTGGCCCAGCAAAGTCTCCAAATGAACAATCAGCATTTCACACGTGAAGCATTGAGAGGAGGGCTGGGAAATACTCCCCACAGGAGCAGCAGAGCAGAGCCAATAGAAGTTCATCAATAAACTGTGACCAAATAGCACCAACGCACACACAATGGACTCTTGTCTATTTGTTTGTGTGTGGGTGTGTTTGTTTGTGTACATGCTGCCTGTGCCGGATGACCTTTGGTATAAATAGCCTGCCGGCGCTAGCTGTGATGACAGCCGACAGCACGCATCGTTGTGTGAATTTGTTTCCTGAGTAGTGCTGTTCATCGGTTATCCCTTTTGGAACAATGCCTGCACGGCTGCCTGCTACCCAGCAACACTCTGGCCTCCAATTTCCTGAAACTGGGCTCAAGCGCAAACTCAGGGCAAAACCGGACAAATAATTTTATCTCACTTTGGCAACCAGAGTGTTGAGAACAATGCTGCGTGAAGCCATGAGGAACATGACCGATAGGAATGAATTATTAGTGAGTCAATTACATTCAATTTCCTTCTTATCTTCATTTTGGAGGAGAATGAATACAGTGTCCTCTCAGCACTAACTAGCAGTCATTAGAATGAAGGTAACTAGTGAACAATCAGTGTATTATATAACACGTGTCACTCGGTTGAGGAGCAGATATCAATTCAAATCAAATTTCCTTTTTTTTTTTTTTTTTGTAACCTGAACTTCCAAAAGTGGAGTTACAGGGAGGGTTTACAATCATGAAAAAAATTCTGTGTGTTTGCCTGTTTTGAATAAATGGAAACATGCTCGTAGGCTTCTGATCCTCTGAATGCATTTGTGAGAGTCGTAACTGAAAGTGTTTCCTCAACAAACTTATAGAACTACTTAACTTTTTCAGTGGTCAAGCCTCCTCCCCTTGTCCAAAAACACGATTATGATGTCAATTGGTGTCTCCAAGGTGTGAATGTGTGTGTGTGCAAATGTTTGTCTTGCAGTAGACTGGTGATCTGTCCAGGCTGTAAGCTGCCTTTACCCAATATCAGTTTGCACCTGCATCACCACAACCCTTAGTGGAGAGAAGCAGTGTTGAAAATAAATCAGTGAACTTGTCACTTGTGTTAATCCACATTTTTCTCTCTATTTCTCCCTGGCAGATCTGGAGCCTGATGACAACACATCGTTCTATATCCTGAATGTGGGCCAGCCCCAGTCCATGGTCAGTAATCACCAGTCCATTGGTCTGCCACGCCATGGCATGCAGTCTCACTCTCAAGTCATCAGCACCTCGCCGCGCCTCCAGTCTCACAAACCAGCATCCGAGCTGACGAGCTATGAGGTACAAGACTCCAAGTATGGCACCTCCCCCCTCATACCGTCCGCTCCTCTGGAGGCACCGAAGGCCTTTGAGTGCCCCAGTATCCAGATCACCTCCATCTCCCCGAGCTGTCAGCAGGAGATGGACGCCAACGAGGAGGATCTTCGGGCCAATGGCCCCGATGGGGACTACCATGGCGACAGACCTTTGTCAAGAGACCACCTGTATTTGCCACTCGACCACTCATACCGGGACTCTTCCCTTAGCCCCAGCCCGTGCAGCAGCCTCTCCTCTCGGAGCTGGTACTCTGACGCCTCCTCCTGCGAATCGTTCTCGCACGTGTATGACGACGTTGACTCAGAACTGAATGAAGCGGCCGCAAGGTTCACCCTCGGCTCCCCGCTCACGTCGCCAGGGTGCACGTCCCCTCGAACGGGTGGTGGAGTTCTGGAGGAGCAGCCCCACTGGCAGCACCACCACCCCGCTTTTGCCCAGCACTCCCACTCCATCAGCCTGTCTCCCCGACAGTCTCCCTGCCACTCGCCACGCACCAGTGTCACGGATGAAAATTGGCTCAGCCCGCGTCCACCTTCCCGGCCTTCCTCCCGTCCCACCTCGCCCTGTGGGAAGAGGCGCCACTCCAGCGCCGACATCTGCTATCCCAGCTCATTGTCTCCTCATCACTCTCCCACACCCACACCAGGACCTTCACCTCGGGGCAGCGTGACAGAGGACACATGGATTGGCAGTCCCTCTGTAGGCATGTCACCCTTTCAGTGCTGCCCCTCGGAGGCAGACATCCCGTCCAAGACCAGGAAGACCTCACAGGACAGAACGGCTCTACAGACTGGGAAAGGGGAGCTGGGGCTTGATGACCAAGGAAATATGTCTCCGAACTTAGATTCTCCCTCAGATGACGCCTTGCACAGCCTGAAGAAGGATGGCCCCGTGGAACAGTTCCTCTCTGTGCCCTCCCACTTCTCGTGGAATAAACCCAAACCTGGTCACACTCCTATATTCAGGTAAAGTTGATGAAGTCCACACAATTGTCTATGCTTTAAAGAGTTTTTTTTTCATTATCATACAGTTTCACTGCTATTTTTGTATTTTTCTATATGATACTTTGCAACAGCAATCACCGCTTTGTTTTAGTGATAAATATTGATGAGATGACATCCTGCATTTCAGAACCATATTTAAAAACAAGATGGTTTGGCAACATTGCCTGTTTTTCTTATCAGTATAGTTTGTCAATTATTAATGTGATCACCACTTGGCCCGACAGCACATGTTGTCAATCTCAAAAGCAATTAGTAGGCCAGGACTGAACGTTATCTCTCTGTGGTGAATGCTTTTATGTGTTCTAAACTGTCATAAAGATTTCAAATCTTTTTGATCTTGGAGAGACACACAAACAGTGAGCTATTCTACCTTACAGCATCTCAGGTCTTTGGGTACAGCTGGACACACCGAGGGACCTTTGAGCTTTACTATCAGTCATATAAATCTGATTTGGATCCAATATAAAGTAACACAAGTTTATCAGTGCGCACAGGGAGACATCAACATGCACGCTCAGCACACACACACTCACAAATAGGAGGAGGAACCCTCTGTCTGTTCTCCAATGTGTGCAGCAGATGAAGCCATGACCTTGTTTGTGTGCACTGGCCCCTAGCACTGTAAACCAGCACAGGGCACATATGGCAAGGGGGGGCCACCACACACACACTCGCTCACAGACACATGAATAGACATAACACAAATGCTGGCTCACACAGACCCAACACTCTGCAGACAATAACAGGGTCATCTCTATGATGAGTCACAATCTGATCTTTGAATCCTCACCCTGATTTTTTTTGTCCCTATGAGACCAAAAGCGACGACTGATACAAAGTCCTGTCCCAACCACCATCACTGTGGAGCTCAATGCTCTGTTGGTAAAATGTGTTCTTTTTTCCACAAATGTTACCTTATGAATATTGTTTTATAGCTTTTCCAACCAACCTCACTCCTGCCAAGAGATGCTTAGGATGCCACCCATGTGGTTTTTAGTAAATTTTGGATTTCACACTGGGCTTTTACGACTGAGAGTCTGGTGCTGTAAACTGCTGTTTGCCATCAGACAGGGTGTTACTGAGGAGCCTGTGTGCATGAATATGTGTGTGACTGGTGTTTTGAACAGATGGTTTAGGTGGAATGGGTGGGATTGGGTTAGAGAGGGATGGATGTCTGAGCCTTGTGTTGAAACTGCATTTTTATTCAATGACATCTGCATTATGGTCTCTGGGGCTGATTTCTTCAGTTTTTTCTGTTTTTTCCCATGTGTATTGTGATTTAGCCAGAACGTATCTAGCAAGTTAACTGGTTGATGTACATCAGACAAATTAACAAGGTGTCATTACCTTGTGAATTTAATTCTAGTAGACTCGGTTACTTCAGCAACCCGTTTGAAAAACTATTTAATCCAGCAGTGGATATGTAGGGTTGCAGTGGCATTCTCGAGACTCTTGCAGGTAGCGTGGATGTAACTGGACTGGCAGCACCTACACTATAGTCGAG
Organism: Malacoctenus triangulatus; assembly: GCA_032274725.1. Taxonomy (NCBI): domain Eukaryota; kingdom Metazoa; phylum Chordata; class Actinopteri; order Blenniiformes; family Labrisomidae; genus Malacoctenus; species Malacoctenus triangulatus. The sequence goes on from JAUESE010000001.1 coordinate 9,216,429, forward strand.
ACATTTGAGAAAGGTTATGCTATGTCACTCCTGTCCTGTTTCATCACAAGCTCATATTTCCTCTGTCCTTCTCTGCTCCTGTTACCGTAGCAGCCATGCAAACCAGCACTTCCTCGGTGATTATGTCATGGCTGCTTGGGTCAAAAACACAAGGGTCACAATGCCTCTGTGTTGGGTTTTCTTATCGATAGCATTGCTTGCACTCAGTGAAATCTCAATTTGAAAAAGAAAGTTAGGATTATTGACATCACCAAAACGGATGCTTTGATCTTAGTTAATAGACTCGAAAGATCTTTCATCTGCGCAGCTGTTGAGCACAGATGTATCTGCAGCCCAATGACGCACCTGACCTGATCTGACTCATCCAGAATTGATAAACCTCATACTTTAACGAGTACCATTCTACAAATGAAATATATAAAATACATCGTTTAGGAATTGCAAAAACGTCCTACAGATGTGACAGACACACTGGTGGATAAACAACAGCACATCTATAGTACCTCCGGATACTCCATCCAATATATGTCCCTGTAATCACGAGTCTTGCGAGTCTAGTCTTTGTAGATTATGTGGAAGCTTAAAGAGGAGAAGGAATCTTCAAAATGCAGCTTGGTAAAAATTACAACCACAAGGTTTCGTTTAGCTGCACCAGATCTTTGCAAAGTATTAAACACTTTACTCATCGTTCCAACAGACTGTCTTCCTTGTGGGTTTGACGCCAGTCCATAGGGCCAGTTATGAAGTGAAACGGCTCCACTGAAAGCCTGACTCGCATGTCTTTAATTCCGTCTGATCAGATTGGATTGCATGCGGCCAGCACTTGACGGGCGTTTGGAAAAGGAACAATTAAGGAAGTCAGCCACGTTGGCTGAAACTTTACAAACTTTCCCTTAAAAATTATTTGTGCTGTCAAAGATCTGTCATGCAGTGCGCAGTACGTTTGCATGCTACAAGCCTGCAGCGGCTTGAGTGCAGCCAAACCGAAGCATATGCCACCGTGTGACGGGGTGCACAAAGAGCCTACAGTGGCAAACACAGCCCACAGCTGCCTGCAGCACACACTGACTCAGACCTCACATACACAACTGTCGCATTCAGACACAAGCACTAGATGCACGAGGAGGAGTTTATATGGGTACATTAATAGTCATACAGGCAACATCTTTTACCTGCTGTTGAACTAAAAAAACTGGACTCATATAGCTTCTGTTGTCCAGCAGCAAAGCTTCATTTGTCATGTAGAGTTTGTGATAACCATAATAAGGATGTGACAGTGGTTCCGATAAAGCATAATTCATTTTTCTGCATCTTCACTGTAACTGTCGCACTTCAAAATTATTATTCTCAGTAGATTTTGATGTAAGTGTTTGAAATCATTTAAAATGAAAATGCAAACAACTACGACAACCGAAGAAACCCAAAAGATTATATCTGACTGATAGTTATGTTTGATTCTGCTGCTTCCTGAAAGCTTTGGGGATAAACTGATCCAATGCACTCAGATGGAGAGCCCGTTTCTCTCTGGAGACAGCCATCGAGTGTTTTATTTTCGAGTGCAGCTGTTCAAATATGATTGTGGCTGACACAGATAACAAAAAAGAGTCAGTGAGGAAAAACACACAATGCTAGCTGCTGTGATGCACCGCACATGAAAAAAGAAAAAGAAAACACTCGTACAATATGCTCACAAACTGACGCACACGGCAACTTACCCACAGGCTGACAAACACGTTTGTCCTGCCACTCGTTCCCTGAAACATACAGAATCGGGGTAAAGAGTCAGAAAGAAAAGTCCCTGTTAGGGGTGAATCACGCTTTAAGACCGAGCGTGACCTATGACTGGTCTTATGTCAAAGTGCAGCTTTAAATCACTTGGGTATTGTAATGATTCACTGTCTGATGGGGCAAAGCGAACTGTATTATAGTGACTTGTTTTCTAGCTCATGGTCCATGTCTGATCATGCAGGGGGGGAAAACCTCATTTTGAATGTTTTCAGACAGTATCCAGGTGTTAAAAGCCACAAGTCTCATATCCTTAAAAGGCTTTCCTGCATAATCAAGACCACCATCTTTATGAGACAGGAGGGTCCCACCTCTTAAAAAAGTCTTTCAGCATCATTAATTTGGTTTCAAGTGGGTTTGTTCAAAATGACCATCTACGCACCATTTACTTCAACCGTAAACCCTTCCAGTGTTATCTCTGAGACTCTCTACACATTCAGCAGACCTCTAATGTTCTCTTCCTCTCTGTGTGGGTGTGTATGTGAATGCTTGTGGTGTTCCTTCCTCAGGACCTCCTCGCTGCCTCCCCTCGATTGGCCTCTGCCGACCCAGTTTGGCCAGTATGAACTGAAGATCGAGGTGCAGCCCAAAGCCCACCACCGGGCGCACTACGAGACGGAGGGCAGCCGGGGAGCCGTCAAAGCAGCATCTGGTGGCCATCCTATCGTCAAGGTAACGCAGTTAGGTGTTTTCCCAATCGGTTTGAGGCCCTCACGGTTTCTCAGTCATAAGTATTGTCGCAGTTGTGTGTGGTTAGTTTGACATGTTTTGCAGAAAAAAACATGACCAAGATTGCTTTTTCAGAACCCGAGCAACAAGAAAGAAAAGCCCTAATGTCTTCACCAGAGCATGCAGGATAATTTCCCTCTGAGATCAGGACTGATGCTTTTCTTTCTGAGCACTAAGATGGCCAAACAAGTGAAATCCTGACATTTGACATTTTAGTGGATATTGTCCAAACAACAAAGGTACATTCCAGCTTTTGAAAAAAAAGGTTTTTGTTGACGTGAAACAGGTATTTAGATATGACAAATTTCGTAAAACCACTTAATTTGAGTGTTTGGACAAGGAGGCTTCTACTATACTTTAAATCATGATGCCAGTTATGAAATTCATTATTGTTTTTTTTTTTTTTATAAAAAAAAAATGCCAAAGAGGGCCCTTTGTGCTTCCTCAGTCTGCTCTGCTTTTGTAAGACAAATGGGACAATGTTAGAGTTGAAGTAAGTCACTGTCTAGCCTCGTTATTTCAACATCCGCTGGCCGTAGGAGATCAACATTAGATTTGAGGTTTCAATTTACATATTTTGCATGTGCGGATTGTCACATGTATCCTCCCCCACAGCCAGACTGTCAGTCAACCTGTTGAAGCAGGAAGGCAAGCGGGCAGGCGAGAGTGAGCTGCCACTATAGCCGAGTCAGCTGGTCTGTCATTTGATAGCACCGGTGAGAGACTAGTTGAGCCTACATGCAGCGATGGCAGAGAGAGAGAGAGAGAGAGAGAGAGAGAGAGAGAGAGAGAGAGAGAGAGAGAGACGGGGGAGAGAGAGAGAGAGAGAGAGAGAGAGATGGGGAGAGAGAGAGGGACAGAGCAATAGCAGATTTCAATCTCATTATTATTTCAAGGACCTGGTGACAAGCTTTCTTTGTGTGTGTGATTGAGAAAGGGTCCAACACTGGGCCACATCCATTATTGCCGTTTCAAACAATGTCTGAATTTGGCTCAGTCAGCTGTTCAATCAGGAT
>JAUESE010000001.1:9228640-9242795 GCA_032274725.1 Malacoctenus triangulatus
CACACACACACACACACACACACACACACACACACACACACACACACACACACACACACACACATACACACAGCCTGTCTATACTAAGACGTTTGTTGACATATTGCATTCTTTAGCCTTTCACCTTCACCCCAACTGTCAGAGCCTGGTGCCTAATCCCAACCTTTACCCTGACCTCTACCTTAACCTAAATCTAACCTTTATCCTGAAATCACATCGCAAACCTCTAAACAGCCCTTTGAAGTATGGAGCAAAGTAGAGGAGGATTATTTAGAGGTGTATAGTAAGTGTGACTGGTTTGCTGAAAAGCCCTCAATTTCATGATGTGGCACAAAAGCAGGACCTCATAAGCACGGTTGTACAAGTATACTCACACACACAATGTGTACTACAGGCACGGATACACGCAGACACAGACATGTGTGAGCTGTGTCTGTGCTCACTCCCACAGTGTGCAGACAAGATCATAAAACACGCAGCACAGCCCACAGGACTGCTGATTCCTGTGACTCGCCTTTTCTTTGAATCCAGAAGAATTGTGTCATTTATAGCCACGGATCCATTGGGGCCTGGATGCGTAATTACCTGCTGGCTTGTTAGTCGCAGGATCCCAACTTTCATGTGGCTCTTAAGATCTAATGTGGTTTTTAAAGATGAACCCATTACTGGTTATTACAGGGGCCCCATGCTGCTCCATGGTGTGACTTCCTTCCGAATACATTTTACATGCCACATCCACTAATTTCGAGCATTGGCTCCAGCGTTTAACATGACAAAGTGAGGTAATAAATAACGATATTTTGAGTCCGTCAGTCCAACTTTAAAAAAGCTGATTTTCAGCAAAACATTTCTGCCTCAGTTAGTTTGTGTGTTCTTTACTTCCTAATAGAAGCTGCCCTCTGTGGTTGCCTTCCTGCTGATGGTGCTCGTGGGATTTTATTCCATCTGCTGCACACCACAGTACAAGAACCAACAGACACATACCCAACAGCAATGTGAATTACTGATCTGTTTAGTCACTCACCCTAATTAATCCATCACCGAGGGGCTATAAAAAACATTTTGAGGATGTGGTGGGGGAGTGTCAACATACCTTGGGGTGGGGAGTTTTTGCTTCCAAAACCTTTGCCTAACCTAAGGGCTGGAAATTCAGTTTTAAATGCCGAACAGTTGCAGTGTGATCGTTGATTATTTGGTGTTTGTGAAGAAGCCGTTTGCTACAAGACTGTGTCATGATACTTGTCTGCTTGTTAATGTGCAACCATTCTACTTAGTTGACAGACAATTGGAAAATATTGTTGTACGGTTGATGTTGCAGGTTTTAAAATGGCAGGTTTGATCTTGTGAAAGAGTCCCTCTCGTGTCTCTTTGGTTGAAATCAGTCTGGGGCCAATCAGTGGCAGGTTTAAGTCATATTTTTGGCTCGATTCAGCCAAACTGAGTGGGGGCCACAAAAGTATGTGGGAGCAGGCACTGTTGTTACCAGCTGGGTACCAGGGACTAGTTGGTGTGTGTGTTTGTGTGTGTGTGTGTGTGTGTGTGTGTGGGGGGGGGGGGTTCATTGTCAAATCGAAAGGTTGGTGGTTTGATCCCCCGTCCTACTCTGTTTATGTGCTGAAGTGTTTCTGAGCAGAATACTGACACTGTAAAATTGTTCTGGTCACTCTGACTGAGTATGTTTGAGATGTTTGAGTATGTGTACAAAATGCATTAGGTGTATTTTAATGTTTTTCTTTTGTGTTTAAATGCATTTGTCCCTGTAACATTTTCCAAAGTTTCTCTGAATATCGTCTCCTTGTTGGCTGTGGACACTGCTTACATGTCAGCAGAGACATATTTGAACCTGACAGTTTCACAAGCTGTATGGCTTTTCTCTCAGCTCTCAGTGGAGGATGTTGTGTTTACTCAGGCAGGTTGGACCTGCTCTCTTTAGTGTAAACTTGTGTACAGGCCTTCTTTCGTTGAGTCTGACACTTGATGTCATTTTCCTAACGAAACAAAACTTGCAAAAGGAGTTCTTTAAACTGGGGCAATTGTCCATCTTTCCTCTTACGTGGCTTAAGTTGAAATGAACATTTATTTGTGTACCATCCAGAAATATACTTTTTTTCCCCTGCTATTAATTCATTTCAGCTTTGAGTATTTATGGACTTCGCACAAACTTTTCTCACTGCAAACGTTTTAGTCACAACACTGAATCTTTATTGAGATTTCAGCTCCTCCACCTTCGTGCTAGTATCTGTCTCTGGAGGCTCGTCCTCTCACACAGTCTGTTGTAAACACAATCTGTCAGGTTTTCCACCGCTGGGCTCGACCAAGGTACTTCCATACCTTCACTCCTTGTGCCACGTGGGACTCTGAGAAGTATCGGGTGAAAGTTAAATGGAGAGAGCGCAGGCTCGTTTCAATGACAGCCATTCTTTCAAGTTCAGATTCCACCACTGATGCCAGCTCACCTTCTACCAAATGCTGGAAATAAGCTGCGTTTGGTAAAACTCCTGCAAACCTGCATAGTTCAACCACTGGCTTCAGAAAAAGTCAATATTTTCAGAGCGTGCAGACATTTTTTGTGTTTTTTTTTCTCAGAATCATTCTGCATGTTTCCAGCGCTTGATTATGACCAATTTTAGTGGTCTCCTTTTCGGTGCTCTTGGAACAAAACACGACAAATCCCCAGCTACACCCACTTTCTGTCCTTCAGTGCACCAAACATTGACACAGCGGTGTGTGACGCAAACCTGCAAGGACTGGAGGGTCAGCAGCCAGCTGTGGTGGGGTTGAGGCTTGGCAGTTCCTGGGGTGAAACAGTAATGAAAGGCCTTGTTCTTTTCTCTTACCCTCAACAGGCTGCCCTCCGTCTAAGCGAGAGGGGTGGGCCTTGAAGGGCAGCATGGTGGGAGTGCGTGTGCACGTGTTTCTGGAAGGGGGAGGGTGGGACGGCCGTCCTGCCGTCACGCAGTCTGCCAAATACAACATTACAACAGTAGTGGGATTGTGTGGCCTGTGTGTTTGTTTTGTCACTCTGAGGAGGAAGGGGTCCTGCTCTCTTTTCCATCTCCCCTCTTGTCTTTACCAACACATACTGTTTTTTTTTCCTTTATTGCAAAATCTTACCTGGTTGTTTCTAAAAAAAGGGTGCAAACTCTCAAGGACAACCAAACACCACAGTAGTAGCTCCAGCAGCTAAGGGATAAACGGCAAGCAGACATGGACCACCTGATGTGAAGAAACTGTTGTAACATCATTGAGTGACTTGGGGATTCAGTAAATCATGCTTTTAGTGCGATTTGTTTAAAGAAAAATCAACTTTGTTTGATTCCATAAAGTGACCAGAGTTCCTTTGGATAGTCCACTTTATTTGGGCGGGTGTGAAAGCTCAACTCATGCTGAGCATACAAGTGGACTCTGCTCAAGCCCAGTTGCACTTTGATCTTGATGTTCCAGACAAACAGACCTGATTGTGGCACAAATAAAGGAATCCTCTGAGGCACATCTGTGTTTCAGTTATCAAACTCTAAGAAATGTGGATTGAGGACAAGATTAGTGCATGCGGGCCATGAAGTTTGCGTATTCCTCTGTTCGAGTGAAATTCTTCAGCATTCTCTGCTCGATCAAATCGAGTGACCCGGTAATCCTTGTGTGAAAGCAACCGAAACATCATAGGTTGGAGCAGAAAGAATAGTGACAGTAATACTCTGACCTCTTCATAAGTATACAATGAATCAAACCAAAGGTGTACGATTGAGAACTCAAATTGTGAAACACTTCTGTCAATGACTGCTAGTATTTACTCTTTTTTAACATCTGTTGTTGTGTTGCTTTTTACTTGGAATCCAGTTTTTTTCCTTCTCAGACACATAAATCAACACCGTTTTACATCTGTCTGCCGGTTGTTGTGCAGTTTCTGTTGACATGATTGAAAAGGCCAGGCATTCCCCAACAGGATTTTCCCTGAAAGTAGATTTGTAGAGAGGAAAAAATTAGAAGAACTGAATTGAAAAACATCACGGTCAGACTGGTAGGAGGCCAGAGCGCCAGATGAGTCTCCAGAGGAGGTGCCAGAAATATCACAACACCCTCGAACTGCCATTTAAATTCCCTCCAAAAAAGGTGGCGCTCTGAAGGCGGTGCTAATGAAAAGAGTATTCCTTTGTTCACACCTCTCATGTGGATCCCAAGGACTCACATCTGTTTCTGTTCTGTTTTCTATCTCTGTCCGTCTGTCGTGTTTCAGCTCATTGGCTACAGCGAGAAGCCTGTCAACCTGCAGATGTTCATTGGAACGGCAGATGACCGTTACTTGAGGCCTCACGCCTTCTACCAGGTGCACCGGATCACTGGGAAAACTGTGGCCACAGCCAGCCAAGAAATCATTGTCTCCAGCACCAAAGTTCTCGAAATTCCTCTCCTTCCTGAAAACAACATGTCAGCCAGGTAAACGTCAGAGGCCCTTTGGAGCCACATTACTTGGTGATGAACGATACCACCATGAAGGAGCTGCTGTCCACCGAAAAATGAGCTTGTTTATGATCACACGCTGCTGTAATGTCTTCCGAAGGGATTTTTTTTAATGGATTTTCTTAATTTAAACCAACAGGCGCAGAAGGAAAATTTGAAGGGTTTCAGATGGAGTAGGACCGAACTTTATTAATATATTTATGATGCTGTAACACCGAAACGATTATATTTATGTAAGATCTGGTTTCATTTACACTGGAAGTTATGTGGAGGGATTTGTTGAGGATTTTCTCATTTGCACTTGTAATAAATCTTGCTCCCAGGCTTTTCTCATTTGAATTTTTACCACCAGAGCTTTGCCCCTCAGTGCTAATATCCTGCTGGGTCTGTGGTTGGTTTTATCACTCCTTGGTCTTCGCTAATTTTATGTCTTAAATGCTTGTTATCCCAGTGGTGCTGCACAGGGCCAACTATTTTCTCCCCCCTTTTTTTGCAGCATCGACTGCGCCGGCATACTTAAGCTACGGAACTCGGACATCGAGCTGCGAAAGGGGGAGACGGACATCGGAAGAAAGAACACGCGAGTCCGTGTGGTCTTCAGAGTGCACATCCCTCAGCCCAACGGGAAGGTGCTGTCGCTGCAGGCTGCTTCCATCCCTGTGGAGTGCTGTGAGTGTCATCTTCCTACTCTGAGTCTGATGCATGAAACTACTGCTTCTCAAGTGGGGGTACTGGGACCCCTTAGGGCACTGGAAGACATTCCAGTGGGATACTTGGAAAAAATTCAACAAAAAATAAATGCAGTACTGTAAAATAGTTGTATATCGTACAAATGTGCGGCATTCTAAGTCTCAAAAAACATTTTAAGTTGAAATTTTTAATGGTTGTTTATGAAGAAAATAAAACAAATCACTCACAGATGGCAGAATTGTATTTTTCAACTCTTTTATTACCAAAGATTGAGTGCTGGTTAGTGAACTTGGCTGATCGCTGAAATAATGTAAAGAACAACTGCATTAAACTACTCATTTGTGAAAACCACATCCAGGAAGGAGCCGCACACCAACACTAAGCTCTTCACACTTACTTTTTGTATCAGCAAAGCTTGCAATTTAGGATGTGGATCTACTCTACGGTTTGCAGTCACTGAAAGTCACTCTGGATTAGTATGCGTGGTAGAACTCTGGAGAAAATGTAAATGTGCTCCGTTCTGTCCGAGTCCTTCGAGCTCAGCAGTCCCCTCAGATGTATTCATTGCAATAACTTCATCGAGTGAAATATGTTGTGCCTTATTCAGAAGACACTCTGATTGACTTCACACGCAATTTGATCATCCTGTAACACAAACAAACAAGCAAATAACCACTTCCTTTTCTTGGTCTCTCTCAGCCCAGCGCTCAGCGCAGGAGCTGCCCCAGGTTGAGAAATGCAGCCTGACCAGCTGTTTGGTCAGCGGGGGAGAGGAGATGATCATCACCGGCTCGAACTTCTTCCCCGAGTCCAAGGTCATCTTCCTGGAGAAAGGCCCCGGTAAGCCTCGTGTTCACACGCCACCTCAGCCTTGAACCGCTGCCGCAGAAGCGGCAGCCACACACACGAATGTTTGTCTGACAGATTTGATCAGATTCCAGCGTGTGCAAATGTGTCGTTTGCGTCGGTATTTTCCAAGTTGCGGACCAAGAACCGACTTCTTTTTTTTTCTTCTAGTGGAACAATTTTTCTGGCAAGCTGATTCATCATCTTTTAAAAGCCAGGTCCTTTAAAGTCACACATGCTGCTTTTGAGCAAAGACTTTTGCTTTGTATCAGATAACTTTAGCTGTTGATTTATTAGGCAGATATTAGAGAAATGTAAGTTTCTTTCGTTGCACAAGTTCTCCTGACTTTTCATTTGATACAGTTCCTGCTCGTGTGTCAGTTCTCAGATCACATCTATCATTATTTCAGCCTCAACAAGTCTTTCGTGCCTAAAGCGCATTTCATGAAATACTGAACAGATTGTGTTACTTGTTAAGTGATGTTGGCATTTATTAGCAAGATCAGACCTTTGCCATAGGAATATATGACACAATATCATTCAGCGGGAACAACCTTTTTTCTCTTTGCTCAAAGTTGAATCATTTTCGTCAAACACTGCTTGCAGTGTAACTAGAATTTAACTGGTAGGGAGATTGTTGTTTCGGGAGTTTGTGACTCAGTATTCACGTAGAACCTCAAGAGAAAACGTGACTTTGGAGGTTGTTTCCACGTCTGACGAGCAAATACCTCCGCTGAAAAGATCACTGAGCTCACCTCGCTGTGGCATTCATCCTGCGTCTTTTAAGTCACTATCTCTCTCAGCCTTATCTTTTGTGCGCCACTGTATAACACAAGCACGTGTAAAAGCTGTTACTTGGGATGGAAATTTTAAATGGATGACTTTTGTTGAGCCAGTCTCTGCCTGCCCGAAGCAGCTCGGCGATGTGGAGCAACAGACTCAAGTTCACACATGGCAGAAAGTCGTGTGCTGTTGTGTTTGCAAGTGAGAGGCCATTCTCCTCGGATTTTCAGGGGGGAGGAGGGGGGGCGGGGGGGGCGGGGCTCCCTGGAGGAATGTGTTTCCCTCTTTGAGGTGTACCAGGTGAAGCATGGCATAGAAAAGTAGCAAGTGGAAAGCTTGGGAGCGGTGCATGCTGGGTAGACAGAAAGCCTGGGCCCCATCCTCCATGAAGGCAGCGGACTGTGGAAAAGGACAGAAACAGTAATGGAGAGGAGGGGAGCATAATGTTGATTAGGTTTGTGTAAATGATCCCCCTCATCATGACTAATCCGCGTGCTTTGGTGCAGAAAGGCACTGATTGTAGTAAGTATAGGAACGGAAGAAAAGGAGGAAAGAAAGGCAGTGACAGACATTTTTCCACCATCTCTCATAATCTGAGAGACAACAGAAGACTCACAAAGAGCTGGAGAGATCCCACGCAGAGAGCACGTGATGGCACAAAGCAACTTTACAAACGCCAAAATAGCCGAGATAAACTCAAATGGAGTCGTTTGGGTGTCCTACTATTTTTATACTTCGCTCTAGTCTGATCATCTTCTTTTTGTAACCTCACTTTGAATCTTCACACACGTCACGCAATAAAAAGGTGCTGTCGCTTCTCGTTTACACAATCGCTTCACTGAGTAATAAGTGAAATCTTTTCACAGTGGCAACTCATTTCTCTGAGCACAATAAAAAAAATTCTGAAGCATTTCTTTTTTCAGTTTGGTTATCAAATTAAAACTGACACCTGAGGATTTACTAACTTTGTATTTATCTCTAAAGAAACCTAGAATTTCTCCTGCTTAAATTGCGCGGTGGACACAGGGGAGAGTTTTTATAGATGTGACTCCAAAAACAAGAATTTTATTAAGCAGTCAGTTTTATTAATTATCTTTAAACACAGAAACACATTAACATAAAAAATCAAGCATATTTGAGAGGTTAATTGTGCTTAGAATTACTTCCAGTTGAAAAAAAGAAAAAAAAAGATTCACAGAAAAGATTGCAACATATCATATTTTAGCATCTTAACATTTTTGTGACTTATTTGCTAAAATTGTGCCTTTACATATTCCTGCATATTAATTTATTTAAGAGAGTTACAAGACTCGACACAATTAATCGTTTTGGCAAAGACTGCAACTCTCTCTGTGTCCAATAATGACTATCACAGCATCAGTTTTCTCCTGGTGAACTGTTGACAAAGCCACGAAACTGTAGCTTTTATTTTCAAACATGTTGAAACCCACCGTTTTTAAATAAACATTAATCATCGCCTCTTTCAGATAACTCACTCTGCCGACACGACGGGCGCACGTTCCTCATCCCCCGTCTGACTGGGGCGCGCAGGGTGTCGGGACGATCCGAGTCATTGTCTTAGCGCGGCACCGGGTTCCTGTCGGTGCTTGTTGTCTGACGGAGCATGTGGGGCCCTCGCTCCAGCCTGTTGAATGTCAACAAGCGGCGCTGCAATAATGCACTGCTGTCAGCTGCAAAGACACTCAAGGTCATTTGCTCATTAGGGGGGAAAGATACACTCATCAACAGGTTAAGCTCCTCTTTCACAATAGAGGGAATCTATTTAGAGTTATGACTGCCTGATGTGCCAGTGGATTACTATAACTAAGGCTAATGCTCCTGTGAGATCACAGCAGGGAAATCACCTGCTAAAAGCTGCAGGAGAGAGGATTTTGTGTTAAAACTGTGTTGCCTGAATTTGAACAGGGCTTTACGGTTAAGTGCTTGCTTCTCTTACGATCTCCGTGTAGACGAGGCTGCTCTGCAGACATGTTGCAGATGGCTGACAGTGGTATTTGAGGGGGGAATCCTCTGGGTTTCGCAGGCGAGGCCATGCAGGTGCAGCGTACACTTGCACCATGCGAGAGCCCCCGAAAAGGCAGCGACAAGTTAAGTTTCTTCAGCTGTGCAGCTGTTCGGTAGTTTGGTTGTCAAACTTCCTATTCGTCCCGATGCTGCAGCGAGTGTGATGTCTGCAAACCACACGGCGCGCCTGTCAGTGTTTTCACTTTGCTTCAAGCAGCTGCCCCTAAGATGTCCAGCCAAATAATTAAATCCCTCATAGGAAACCTGGAAAGGATGTTTTCTGGCCAGAGACCTGCCAGTGTGTGAAGGCTTTTTAAAATAAATACAATTATTCCACCGCGCTCTGCGTAATTTTAACCAGGCAAGACAAACAGCAGGATATTTGTTCACTTGATTACTTTTTAATAGCTATTAAGACTTTCTCCAGGGGGCTTCTGGGCCTTTGGAGACGTCATCATTTCAGTGTGTCTTAGTTCAGCAGAACAAATTGAACTTGTGTGTGTTTTTGAGCCTTCATTAGATCCTGACAAATGTGTGTGTTTTTGAGGAAACACTTTACGCTGACTTCATTTCTGGTAAAACAGAGAATAACAGCTCCTCCAGATGGGGAAACCTCTTTGAACAGTTTCACTGAATCAAATGAATTAGGAATCATTTCGTCATACTGATACTGCGCAGTCTGAGTTTCTGTGTACTTTAGATCTGAGCTGGGTCACATTAAATTAAATGTGTCACGTTTCTCTTAAGTTGAAGCAGTAAAATGTAATGAAGTTAGAGTTTTTTCTGCTTTGTTAGGTTTGCCTCGAATAAACTCGAACCCTTGAAAGATTCAAGGGTTTGAGTTTTAACTCAAAGCTGCTGTATTGGCAGCAAAGACTTTTTTCTTCATCTTATAGAAGGAATTTCTTGTCGGTTGTTTTCAGTGTTATGATTATACAAACTTCCAACCTGATTTCCAGCCTGTCAGGAGGCTCGTATGTTAACTCTTTATTTTTAATGACTCCTTCTAGACGGGCGGCCACAGTGGGAAGTTGAAGCCAAGATCATTCGTGAGAAAACTCAAGGCGTGAGTACTTTTTATAAGCTGTTTATTCGAGTATTGACGCTTGACTTCAGTTTACAGATCAATATGTGTTCATAAAACTTTGTCCCATCACAAGAAATGTTCACTCTCATTGTGTGGATTGTTGTTGTAGTCGTGCATCGTCGTGGACGTCCCTCCCTACCACAGCAAGGCTGTGACCTCAGCTGTGCAGGTGCAGTTTTACGTCTGCAATGGCAAGCGAAAAAGGAGCCAATCACAACGCTTCACTTATCTCTCAGGTGAGCGGGGAAATACTCCTGATTTAGAACGACGTCTCACAGTGACGACATTTATATAAAACAAGTGAAAATCCAACCTTTACTCTCATTTAGCCGTAATATTATGGACACATTGACAGAGAGGGTTTCTCACATTAGCTTCAGTTTGTTTCCTGCTGTTGTGACTCCCCGAACCAATGACGGGTCACAGCAGAGACAGCGTGCTCGCTGCGTTACACGCGTCTCCACAGGGGCTTCGCTAACCTCGTTTCTCCTTCTCCCTCCAAAGAAAGCATCGCTGTGGTTTAGAGAGACTCTCCTTCTGACAATAACATTAACACCTGCCAACTGTTTAGTTTGTGAAGCCTCCTCCTACTTCTAGGCCAACTTTCTCTTCATACATGTGTTGCATTTGCATGAAGTCTTAAGAGACAAGTGTTCTGCTGTCCAGGAAACTTTTTACGACCACACAGTAGGTCATAAAATGTGGATTTTTTTTTTTAGTAAAGAAAGTTGAGTTCAAAAGTTAATTCTTTTAAAATGAATTTCACAAAATTAAAAAAGCGTGCACCTGTCGATTTTGTTATTGTTTTTTTTTCTCCTTCAAACTCAGTCAAACTGAAAGTGCACTTGACAGAATATAATGACATGTGAGCATTTTGTGCAACACATCCAAAGCCTGTGTTCACCGCAACGGTGTGTATTTGCGTCTGCGTGCGTCTGTTTGCGCGAATAAGCGGCCTTGCCCATCCACCCACCTAGCCTTTCTGTTTGCAAGCACGCCCACTCAGCGCAGGCAGTTCCTGTTTTCCCCGTTAACAGATTAGGGCAGCCAATCAGAGCAGAAAAGAATCGGCCCACTCTGTCACTCAAGCTGGGTCGCTGACACCACGAGTGTCACCACGGACACCGCCCGCTTTATTGTGGCAAGGAAAGAAAGAAAGAGAAAAAGAGAGATTCAGCTAATCAGCCATATGTCGTCTTTCAGCGCGGGTGCTGCTGCAGAGGCCGTGGCCCAATTTAGGGATAAATTCTAACACTCGCAATGAAGTCGAGCAAAAAGACTTCTTGCTTGAACTTCATGCACTGTTGGGTTTTTGTCACACGTCACACAGTTTGGCTCAGTTTTGTGTGACTGTACCAAACTTAAGCACAACCCCGAATTCTTTTAAAGTGGTACAACAACATGTTTAATTCTCAATTACCTTTCCCTTCTCTAGAAGCCACCTGGCTTCACTTTCAGCTATGATAAAGCCCATTTGGCCTCTGTGTGCCTCTTGCTTTTCGATCCCAGAGGCCTGACAGGGTGAGCAGAGGGCACAGCCAGTGAACTCGTTTGTTCTGTCGGTCTGATCTGGGCTGGGGGGCATTTCAGCTCCTCTTCCCACACAGCATTTCACATGATGGCACCCAGACTGACAACATATGCTCTCCCTCTGATTCAGAGCTGGATAAAAATAAAACTCACTGTCACTAGGCACCAGATTGGGAAATGGGTTACCGATTGGCATCGCAGTGCTCTAAGCTGTCACAGTAAAATGCAATGGCCCCATTTACTATAAAAGCAGCACACAGATTTTTAGAAGCTTTTTTTTTTTACTCTGAAAAAGGACCTATTTCACAATCTAAACATTTCACACTGTGAGTGCTTTCGTTCTGTTTTTTTAAAGTCTGCTTCTTCCAGTTTCACAAAAACATATTTCTTCTTGAAAGCAAAAGATTTGAAGATTTAGTTGGGGTTAAGAATGTGGAAAAACTTGAAGCAGCTACTCCCCTCTTTAAGCCGTTTGTCGTCTAAAGCACTTAGCCTCCAGCAAAAACAGCAGCAACACTGTCAATGCTTCAGTGCAGTGACATGACAATTATATAGATTACATGTCTTTTGTTTCTGTTCATACACGGTGTGACATAGCTGACATTGTGGTTTTTTCTCTCTTATCCTGTCACGCCCCTCCCCCGCTTCTCTGTGTGTGTCTGTGTGTCGGTGTGACTTTCTCCCTGAAGTCATGGTTAAACAGGAGCACAGAGACGAGCTGGACCTTCCTGCAGTCCCCCCCATTTCCATGCCCCTGGCACACGCTGCCAGTCTGGTGCGCACCCAGCTGCCTTCTCCTGAGCAGTGCCACCCATCGGACAACCTTCTGTCCAGCTCCCCTCACGGCCTGGCCGCAGGCTCCGGACCTGGCCTGCTCCCCCTGCAGGCCCCCTGCCCCTCCCTGGGCTCCCCATCCTTCCAGCACCTGCCTCACCTTCAGGGTCGCAGTTTGCACCACCCACCCGCGGACTGCCACATGACGTTCCACTCGAGCTCCGCTCCCGCTCCCCTCTCAGCCCCCTCCCGGCCCTCCTACCCATCTATGCAGCACGGCCACGGTCACAGCCTCCCCTTCAACGGCCAGCCCAGCCTTCCTCCTCAGGGTTACGAGCGCTTGCCCTTTCAGCAGAGCCCCAATGCGGCGTCGCACCCGATGGCCATGGGAATGGTGTACCCCTCCTCGCCTTGCTCCTCCCCATCAGCTCCCTCGTCCTCAAACAGCAACCCCATCGTTGGATCCCCCCAGAGCCAGCAGCCACTGCTCGCCCCATCCTCCCCACACCTCCACACGCTCGGCGGCTACCATTGCTCCCCAAACCCCACCCAGGTGCCGTCTGCAGCCGGGCACCCCCTGACAGGGCATCACTCCTCACAGCTACAGCGAGCCATGGGCTACCACCCAGTGAGTCAGAGGTCGGCATCTTGTCCCACGCCCTCCAGCGCCCCCCCTCCTCGGATGATTCCCTCTCCACATTCTGGGCCTTCCTCTCCTCAGCTCCACTCGCTGCCCTACCAGTCGCCCACCTCCTCCTCCCCCACCTCGGGCGGCAGTCCTCTGGGGGCCCTGCCGCAGCAGCATTCGGGGCAGCCTTCTCCACAGGCTACAAGCCCGGTCATGACCAGTCTGTCCCCGGCAGCAGTGGGCCCTCTGGTTCATCCTCTAAGCCCCCCAGGACCCTTCTCCACTGATGGGGAGAGGCTGAACATTAAGCAGGAGCCGGAGGACAGGGAGCCCACCTTCCGATCCATTGGTCTGCAGGACATCACGCTGGACGATGGTGAGATATGCCCGTCTCATTTATCTCTTGAGTGTGTTTTCTTTGTAGGAACAGTCTGTGTTTACTTTGGTCTGGAGTGCTCCTCAGAGCCATTGGGAGCAGTAATGAGTTATGCAGATCTATCAGCTTTTATATAAAAAAAACACCAAAGCTGAAGAATTTAAACAGACTCTGTCTCGACACTTTCCCCTTTGCTTTCTTTCAAACCTTTCCTTACTGCTGTGTGTGTAACTCTGCATCTCTGCCATTTCTGTCAGTTCACCACTCTGCACTCATTATCACCTTACTATCATCTCATTATTATATTTTCCTTCCTCACCCTGTCCTTTTACACGAGATATTTAGAGCGCTACCATCTGCGATCAATCTCATTTTCAGCCTGAAACGAGGGACCGCTGGGGGATTAGATTCATCCCATGCTATGTGACGCACAGGATAAATTTGTATCTGATGATGTAAAACAATACAGCGCACCAGTTGTTGTGTTTTGAAAGGACTGAAACCTGGATGCCAGATAACAGCGATCGTGTTTCGGCTGTCAATTCGGCGCACAGTTGTGTACACAAGTTCATTACGGTGGGGGTCTTGTGACTTTGTATTGGGTAACATGGACACAATAGCACTGATAGCTCTAGTATCACATTAAGGGGCCCGATTCTGAACTGCGGAGCTTCTGTATCTCTTGCGACGGTCTGGAGATTAATTACACTTTGAGTTTTTTGGCCCGGTCGAAACGAGGAAGCAGGAGAGGATTGCATCATTTGGTGCTACTTGACTGTAGCTGGAACACAGAGAGACTTGTGCTGTGCTGCAGTAATTACATCCTGTGTACGCGCGCGTGCGTGCGTGTGTGTGTGTGTGTGTGTGCGCGCGTACACTCACGTTAACGAGTCTAATTAGGATGCTCAGTAGGTAGTTGTTGACTTAACAATTGACCATGAAGTCAGTGCGTGAATTT
>JAUESE010000001.1:9259416-9269902 GCA_032274725.1 Malacoctenus triangulatus
CTGGTGTACTGGTGTGTCCCTGTCAGCAGGAAGTTTCCTCTGTACAACCCCGAAGACGTCTGTACCTGGTGTGAAACTGAGATTCACTCAAACTAGCGTTTAAAGGGGGGGATAAACAACATGAAGACCAAACGCAGACCCGAGAGTTATGCCCCAACAGCAGCGACAACAACAACAACACGAAACCTCCACCTCCAACCCCACCCTCTCCCTCCATGGCTCACTAACTGACTGAAGCCACACCTGCCAGGGTTCATACCTGCTTCAGGGGACTCCACCTAGTTTGGACTGGCAGCAATAAATATGGGAAGCAAAGCAGAGGGGGGAGAGCACAAGTGTACACATGTCCCTTATTGAATTGTACTGTGATTCAGCAATAAAACACACCAGGAGAAATGTGCTCAAGGGTCCGCTGGCTACCAAATGCAACACGATGGGGTTGTAAACTGTACGGTAAAAAGATTGTTTTGCAAAGCATTGCGGTTTTGAATTCCCCTGATCGAAAGCTGTTGATGGTGAAGCTGATAGTGTGACTTTCTGTTTCTATTCAGAAATGACACAACACCTTGAATATCACCAATCTGCTGCTTTGATCTGTGTAAACTTCCTAACACACAATGACATTGCTGCCAGGGCTCCGTGTGCTGACCTGGTATCCCTGGAAGAAGCTGAGGATGTCCTTGACCCCCGTGTTGTAGGGCAGACCCTGCATCCGGACCAGGGCACCCGGCTGGGGCAGCACCGGGGAGGCGGCGGCTGCAGCAGGGTGGGGCTGGGCTGCGACTGCTGCCGCCATGGCTCCTGGTGGAGCGGCGAAGTAGCCGACTGTGGAGGGCGAGACGGGGGGGCTGGAGGGCCGGAGGAAGGGGGGGGGAGAAGGCCAGTGAGTTGACGACGTTCCCTGCATGTGACGCGCTGCAGCCAAAGCTGTACTGACCTGGGATAGTAGGCGGTGTAGTTCATGTTCATGTTCATGTACAGGTGGGGCTGAGGGGGGTAGTAGGCCAGAGTGTGAGCAGGGCTGTGTGTGGCAGCCTGAGGCCTGGGGGCAGCGAGCAGGGGGGGCTGGTAGAGAGCGGCTTCAGACAGGATGGCAGGCGGAGTGGGGAACGCAGCGTAGGCTGTGGGGGGGGACAAACCTACAGAGACAGAGGAGGGTAAGAGACGTGTTGACAACAGGTAGACAGTGCTGCAAGTTCAGCAAAATATCACCTGACATGGCTAAAATAGACACAGAATCAATTTGTGTCTCAAAAACCAACTCAGTTTGTGTCTGTCGTGAGAATAAAATGACTTAGCAATAAACAAATATTGAAATTTGACCGACAGTCAAAAGATTAAAAAAAAAAAAAAAAAAAAAAAAAAAGGAAGTTCACACTTGCAACGGGTTCCTATAAGAAATGTAAACTGTTCTTTCACTTTGTCCACAAAGACGAGTTGTTTCATATCTGTGTCAGAACTGTTTTTTCACATTTATAGATGAAACTTGGGAAAGACTTTAAAATTTGAACCAAGTATAAATTCATCCATAAATAAATCTTAAAGTTTCACACGTCTATTGTGCTGCTTCTTTCAGATCTTGAAGAATCTTCTGAAAAGATTTGTCATCTTTAAATTAAAAACTCTTAAATATGAGGCTCATGGGAATAAAACCGCCTATTTGGAGTTCAGAAGAGGCGTTAAAACAATCGAAGCGTTTGTGAAAGCGACTTCTGTCTGCTCTGGATCTTGAAACGTCCTTCAGGCTGTTGTACTGAGAATGTAAATACATTCAAAGCTTCATTTGTGTGTATTTACATGCAAACAGACACCCTCAGTGTGGGGCTGCAGGCACCTGCAGACTCGGAGCCGACCAGGAAACACGGTGACACGACACTGCCAAAGGTCACCGAGCTCCTCCGCTGACTGGATCCAGGCTGATCCTATTGAACGTTCAGTCCAAGCGCGGGAAGTTTCCAGAGCTAAACGAATGCTCGGACTGTTTCAGGCTGCATTTTACAGCAGTATAACCTGAGTGGAAGCAATCACACATGAAGGCTTCACACACCTCCTTTTTTAGGTTGGTATTAACATTCAGAATCTGCAATGCTGCAACACAGTTAACTAAAAAACTGCAGCTGCTCTTCATCAGTCATTACTTTACTGCTCTGCACTGACCGATGTGAAGGGTTCCAGGTCAGCTGGACAGAACTCATGAGCTGAACAGAAGTCTACTGCTGATGAGTGCGCGCTAGTTGGATTTTCACTGAAACAAAAACCTCTTGGAGCCAATCTAATCTTCATCAGCAGGAACAGATACGAGCTGTAACTGAGCAAAGTGCACAACAAAGAGCTGCAATCTGCCGACCTTACACATGTGGCAGAGGTTTAGGGGGAAAACCAGCAGCACAGTGACACACATGCAGCTTTAGTTGCTAAAGGGACGACTTCTGTTCAACGAACATGCATCCACCCAACATGTTTTACATGAGCTGTTGCTTAGTGAATGAAAAGGAAACAAGGACCAGCAATCTAATTCCACATTAAAGAAGCTCCTCCTCATATTAGATATTTTCAATTCATGAGGTCAGTGCATTCAATTGTCAGGTTTAAAGGGCCGAGATCTCATGCGGCCCTATTTCTCTTCCAGACACCTGGCACTAGTGTCCTCCTGCACCCAGTGGATGAGGTTTGGTAGGTGGCTTACAAGGAAGTTTGCAGGGTGGGGGTGACAGGCCGCTGCGGTTCAGAGTTCCCCCCATCAGGACGATGCTCATCTCCTCTGTGGAGCACTGAAAGACCTCAATATACCGGTCCTTCATCGTCTTCTTATGGCACTTCTGGGCCACCATGAAGGCTTTGTCGGGCGACTTCATTTGGATGAAGGCATCGCCGGACGGTCGTCCCTGCACACAGAGAGGACAGAGTGACAAAAGGCTCTGATCCGAGGAGGGAACCGTGGCCAGGTGGGTTTATTTCATAGAGTTTTCAAATATTTGCTTTACATTCCAGCATGTACAGGGAGCTAGAAATGCCCAGCGGTCTCACCTGCTGGTTGAGGACCATGTGGACCCCGTGAGGTTTGATGTCGACAGTGTGCTCCCCCATGAACTCCAGGATGTCTTCAATGCCGGCAGTGTAGGGGAGGCCGCGCAGACGCACGCAGTCCCGAGTGCTGCTGGCTGCTGGCAGGAAGGACGGCGAGGTGAGAACCGGCACCGGCACGATGGGTGAAGGAGGCAGCGTGGAGATCAGCGGCGCCGACATGTAGCGGTTCAGGACCTGGCAGAGAATCATTTCAACATCATCACTCACAATAAACAGACAGATCTGAGCATTTCCTGAAAGTAGCTTTAAAGCTATGACCCATTAAAACCAAATGGAGCCAGCAGCTTGGTTCTTTTGGTGTCAGTACCTGCTGCACTTCTGCTGCAGTGCTGCGAAACAGCTCGATGTAACGCTTCCCCAGGATCTGCTTGTGCTTTTTAAGAGCATTCTGTGCATACTCTTCACATGAGAAGAGCACAAAGGCGTCGCCGGTGGGGCGCCCGTCAGGATACTTGACGAAGAGCAAACCCTCAGCACCGTCTGTGACCGGGCTTTCAGGACCGAGGAAGGACAACACTTCCTGCGGCGTGGCGGTGAACGGCAACCCCCGCATACGGATGATCACTTGGTTCTCCTTGGACAGGAACTGGGCCACCTCATTAGATGTACCTGAACACAGAGACGACAGATCAGGCATGGAAAATATTTTCTGAGGGTTTGCATTATTTTTGCTGATCATGCAAATAAACATGCTTTACAATTGGGAAAACTGATTTTACTCTCAGATACAACAGCTGCTTGTTGAGGGTGCCAGTGCAAGAGAGAAATACCAACGATCATTAGTTGGTCAGAAGACAAAAACTAAACTACATCACTTTGAGTTGACTGATTTACACTGAGAAAAAGTCATTGCAGAACCTTTTTAATGCAATTTTGGGGCCTCAAGTTTCCACTTTGCCGCTTGAACTTAATTGTTCCTTTAAGAAGCTGCACGGTAAGAGAAGCATGAGAGGCAGAAAACTATGGAGCATATTGGCCTGTACCTGAGCAGACTTGGTCAGATAATAGTTCAAATACACCTCAACAGTACAGCTAATACAGAGTCCCTGCCTCTTTAAATTTGACCAAACACCAAATGAGTGAACCACCTTTAAACATGTTTCTTTGCTCATTTTATTTGTACCAATTGTAAAAAGTCAAACTTGATTCAGATGTGTTTTCTGCCACCACGCTGACATTTCCTTAACATTTGTTGCTCTATTTATTGCTTTGCTTTCAGTTCATAAATGCTCTTGTGTGCCTGAGCTGATGGCCTAAAGTCCAACATGCTGTCAATCTGTATTGATCTCCACTCATCTGAGTAAAGTCCAGAGTCTGACGGGCTGCCACTGTAAGTTATCTGCCTCCAGGCACCGCGTTTCTTTGTTGGCCATCTCTGTCCCGAGCTGCTGCTGCTCAATAGTCCAGAGGCCTTGGGCCCCGTTTCTGTGTCTCTTCACACCCCCTCCTTTTCTTTTTTATCAGCACTTAGTCACTCCTTTCACCAGGCGTCAGCCCACTCTGCCTCGGGGGAGCGGGGCTGCAGGCTGACCTGAACAGGTGAGCCGCTGTTAGAGTGAAATTTCTCTCCAACTGGCCTCTGAGGGGTTTGGCCAGTGGAAGAGAAGGTGAGGAAGGGATGGGGGGGGGGATGAGAGGGGGAGGGGGTCCTCACAAAGCTCCTTTCATGAGACTGAGATAAGCAGCTACAGAGTCACTGCGATGAGGCAAAGAAACAGGTAACAGGAGAGAAAGCCGCAGTGCAAAACAGCTCCTTTCTTCTTCAGTTACGACAGAGCTGCACTTCTACAGGTGTAGGAGGGAGGCTCGTTATTTCCTTCAAGATGCAGGAAGGCCTAAAAACCCAGTATAACCTTACACATGCAACAGGTCTTCCTCTATGACCAAGCAAACAAAGTGAGAATTAAGCACAGGAGGAAAAAACATGTTGGATATCTGACCTCCAGCAATCTTGAGGAATTCCTCCCCTGTGGCCTTGTAGACCTGAAAAAGATGAAACTGGATTTTAGCCATTCAACAACTCAAAAAGAAGCACATCACAGGATGCAGTCTGCTGTCACATCTAACTTGGAGATCCCTCAAACATCACACTGAGATAAGTGGTGACAGCAGCCACGACAACAGTAAAGTCAAGAAACTTTTGGCACTGTGTGGTAAGATCGGACAACAAAAGACCTTGTACCTTACCTCAATGTACCGACTGCCCATGTGGTGCTTGTGGCGCTCCAGAGCCAGGTCTCTGTGCTCAGAGTTAATGAAGCGAACCAGGGCTTCACCGTTCCTCCTGCCCTGAGCGTTGAGACACAGCGCCACGCCACCTCTGAAACACACAAACGAGACGACGACTGAGACAAAGTGTGAATTCACTGCGAGTAGGTTTCCTCGCCAGACCTCGTTTTACTGTTTCAGCTCTGCCAGGAGAAAGTTTCACTGTACCAGTTCCACCAAGAGACAATGGCAAGAAAGACAAAAATACAAAAACCTCTCTGGAACTCCGTCATCCAAAGAGCATAATGATTTCTGTCTTGAAGAGTCTATTACACCTCTTCAAGTTTTCACACTTGGCAGATACAACAGTACAAGTACAGAAAAAGATGGACTTCACTTGAATAATGAGGCTGTTGTGAGTGACTGTATTCGAACATACTTGGCAATGTTGAGGCCTTTAAAGAAGCGAGCGATGTCTTGGTCTGAGGACTGCCAGGGAAGCCCACGCGCTCTGATCACAGTCTCACTGTCCACCGGCTCCGTCTTACTGCTGTGTGACAATATAAAGAAAACAAAGAGACCCCCGTCACACCATGGGTGTAGTAAGAAAGGACAAGAAAACTCAATGCAGTAATCTAAAGTTTTTCCAGACAGTTGAATCGCTGCACAATCTGCAATCTGCAGCCAATTTGTCCTAAATTAACAGACACGGAGGCTGCTACAGCCTGTGCTGCCATGATTAAATATCACAGGGTTGCCAAGGTGACGGGCTTTTAGCTCTCTGAGAAGAGCAGGATTTGGTGCTCTGCTACCAGATATCCAGGTAAGCACTTGATGGCAAAGTTGGACAGCTCTAATAACACACTTGTGGCTTCCTTGTTGCTGTAATCAATGCTGCGAGCCCGAGGTCTGAGACGCAAGTACAGCTGGGTGTCGGTCTGGAGCAGCGTCGCTGGCTAACAAGTGGGAAACACACTGTGGTGGGTCGAAAACGAGTATAAAGTGGAAGTAATAAATGTTCATACGTACCATGTACCAGAGTCAAACTTGTATTTCACCGTTTCAAAACAGGAGATTTTGTGATCTGAAAGAAAAAGTATTATTAGAAATGTTGAGTCATCGTAAACAAAGGAGAGGCTCTGCAGTGCGGCTTTTGAACACTCCTGCATTCCTCCAACGTATCACACCAGAAGACATATTTCACTTCATTAAAAGGGCAAAGCCAGAGGGGACTGTCACAGAGAAGATGGAAAATCACAGATTAGGCTGATTTATTCGCACTGAAATGGATCTGGGGTCATTTTACTTTTGTGCAGTAAAATTGTCTGACAGAAAGACTGTCTGCAGATTTTCTGTTTAAATGCAGTAAAAATGCAACAAAGTGACAATTAGATTCTCAAATAAAAAAAAAAATCTAAAACACAAAAACATATCAGCCCCTGAGGTTACTCACTGTATGGCTCAGCCAGGATGCAGAGCGTCAGCTGCACCATGCTGCTCACCTCCCTCGCACCAATCAGCTGCTCCGACACAGCAGGAAGTCCCACATCTGTGCACACATCTGTGTTAAGGCTTCTGACAACTTTACAGTTTTTATTCTTGTCCTCACTTGGAGATTATGTGCAGGGAAAATTGTTGTGTTTATACATTATTCATGAGGACAGGATAACGAAATATTGATCAGGTAAATGGAAAAAAAAATGAAAAAAAAAAGCAACAAGGTCAGAGGATACGCTCCAACATGGAGGCGAGTGTGAGCTTCTGTGTGGAGCCGGCGTTTGGACAGCATTTTTGAAATTCCTTCCTCACGTCCACAAACGTAAAGAAACATTCAGGTAGTACAAGATTCTAGAGAAAAAAACAAACACAAACGAATAGGAGATGAGTTAGCGAGACACGATGACCATTCAAAACCTAACATCGATCCATCTGGGGATTGAACTAGGAGGAGGCGTCTGTCATTTTGCATCATTTTAGAGAGAAGCAAAAATGTCTGAAAATTTTTCATTTTTCACAGAGAGAGTTTCAAAGAATATTCAGTAAACTGCTGGAAACTTCAATAAAGTCATTTTTTGGTGTTTTAACACTAGAGAAAAATATTCACCTTTTTGGAAGCTTCAGGATGGAGAGCCTGTCGGATAACAAGGGGGCTGTTCACACACAGTGTGTAAGAGTTCCTACCAAGACATTTCACTTCTGACGACACCGTCTGCTGGAACTGCATCAGAAGGGAGAGAAAAAAACAGCACAAGTCAGCCGTCAACGCCCAACACACACCTAAAGGAACATCATCTTTGACACTTTCCAGCTTGATTTTTCAGTATTTTACTGGCTCAATGCAAAGTTTGCACAAAGTGTTTTGTCTTTTTTTTCCCCCCAGTGGAACGAAGACAGAGTTTTGTATTTGAGGGACAAAAAGTGAAGGTGTTCTCAGGCCTGACATTTCCCTGTGTGTTTTCTCATAAGGATCCAGGGTTGTCGAACAGGTTTCTGTGTTTGCTTGGAGAGGTACAGCGCAGACAGGAGGAGGAATGATCACACCACTAATCACCAGGATCACGGCTTTTTCTCTCTCGCTCTCTCGCTCTCTCTCTCTCTGCACAACCAACAGTCGCAACCAAGACGACAGAAATACAAGTCCAACCTGCCCGTCTCCCCTTTACGTAAACTCTGAAGGCAACACAGAATCTTAAATACCAGCACTCCCACATATGTGCTTGTTTTTATGACAACCACAGTAAATGGGGGGGCCATGAAATCAGCCGTTGGATTGTTCTGTCGACCTGAACTGAGGCACAGCACAAATGAGCCAATGAGAGGCTCCAAATTTATCACAGCTCACAATCTTCAATGACACTAAAACAGGAACTGATCACAGAATTGGTCCCAGCCACAACAACAAAGTCATTTACCGCCACGAACCGATGCAAAGTAAGGTCAGACAAAAACAGTGAACGTGATTTCATGTGTTGACACTGGATTTAGCTGGTGTTGATACTGAAGCAGGCTGACCAAATGTCCCTTTTCTTATAGACATGTCCAGTTCTCATGCCCTGTCCTGGTTATCCTGTTTTGCTTTAATCATCTATTAATACAGACAACACACACCTTGTGTATTGAAGATATAAGGTATCTTTGAGGAGTTCCAGGTATTATTTGAGTCACTTATTGCCAGGCTGAGTGTCCTTAGTTTCCTGTAATCAAAGTATGGTCACCATAGACTGACATCCAGCTTTGAATTCCCTTCAAAGTAGGATTTCCAGTTGTGTGTTTATCCAGGTGTGAATTGGATGTTCTTAAAGTCAATGAACATTGACTAAGAACTGAAAACTAAGCCTGATATTTCTCCAAAAATGCTCTTTCTGAGATCAAATTCCAGTACTGTTTCCTCACTTCATGTATTGGCCATCAAGTTAACATGCAGAGGCCTTGGTGACTCTCCCTCTTCTGCCTGCTGCTACCATGCACTGCAGAGTCAAACGACTGACTGCTAAGCCACCAACGACCTCTCCAGTTTGTTGGGTTTCCTCTCTCTGTTGTGCACCGTCGGCTCAGTGAGAGCAGTTAATCTATCAGGATTTGGGACCACCTGAAACTGAGTGGCTGAAAAGTTTCACATGGCCACTGGCGACGTGTGACAGACCTTCAGACAGTGAGAGGGCGTATTAGAGGAGCAGGTTGAGACACGCTTTTTAACAGCTGGAAAGAAATGAAGGACTGTTTTGCAGCACCAACCAGGTACCAACATGGAACGAATGCTTCAGGCTTGGATTACGATGGGGGGGGTTACTCTCTTTTCCCATGTTTAACACATGTGGTGCAAAGAGTGGTTAGCTGTATCCAACAGCTGCATAGAGCAACACAACAATAAACCTGACAATACAAAAGTTTTAGGGAGCCACCTGACAGCAAACTTGAAACTTAGCTATGCAGTGCACATTGTTGGCTGTGATAAAAGGACTGATGTTTGCTCATAGCTGTGCATACAGCTCCACCTTGGCCTCTAACTAAAGGTGGATTACAGAGAGAAAAGCAAATGTTATACGAGTGTCATCAGCTCACTGTATATTGTGTTAAAAACCTCAAAGCTTTAAAGCAATTCACTGAAACAAACCTGTTGTACTGGCGTGATGATTGTATCAATTAGAAGCAGCTCATTTTAGTTTTGTTACGACTTTTTTGAAGAATAATGCTTCTCTACAGTCAGATCTAAATTAAAAAACAAAACACCGGTTTCTATGATTATTTCAGCACACACAGGTATGACTGGTGCGCCTCCCTTTCTCTCTCTCCATAGATGAGGGGGAGGAACTGGCCTTTGAACGTGTTCCTATCAGAGTTTGCTCTCCAGTGTAGCTGGACTGTTTGTTTCTGCCACCAACCACCTTACCTCACCTAACCAAACAGCCTGTGATAAGAGCAGCAGGGCGGGTTGGAGCAGCCCTACTGGGCCAGTGTGAACACAAGTGGTTCCACCACAGGGTGCTTTGTGACGCAGCGTGTTGTTACATTTATGTCTGGGCTGAAATCACAGAGGAAATGTTTTGCAACAACAATTAAGGGTTTAAGTGAAACTATAAAAAGGAATGATGTCTTTGTGTGACTCAACATGAACTCGGTTTTTCACCTGGTCCACACCGGGATGGGTTTAGTGGTCTAAACTGGTTTTGTTCAGGTGTTCTGTCCACACAGAGCCACACTTCTTCTGTCTGGAGATGAAAAATGCAACTTTTCTGCAAACAGGTCCCAGAATGGATAATCTTAAAAATGCATTACCAGTGTGGGTGCCAAAAACAGCAGAACAATGACGCCATGGCCCCACCTCTCCTCCTACCTGCAGGCTCACTGGCTGTCTGATTTGTTTCAAATCTGCTCCAAATCTTTTTTTTGCTGTTTTGGTGCCATGTTAAAGCACTGCTACCAGGCCTGCTATGTACAACACAGTGTTTAGTGAATTAACCAACTCAAACTACAGCTGATCACGTGCTCACTTTGACAATTCATCCACTCACTCTCGGAGAGTATAGTTTGCACGTGAGATGAGTAGAAGACAGTGTCAATCACAGCTGCTGATAAAACTCCTCAAAATCAAACTGAGTGAGTGAGTACATGCGCGCTGGACACAGACCACAGGTCTTACAGGTCACTATGAATTCATTAACACCTGCACTGATTACAGAAGCTGACTGAT
>JAUESE010000001.1:9270002-9283048 GCA_032274725.1 Malacoctenus triangulatus
CGCTGGACACAGACCACAGGTCTTACAGGTCACTATGAATTCATTAACACCTGCACTGATTACAGAAGCTGACTGATTTCCATTACAGCTGTTTACTCATAGTACTACAATTCAATCGGCTCTGAAGACAGCAAGAACAACCTGTATTTTTGTGGCTGACTGTTAATTCTTCCAATAACCTCTAAAATGTGTATGAGTGCAAATGCAGCCACGAGCATGAAAGTTTTTTTATTCAAAGTCAGTCTAACTTACGAGTTCACTTTGGTGTGGTAAAGATTGGGTCAAACAGCAGCAAAAGAAAATGGGAATGAATTGCACCAACTGCATTGTAGTAGGTTTAGGTTGTGACAAAAAGCAGAGTGTCAGTATTTGGGGGACTTCTTAATAATTGTACTTTGATATTAAAAAAAGAAATCCAACTCCTCCCATAAAAACACTCTTCAATGAGAGGGATTCTCCAGAAAGTGTCGCAACATGACCGACATGAACATGTGGACAAATAATCAGCAAACTAAAACTAAAAGCACAAACAAAAGTCCACAGGTCGCATTTGTCATTGACAAAGTTTGAAAAGCACCAAAGTTTCAATTTCACAACAATGCGTGCGAAGCATCACATGCAACTTTGCACAGGACGCGACTTGCTGCCGATGTCCCAGCCAAGCCTGTACGGTGAGCAACCATCGACTCAGAGGCAGCACAAAGAGCTGCTGCTGTGACTCACACCGACATGAAAGCAGAATGACAACTGCACTTATGTAAAAATATATCACACACATAAATCTGCTCCTACAGGACCATCAACCATGATTTAATAAATCACCTTCTACCCCACAATAACATGTGGAAGTCCTAACAGTGTTTTTTACTTAAACTTTGTTTGCACTGTATTTATTGTGTACAGTGTCAGTTTGTAGCTGCTGTGTTTCCATAGTCCTTATTTACAGGTAGAGTTCTCCAAACAAATGCAAACCCAAGTCCTGAACACAACAGTCGCTCCCACAACATCCTGGTGTTTATCGTCAGGAAATACAGGAGCTGCATGTCACACAGCTAAGCTCTCCGCTCCACCTTTCTCTTAACTCATAAATGTTTCACCAAGGAAAAGCATCAGACGACCTTGGGGGCGCTGACCACACAGGTCAATACGACGAGCCCACCAATAGGAGGCAGGTGCTGCTTTCCCCCGATCCCTGAGCGAGGTCGGGTGGGCCTCCACATCTACTGTAAACAACTGTGCAAAGCATGATCCTAAACCGCAGCGTCATGAGAAACTTTGTGGATCAAACAGAAACAGTAGATGAACAAAGATCAAACTGATCCAGAATAGAAGAAAAGAACCCTGTGACACAAAAGATTAAGGACGAATTGATTGTCGGGTTAATATTTGAAAGTTGGCACACAATCCAGCTGAGAATAACTCAAGCTGGAACTGCATCTATGAAACCTCAGCGACGTGGAGGCAAAAACTCAGGCAGCAGATTGTGCAGAAAGCAGGCCAAGAAGACAAACGAGACAATCGGTTACCAGAACGAATCTGCTAATCTCTGCGTTCAGCCCACGCAACTCCAAATCTAATGCAACACAGGTCCAAGGTGATAATGAGAGGTTTGGAAACTGTAAAACAGGAGTAGGGGAGGGGCAGGGAGGGCAAACGCACTGTGCAAACAAACACTCTTGCAAGAGTGGCAGAAAAACATGTTTGGCAACATTATCACTTTGGTCCAAACGCCTCCCGACAAGGAGGACAGACGGATGACTTCAGGGTCCCGAGTCAGAGGCCAGTACTGAAGATAATGCCCGACATTCAAGATCCAGCGCCTGAAAACAGAGGCGTGGTCCCAGGTAAACATTCTGCTCTCCAGATGTCTGCAGCTCGCATCAGGCCGGGACAAGACGAGACCTGCGGCTGCTCCTTATCTCCAGACACCCGGGGCTCTTCCCCGTCCTCGACGCCGCAAACTGTCAGCAGCGTTTAACTGTCAGGGCCCAGCCAATGACACACCTCTACCAGGTGGAGGTCCATTTTTTTTTTTTCTCTCTCTCAAAAGGTCATATTTGAAATTTGACACTCCTCACATTAGCTTACAGCTTAATACCCGGCCGGGCCTGTTGTGTCACATCTCGCTCCTGGCAAAAGCTGTCAAAGGGAAAGTTTTGATAAACTACCGAGTTGTTGTTATTTTTCAAATCTCTGCAATCGCACAGCAGTCAAACACTGTATGAAAGAAAGCAAGTGGTGACCGAACCAGTTGACCACAAGCTGGAAGGACGGATTTCGACTTTGCGACCAGGTGACGGCGGCTCAGCTGTTCGAATCCAACCAGAGAATGACGCTTTTGATCTCCGATGTGTCAAAGTGCCCCGGAGCAAAACGCTCAACTCAAAAGTTGCTCCATTTGGTGAGAGTGTGTGCAGAGAAAAGGTTGTGACGAAAAGCAAAAGTGATTCATGGTCTGAAGCAGTGACAGTCAACCTGTTTTTTCCTGGAGCAGATTTAAAAAGGAAAAAAAAGAGCAAATATGTTAGTTTGTCGAATTCCAATTTTGACCCTCATGGGCCCCCAGTGGGACTCATCAAGGGTCTCGGACCCTAGGTTGGAACTCACGGGTCTGAAGAAAGCATTTTGAGCACTAACGTGCTGTATAAGTGCCGTCAGTGGCTCACCTGTTGCAGGACTTTATCCAGGGGCTCAGCATTGAGCAGGTCGTCCACAGTCAGCCCGGTCTCCTCTTTGCACTGCTCGGTCAGCTCCAAAGAGTCCGGCTTCACGAAGCACTTGTGAAGCTCTCCCACCTGTGAGGGCATTCAGCGTTTCATGGCGCACAGTGAGGCGTGGGAAACGGACACATTAAGACAAAATTACAGGCTGCACACCCCCACATAGAGGACATGGACTCTTTAAAAAACACACACTCATAACAATTGACAATGTAGTTGCAACTAAGCATTTCAATTGTCCAAGAAGCGTTGTTTTATAACGAGAAGCTGACATGCTAAACCAAAAGGGTGCGTTTTATTCGCTCTGTTTGGTGAATTGACGCCCTTCACCTGCTCGTTAATTTTTGGGGGGACGCACACCTGTGAGAAAAGGTGAGTGCACGACGGCACCTGATGTAGCGTCTGTTAGCTGATAGCACGAGAGGAAAAGCAGGGTCCAGGCGGTCACAGAGAGAGCACACCGTGTTGATTTAAATGTCACAACATACTACGGGTACACACACTAAGCCACAAACACTCTGGATACATAAAGGAACCGTACAAACAAACGAAGGGGTCAGAAAGGTCCGTACCTTTTTCTCATGTAGATCCACAATTTGCCACACCAAGAGAATTATTTCCCTCTCATCCGAACCCAGTTTACCCCCATTTGCACCAGCTGTTGCCCCAAAGAACACCACCAGAGTATCACTGTGCGAAGCCATCAGGGACCACAAGGGTAAAAACTACAATTAAAGCAAAGATTAAAATAAAAATAACACGAGGGTTCACCTTTTCCAAGTGATAAGAAGAGCGAACAAAAGGGCTGGAAACTCAATTGAGATAAACGGAGAGAGAAACAAGGGGGGAGATCATTTTCAGAGGAGCCACGGAGGAGTTTTGCGGTCAGAGACTCTACCTGTTGTTGTACTTGAGTGTGCTCTATCCAGAGAGACTGGTTTAACTGGTAAAGAAGGGTGGAAATCCGTGTTGGCTTCACACGAACTCCATAACAAGCTCCGGAGGCTTTTTTTTCCTTCTCGGTTTTCTATTTTTTTTTCCTCCTCCGTGTTACCTGTGTGGTTCGGCCTCTGGGCGAGGAAATCATCGCAGCCGGCGCCGATTGGCTGGTGGGGAAAGGTGAGGGCGGGACCTGGAGGCGAGAGCCGCCGTCTGATTGGTGGACAGGTTGTGCGGAGTCAGGAAGCAGTGTGGTTGTGCAGCGCTGCGATTCCTCCATGAGGCGCTTTCCGGCAGTTTCTCAAAGTGCAGGTAGGATTAAGTACAGCTGATCCTCAATAAATCCCGTTCTCTCAAATGACGGCACATGCAGCTGTGGCCCTCAGGAGTAAAATATACCAGAAAATCCGCGTCCACTTATAATTACTACCCAAATTGTCACACGTCCTTTATGTTGCTTTTTTCAATTGGTCTCCCTTCACAAAGACATTATTGATACAAACCATCCAATATTGAATATAAATCCATCGCTTCAAAAACATTTTAAAGTTACACAGAGCGTTTAACTGACTGAGTCCTGCTGTTCTCTCAACTTGATCATTTGTATGTCCATCTTTAGCGGTAGATCAGTGAAAGCTTCACATGCCTCTTGCATTAAGAATGACAGATGTATCACCCTCAACTCAGTTCAACAACACAAGCCTGCTCAAGGAAATCGTGCTACTGCCAACTAAAAACAAACATGTAGAAAATATGGTAATCAAGTGAGTGTGAAAAAAATGACTACTTGAACAACAAAGTGTTCAGCTGGTGAATGGACTTGACCTTCACATATGACCCTAGATAGGAGGGGATAAAGAAAGTTTGAACACCCCTGAGAACAAGTTTTGTGAACTCGTTATCGGCTTTACTTCCTCTTGCCTGCAAAACAAAACTTCTCAAATTCTCAGCTCGCATCTTTGGGGTTTTTCTGCTTATCAGTGTTGGTAAAAAATAATGAAGGAAATGTAACGGAGGGATTGCAAAGAAAATCCTGAAATGAAGCATAGCAAGAATTGATGGTGGGGCTGCTGGAAGTAATCCCAAATATGTTGGGAAGAAAAAGGTTTTCAACTTGTCTTCTTTACTCATCCTCCAAAAGAATTCACACTCTCATGACTTCCCAAAGAACAAGACAAAACTATAATTGAACAGTCTTTTTGTGAGCCTGTCACATGGAACTCTACAGAACCACAATGTACAAGTGAATTTGTGTAGATTCATCATTTCCACCCAAACTTTATTGAAGGACACATTGGAAAAACAGTCTGAACTGAAATCAGACATAAAACAAAGACGGTCTCTCTTTCAGCAAACTTTCTTTGGCATGAGCAGCATCTTCCCATCAGTTCTCTGGTTTGACTCCTCCAGCAAGCCAAAAGTGTCACCAGATAACTTCACAACTTCTTACAGATGGCAACATCAGTTGAACCACCAGGAGAGCCAGTCCAGCCCCGTGAACTGTGTGGCCATTGGTCCATTACAGTTGATGTCAGTCATTACATAAGCCGCCATCTGCCAGGGTATCATAAAAAGGAAATGAAAGTCAAACCTGTTGCTAATATTAAGGACAACCTCTCTGTGTCTGTATTTGACAATACTGGAAGAGGGTTGTGCTTGTTTTGTGCTTTTTAAGCTGCTTTGGATTTTGTTAAAACGTCCTTAGTGAAAATGCAGATGTTGAACGGAAAAGAAAATCACTGAATCTGCACCTTTGTGTTAATCATCAGTTCTCATTTTGTGCTGTATCTCCAACCATCAATCAGTATTTGGGGGACTTCTTAATAAATGTACTTTGATGTTAAAAAAAAGAAATGCAACTCTTCCCATAAGAGCTTTATTGTGTAACACTTTCTGCAAGAAAAAAAGTCTTATTTTCACTCTACAGTATCTTAAATATGTCATTAATAAACTTGCATATTATTATACTGCTTCATTATCTGCATTCTTCATTTGCTCCCAATCATACAAACAGCAAATACCAACAAAACTGCTTGGCAGCACAAGAAGAAACACATATCATGGAAGGCAAAGGGCATGATTAGCAAACACCACATTTGCTGATGATGTCTCAAGCATGTGTCGCTTCCTCATTCTGTGAGAAAATGTCTGGCATGTCTCAGAGTCAGCCGTGTCTTCTTGTGTGATCTCATGCCCGTCACACCCTTTATTAGCTGTAATTTTCCGCTGTCAAAGTAAAAATGATCCTTACTCCCCGGTATCCAGAAGAAAGGTGATGAGTGCTGTCACAGTGGGCTTTCCAGTCACAAAAATGTTTCAACTACGAGCTTTCTCAATGTTTCAACACTGACTGTGAAAAATCACCACAATGGTTTGTTGGGGGGGGGTTTTAGAAGTGGGAGTGGATTTGCAACTTTGGGGCAGCAAATGCTTGTTATCAGATGGACTTCAGTACAAGAGAAAAAAAAACAAAGCAAAGACAATCATCTTCACACTGAATAGCAGCACATTGTCGTGTATTTCAAGATTTCCACCAAGTTTTTATATTTGTATTTTTTCATTTCTGGTTATAGACTCCAATTGAACTTGAGGGAGACATCATGCTTCCTGAGTACCTTTTTTGTATACATTGACAGATTCTTTTGGGGTCAGTATTCAGCTCTATTGAACCTGCTATTGGGCACAATAAAGAGTGAAAAGAGTGATGAGCTCACCCTCATGCGTCACTCTCAACTTTCACTGCCTCCTACTGGTAGCACACGGACTGTCATGGCAACAAATTATAAGGCTGTGACCAAACATTAAGACATGTTTCCGCTTTTTGTTGCTCAGTGAAGGAAACACGGTTTTTCATTTGGCAATCTTTTCATAGAGAGGAAGTTGGAGGCATGACTGTCGTCTGAAGGGGGACACAAGGAGGGTAGTTTGCTGATCTGTCATGAGCAAATAGCACTTTAAAAATAAGTTTATTTGTCTGAGAGATGAATGCAGATCATTGTGGGTGATAGGACCTCTATATGTACACTCATTGGACAGTGTCAGAGATGTGACCTGGTTACAATGATAGAAACAATTGACACGTACAATAAGAGTTCATGAAAGTGTAGTCCTTACCCGAAACTGTCACAGCTGTGAATTAAAAATGTGTATGCCTAAAGCCTGATAAAACAGGAAGTGGACTGAAAACTCACTTCAACACCCCCAAAAACCCAATTATGAAAGAATAAAGACAACTTTTGGGTTGTTTTTGGTTTGTTTTTTTCTTCAAACGTTACCTTTTTTCAGGATTTCTGTTTTATTGTGCTGTTCAAAATTGCATAAAGTGAGAAGAGTTAGGAAGATGAAATACATATTATACAACAATTGTTTAAATATATCCACAATCTTTAAAAAAAAACGTGAATGTATTTGGGAATGTACAAAATTGCACAAGCATTGCACAGGAAGAAAACTCAGCCAGTCTGCTAGTTTATCACAAAATGAGCTTCACTTTTGGCAGAAATTTCAACGTTTAGGAAAACACAAACACACACAGGACTATCTACACACGGCGTAGACAGTTGGCAGTGTCACGAAGTGCTATTTTCACACATTTTGATCAATATGTTGATCTGGTCTTTGGGCTCGGACACACAGTGGGAGCTGTTGGTCTGATTGCTCTGCCTCTTGGACACAAAGGACACCTCTCGGTTGCCCTCACCTGGGGAGGTGCTGGAGATGTGGCGGAAGAGCTTCTGAATGCCCGTGTCTCTCAGGGAGCTCCTGAAGGAGCGCGCTGCGAACATGTAGAGGATGGGGTTTATCGTGCTGCTGATGAAGACCATGGCTCCGGCAACGAATGTCATGGTGCTTCGGGCGTTCTCCAGGCTCTCGGCGACCTCTCTGTTGGATGACTCGGTGGCCAGGATGATGAGCGACAGGATGTTTCCGATGTGATGAGGCGTCCAGCAGACCGCGAACGCCACCACCACGCTGGCGATCAGGACGGTGGATTTACGCTTGGACTTGAAGGTCATCTGAGTAATCCTGCTGCACAGGCAGCCATAGCAGACCACCAGGATGGCGAAGGGGAGGACGTAGCCCACCAGAGTCTCCAGGAGCACGCACACCAGCTCTTGGGCCGGCGAAGTATAAAAGCGGTACAGGCAGTGTTCCCCGCCCGAGTCCTCCTCGACGATCTGGGTGGGGATGATGGGTATGCTGAACAGGAACGCTGCAGTCCACAGAGCCAGCAGCAGTTTATTCAGAGCCTTTTTCCTCTTCCAGTCTGCCGAGGCGAAGGGGTATCGCACAGCCACGAAGCGCTCCACGCTCATGAGGGTGAGGAGGAACACGCTGCTGTACATACAGGCGTTGATCATGAACACCATGGCTTTGCAGCAGGCTTCTCCAAACACCCAGTAGTGAGCCAGCGAGTAGATCCACATCGGCAGCGTGATGAGCACCAGCAGGTCGGCCACAGCCAGGTGCAGGATCAGCATCACCGTGTGAGAGCGCTGCTTGACGTGTCTCAGAATAGTCCAGATCACCAGCAGGTTGCCCGGCGCCCCGAGCAAGAAGGAGAGACCCAGGATCACACAAACCACAACTGTCCCACCGCCAAACTCCTCAGGGGCCATTTCCTCTAAAGAAGGCAGCTGAGCTGAGAGGTTCATGCTGCAAGTGTATGTGCTGACAGTGGTGTCTGCCTGAAGTGAAAAACAAATCGCTGTACTAGTGAGGCTTCACTTCCCTTTTAGGTAGAGACTGCTCAGGAAACGTGCTTCCTCAGAGCGCTCCTCTGAGACACAGTGAGGTGATTCATGCATGCGCCGCACGTCCCTTTTCACCTCAGGTCATGGTTTGAAGAACAATCGAGGGAAATTTTAGATCAAAATGGATCACATGTCAAATGGAGATATACTTCTTAGTTACAATGTTTAGGAAACATTTAATGTACCAACTGTATCATTCACTTAGTTGTTAAACAGGGCTGGATATTTACATCACTGTCTTAGATCCTTGATACTAAGGTCATGACACTTGTGAAGATGTTGGTTAAATTGTCTTTTATTTTGTGACCATGGGTGATTTTAACAGAGCACTTTTTGTTTCCACTTTCAGTGAAGTTGTTCAATAAAAAAACAAACTGCAGTACATTTAAATTCTCCTAAATTGAATACAAGAACATTTTGAACATAAAGTCAAGTTTTGGTCAACTTTTATTTCACCAAAGGTTCATTATCCAGCTTTTATTTTTTTAACTGTGACTGAAAAATAAAAGATATGCAACAGTATAAGTAAATGTGTAACTGCTGTATAACAGTTTTATAAAATATAAAACCACAAATTACAAATTAACAAAAACCCACCATAATCATGGCAGCATGAAACGGGCACAGCTGGATAAGAATACAGTATGTATACAATGTTCAGTAACTGTCAACTTCACACTTTACCATTTGTGTTAGCTGAACATAAAGTCTCTGTGTAGCTTCTCAAATGTGAAAGAGCTCAATTCTCAACATCACAGTTGCCCGAATTCTCATTGTTTTTTTCACACACAGAATAAGACACCAGTTGCACATGGGTGCTTGCTGCCCTCTGGCCAGTCTGCTGCTGTAGTGCCAGCTCTTTGAGTCTGTTTGTGTGAGCGGCCAGTTCCTGGAACAGCCTGACGAGTGGAGACTCTCTGAAAGAACCTCGTAGGTTTCGAGCAAAAACAGCATATAACACAGGATTGACTGAGCTGCTGATGAAAGCGAGGGCCCCGGAGCTTAGGACCAATATCTCTGGTACGCATTCTTGCTCTGCACTGGATCCCAGCAAGCAAACCAGATGGATAACATTGGTGATGTGGTAAGGCAACCAGCACAGTGTGAAAGCAGTCACCACTGAGAGAATAATAGCCATGGATTTTGGTTTTGACTTGAAGCTCATCCTTTTGAGCTGTGCGCCCACTTGACAGTAGCAGACACTGAGAACGATGAAGGGAATAACAAAGCCCCCCAAAGTCTCCAGGCACAGGAAGATGGCTGTATGAGTCCCAGAGGGGAATTCTCTGGAAAAACACTGCTCTGCTCCATTCAGTTCATCCAGAGTCTGTGTAAGGAAGACAGGCACCCCGAGAAATAACGCAACAATCCACAAAACCACAAGGCATCCGTTCATGGCGCGCTTGCTCTTCCAGCGCAACATCACAAACGGATGGCAGACGGCTACGAAGCGCTCCACGCTCATCAGGGTGATGATGAAAATGCTGCTGAACATGCACACGCTGACAATGTAGACCAGAGCCTTGCAGAGAGCCTCTCCAAATGCCCACGTGTGCACCAGAGAGTAGATCCACAGCGGCAGGGTGATGAGAACGAGCAGGTCTGCAGCAGCCAGGTGCAGGATCAGCAGCAGAGTGTGGGAGAACTGTCTGATGTGTCTCAGGATGGTCCAGATCACCAGCAGGTTCCCTGGCGCTCCCAGCACAAAGGAGAGAGCCAGGATCACGCAAGCGATGACCGTCCCGCCATCAGGCTCCTCGGGGGGCTCGGAGGGAGACGGCTCAGCCGAGCGGTTCATCCTGAAAGCATGAGTGCTTCTCCCAGAAAGCAAAGTTCTGTATTTGCAAGGCTTCACTTCCCTTTAATGAGGAACACAGCAAGAACGTGGTTTGCACCATGACCATTCATCACATGTACCTCTCAGCATGACCACACGAGCTGATGAATAAATCCTGTAAAACTGAGAAAAACGGTGCTCTCTATAATTTCTCAACAACTCCTACATTCAACTTTGGAATGTTAACTTGATCAGAAGTATAGCAGCTGTATGTTTTGGTTAATTATCATCCGTAATCAACTTTTAGCAGGGAGTCAGTGTCTGTTGGAGGATACCCCGGAGATAAAAGATGAAGGGAAACTGTTATAATTGTAGAAGTTGTGTTGTGATTTTGTTAGTGATATTGTGAAAAGTGGCTAAAAATTCAGATTTGACAAATTGTTGGGATGACAGTGGAAATGGGGCAAATGGTACAACTGAGTGAGCTGTAATATCTTAGTTGACCAGCAGAGGGGGGTGGAGAGTAGCGTCTGATCTCGGCCAGCTCAGGACTGTCAAGTTTCTTCGGTTCATCCAGCCGATAGGATATGCTTGTTGTCACGTGATATTAAACTTTATGAACTTAGGAAGTTAATTCAGTCATCTCAAAAAGAACATTAATGCTAAAACAACAAGGCAAAGACAAAAGGGTCCGACTAATCAAAATTAACAAACAATAGCGGAAATACTTTCTGTCAGTGGCTCTTAAGCAATATTAATTCCTTTTAAATACTTTTACATTTGAACCTTTTTTTACTCTAAATGTGTAAAGAAACATTCTGAATTTTTAATGTTGATGAAAGTTTTAGCTTTTC
Source organism: Malacoctenus triangulatus (assembly GCA_032274725.1). Classification (NCBI taxonomy): domain Eukaryota; kingdom Metazoa; phylum Chordata; class Actinopteri; order Blenniiformes; family Labrisomidae; genus Malacoctenus; species Malacoctenus triangulatus. Next base: position 9,281,047 of record JAUESE010000001.1, read on the forward strand.
TAGGTTTTATTGCCTCATCAATCTTATCTTGTGGTCCAAGTTGAGGTCTCTGGCGAGCTTATTTTGGCTCATGAGCCTTATGTTGAGCACACACACTCAATATAGCTCTAGTCATGTCTAAAACAGTAACATCTTTACACTTCATTTTTTGATTAACATCAACAGTGAAAAAAACACACCTGACAGGGTAAAACGACGTTTCATGTCACTGTGACTTTAAAAGGTCGGTGATGACGTAGTCACGCAGCGCAAACAAGAGTGCCTCCGTCGGTCTCAGCCTTCCGCTGCCTGACCCGTCAAATAAACACAGCGATGGTGTCAGCCACCATGTCCTCGGTGAAGCTGCTCTGAAATTACAGCCTCAAACTCACGGACGAGCCTTGGATATTTTCTTTAATCATAATTGTGACGAGCTGTAAGTGACAATTCAGTCCAAGCCTTGTTTTTGGTGCTTGCTAACAGCGGCTAGCCCTGTAGCTAATTTTAGCTAAGCTAGTATTAGGTAACGTTAGCCAGGTAAATAACTGATGTCAGGGGCGTAAACTCCTCTTAGTTAGCGCCGACTGTAATGTGTTGCTATATTGGCTGCTTCGGGCATGTGAGCCTCAGTTCCCTCCTGTTTTGTGGCTGACTTGAACTAAATTTGGGACACCTTACGAGCAGCTCACTAGAGGAATAATTTGCACTTTCAGGATCTCCACAGCTAAAGCGAGGTAGCCTTGCTAATGAACCGACAGCACACAACTAAACACATCTGGTTGGTTTTTATTCTCGCAACATCTTAGACACGGAGGTCGTTGTTCTGCATTGGCTGTGTGAAAGCCGCCGGATGTTTGTACGTCTCAGGGTGGGTGGTGTTCGCCCACCATTGTGTTGAAGTTATTTGACGCTTCTTCCCTGCTCGGAGGGGTTTCGTGCTCGCTCGTTAACGAGCTTCTGTCTCCACAGACGTTTGGGCGAACCGTTTTTCTCACGGGTCGAGGAGTGGACCGAAACCACTGCAATGCCTCTGCTCTTCCTGGAGCGCTTCCCCTGGCCCAGCCTGCAGACCTACACGGCGCTGAGTGTGGCCCTGCTGGCTGGGAGCATCTTCAGTGCCTACACCACTGTGACGGACCCGGGCTTCGGCTCCCTGGACACGGATGAAACACCAGCCTCCTCTGGAGTGGAGCTGGAACAGCTCAACAATGATATTAGTAGCACTGAATTGGCCACTACTGTGCTCTGGTATCTTGTCACCGATAGTCTCTTTGTATGGGTGAGTACCAATATAGTTTCTTGTTGGATCCTTTATTAAAATATCATCAAAATCAGATTCCTCACCTGAAGTGTAACCTTTACCTTGTTTTAATATCCTCACAGGTGTTGGTGAACACATTTTGCTGCTCCTTGATGCTCATTGCTAAAATGATTCAGTATGTGGTTTTCGGCCCACTTAGAGTCAGTGAGAAGCAGGTGAGTTAGCTGAGTGTAATTTAATGTGTGTAAAATCCTTTTGAATAAGAATAGAAGAGCTTTCAATTTGAATCCTGTCTGATTTTTTTTTTTTTTTGACTCTGTAGCATCTGAAGGACAAGTTTTGGAACTTCATCTTCTATAAATTCATCTTCATCTTCGGCGTGTTGAACGTGCAGACAGTGGAGGAGGTGGTCATGTGGTGTTTGTGGTTCTCCGCTCTGGTTTTTCTTCACCTTATGGTCCAACTCTGCAAAGACCGCTTTGAATATGTAAGTTTTCAGGACAACATTATATGCATAGTTTTATTTCTACAAATTGTGAAAGTATTGGCCTGTTCAGAATAGTTGACACCCTCTCTAATTTAACTTTTTGATGATTTGTTTTGTATGTAATCACATTTCTTACTGTTTTTGGCGAATGTCACTGTTGCACGGCCTTCACAAGTCCATCTAACTGTTCACCAAAGATTTCTTTGACCTGCTGATTGTCTTGTAAAATTGTGTTCAAGCGTTTGAGTTTATCTGGATTCATGTTAACAGTAGCA
>JAUESE010000001.1:9295301-9308121 GCA_032274725.1 Malacoctenus triangulatus
AGCAAGACTTTACCAGTCATAGTCCCCCCCCCCCCCCCCCACTCCCCCCCCCAGAAGAATCAAACACAGACGCAGCTCAGTGACGTCACGGGGAAACAAAACATGCTGGATGAATTAACGGAAGATTGTGATTCGCGTTTATCGGGCACGTCTGTCACCAAAGACAAACAGCTTTGTTTTTTTCTTTAAATGTCCCTTAAAAGTACTTTTTGTAAGAGGTTTTGGGTTTTTATTGGGGGCTTACTTTTTTTCTATTCTTGCTTGGTACATTTTTCCAATCTCAGCCGGCCTTTGCGCTCCCACAATTGTGTTGCTGGATAAACCAATGAAGAATTCAACAAAACTACAAAAAACAAAGCATACCGTCATCATAATGTTGTAATACTTTTAAAGTTTAGGCTGGGATTGGAACCTTTTGTAATAAGTAATGAGGATTATTTGGTAAATTAATTCTTATTTAAGCTTCCGTAGTTCCGTTTTTATAATTATGTTTTGTTGGAGAACAGGGGAACATGTCTAATGTAAGTTATTTACAAATGTTAACAGTTAAATAAAAAATGTTCTATGATCTAATGTTTCTGATATTTATAGTTGCGCAAGGAATCGACCACAACGTCTGACATGGAAAGCATTTGCTGAAGCTGTCCAACAGATTTAGCTACTCTACACTGAGGAGGAGCAGCAGCTCCATTCTACACTTTATTTTCTGCCAATAATAAAAGTTAACCTTTGAAAAACTGTATGTATGCACTTTACACACGAAGTGTTGTTTCAGGAGTCCGAAATAACAGGAAGTGGCATTTGGAAGAAAAGTCGAGCATGTTACCTCGGATCAAATGAAACTTGTAGAACTGTTGTGCATGAAGCGACGTCCCAGAAACATGAAGCTCTTGTGAATTCTGCCACAATAAAGGTGATGAAACAATAAGCCTACTCTTAACATTTCCACTAATTGTACTTAAAAACTGAATTTTAAACATTTGGAATGTGACAATTGCATAAGAATAGTGTACAAACGGACAGAGAGACAAGTAAACAAGACGTAGGACTTCTCTTTATTAAGCCGTGAGTTGTTATCATTCCTTACTACACCACATGAAGCCTGATATTAGTCCATGAACCTAGTACTCCCAAAATAAAGGCAACAGCTATTCCTCTTCTCCCGTGCTCTGTTGGGTGATCTCTCTTGGCTACGTTCCCTTTTGCCAACCTCCTCTCCCTCTTACTCTCTTCTGCACGTCTACACAAATTCAAGTATTGAAAGTGCATTATTGCAATACTGTCCCGCTGCAAATGCAAAAATGCTTTAAATACTATAAAACTGCAAAAAATCTCCCATCAGTGCATACAGCTCAAAAAAAAGGAGTTATCAAATCCGCCCCGTTCCTTCCTCCCTCCCTCCCCCCATCCCGCGTCATTACTCCATGTCTCAGACATAGGTGGTCTCCCTCCCTTGTCCCTCCCCTACAAAAAGTTCAAATATTTACATTTTTAATCCCATTAAAAATGTAACAAAAAAAACGAGTGCACTGTGCCACGCAGCTAAATATGGGCAAAGCTCATCCATTCTGTGCTGCTGTGACCTGCATTGCTCCAAAATCCTCGTCCTCCTCCAGGGTGCGTTTGCGGCTTCCTGCTGGAAACAAAAGAACGGGAGGGATGAGAAACAAGCTAGCTCACTAAATAAAACAGCACAACAAAGTTTCTCCTGCTGTGAACGAAAATTTGAAACGACAACAGTCAGAGAAGGCTCATATGAAGGATGACGCGTCCAGTTTAGGTGATTCAGGGACAACTGGAGCTGTGTGAGACATGAGGAGGCAGCTGGAACAGTCAGGATGAGGATTATTCATCTCTAACTGATTCCATGTTGTTGCACAAACCTGGCATCCCGGCTTGGAGAGAGAACGATCTGCCCAACTGCATCGGTGACATCATTTTAATGGTCAATTTGGCTAGGTAGATTGCTTCGTATTCCTGGAAACACAAGCACATGGCTGAAACTCACAACAGGGACGACGTTACTGGAACAAAATGAGTAACACACACGGCTCACAGTAGAAGTATTTCTTCATTGTTTCCCCAACATCTTTGTAAGTTCCACTTGATAACTCAATGAAAGTAATTTCCTTCTTTACATGTTCAGTTGTTAGGTTAAAGAAGGCTTAATGTCATGATGTCATTGCAAAGACGTACCAGAGAAGGCTACAAACTGTGTTTTTATACGTCTCACAAGCAAAAAGCAGTGAGACAGACAGATCACACGAACAGAGAAAATCTATGACCAAGACAGTCCTGGTTAGTACAAATGTTGATGAGGTCTGAGTGTGAAGAGTCCTGAGTGGAGCGTTACCTGTAACTGATGCACGAAGCCCAAGTTGGGGTTGATGCAGAACCTCCTCTCCTGGACGTGGCTGAAAGCATCCCTGCAGAGTGAAGCCACAGGAAGACTCTCAGCCTGCGACACCTCCCATAACTACAGACACGCGTTCCTCCGCTGACCGTTACAGGACTCACCTGTATTTCATCCCAAACGTTTCCATCAGGTATGCAATCACTAAGGCAGCACTGAAAGGACAAACGAAGGACACTCAGTGGGAAACCAGCTGGCAGGGACAGTTCACTGGTTCAAACATGAACGACACGTTTCTGTTCATCCACCAGCGCCGCACTTACATTCTCCGTGTTCTAGTTTGAGCACAAGATAACAAACTTGACGCCAGCATCGAAGTCTAACAAGAGTTTCCAGTTCAAATACATCAAACTAGACAACACAGCACAGAGAATCACTTTCTCTTAATTTCTGAAATATTTCAGAAAAACAGTCCAACTGAAAACTCTAGATGCTGTGCGGCTAAAGATTGAGCAGGTTTGTGAAGTCAAATGTCAGTTTAATGTCAAAGGAACTGTTGGTTCCTAACTTCGGAGTCTGAAGAAAGTAGAAAGCAGCTGCAGATATTAGAAATGGGTCTTAAAAAAAGGAAAACAAGGCTCACCTTCTTGATATCCCTGCATTACCATGAACGAGTACCTTTCCTGAAAGAGCAACACAAGAGACGTCTGTTACACCACTTCACACTGAGGCTGTGATTACCAACGTCTGCATCCATCCTTACCTTCTGTTGCTAAGCAGCTATCAATAAATTCTTTAGTCTGTCAGAATAGAACAACAGGGGAAATGGAGAAAAATTACAGAGGCAAACTGGAATGGGACTCGCTGTCAGAACTTTAAATTAAAGGTCACGGCAGACGTGCAAAGCTCTCTGTGACTCACCGTAGGAAAAAAGCGGATGATATTTTCCACTGGATTGTCAGCAATATCTAACACAAGGTATCTGCAAGACAACGCCGAGTGAAACGAGGATCAGGTAACCGTGCGAGAAGGAGCTGCGTCGCACCGCATGCAGTCACCGCGCTCCGTACTCACCTAAACGTATGAGGGAAATTAGGTTTGATAAAATTGGCTTCAATGTCTTGGCGGATGCACACGATGTGCGTTATGCCGTGTCTCTCCAGGGTTGGCAGCTAGACGGCGAGAAAGAAGAATTACGACTGGGCTCCAAGCAAATTTAGGAACAGCATTTCTTTTTAAAGCTTCTGGAAGGATTACCTTGCTCTTCATTGCGGCAGAGTAAGGACCTAAAAACAGTCCCGGTAGTATCTCCTGGGACAGGGAGAGAGAGCGTCGCAGCACCGTTAACAGCACAGACAGCAAGCGTTCTTCATCTTCAATCAATACAGGTTCTCAGCTTTATTATGCTGCGTCTCTGAAGGGGGTCGGGGGGGGGGGGAGAGACCCCCGACGCTTGTAGGTGAGCACACAGCAGGGAAGCTACGACTTCAGTAACCAGCAGCAGGATCTGTCACCGACTGATGATGGAGATGTGGCATGTGAAATGCTACTTAACAGACTTCTGGATACACTAAGGTTCGACCAAGGAATCACCTGTGATTTATAAGCAGCAAAATAGATCGTGTTGTGAAAAGAATGTGCCTGAATGTGGTTAAAAATGACAAACCTGAGGGCGCAAATACACAGCAAGTTACCTGATGTACTTCCTCGTTGCAGTACTGTATCTAGAATTTGAAGCTTCATGATCTACAAATGCAGCCGTCATAAAAAACAAATGGAAAAACTGCACCAAAAAGTGATTACTTCAAATGATGGTAAGAAAGGCTAACACTTAAAATCAACAAAAAAAGAACAACATATGAGCTTTGGATTTCATTTCTGACATCAGTGATCTTTCCTCTTTTAAAATGTTATTTAAAGACTGCTTGCACCAAAATCTGCCTAAGGAACCATGTCTGCTTTCTTGTGATGGCCCACTGGCAGTGTGGGACTGAGTGGACCTCACTGGTGTGGCGCATTACACCATCTGACCAGCCTGGAGGCGCTCCCTGTCACTACGGTCAGTCCTCCTTCTCACCTGATTCAATGGAGAAGCAGCTGATGAAACAGCAGCAACGTTCATCCCTAATCACCACACTGCATTCACTGGTCTGGTTCAAACTAAAGGCCTTCAGTCGGACTGGTGTGCTTAAACACATGTTGTGATCGGGGCGGTGGGGAGGTGGTCGTGTCTGTAACGATGGTACCCCCTCTGAGACAGCGTGTAACCGCCGCAGTACACACATACACACACACACGAGTCAGTTTACACACCTGCATTTCCCTCCTCATCGGATAAGCCCAGTCCTGCAAGAGAGCAGTTGGAAAGGAGGTGAAAAGCTGAGGAGAAACCGACAACATAGCTGCTGCCGGCATCGCAGCATCGTCACACACAGCCGACACAGAAAGGACCGCTGGTGAACTTTGTGTACATACGTGGCTAACGCGAGCAGGCTACGAGGTTTCAGGACCACTATCAGAAAAAAAAAGCGTCTACAAAAGAAACAAGCTGGGGGGGTTTCACACGTCCACGTCCAGAGGTGTACGCCCAACAAGGTGAGCAACCCTCCCTGTGAGCGGGTCCTCCGGCAGCCTCACGGTGGAGGCTGGAGCCGAGGTTAGCTCAGGTTAGCCGCTCGGACACAGTGGACATGTCGGCGCTCACCAGAAGGTCCTCCTTGGCGTCGGGCAGAGACGGGAACTGCAGTTTGATCTCGGCGTCCATCCTGCGGGGCGTTCGGGCACCGCCTGCCCGGCTCGACGCGCGGTCTGGGTGTCTGCTCGCGGGGTTAGCTGAACAGTCGATGCAATTTGTTGTGAGTCTCCACATGCATGTCCGCCATGCTGTCCCCTGACAGATGTGTCACGTGACCCCGCGGCAGATGGCAGGCGGACGCGTGGAGGTGGGGAGGAAAGCAGCGGAGGGCGACGTCTCGTGGCGAGTTGACGTAGTACGGCACGATGATATCATTGAACCCACAGGCACGCAGACCTTCGTGTGTCTGTGGAGGCACGATGCTCATACATATAAGCCATTTTTCACCTCACACTTTTGAAAGGAGGCAGACTATTTTGGTGTATAAAGGGACATTTTACACACACGCAGTCTTTTAATAAAACACTACAGAGATACTAAGAAAATGGACAGAACTCGCAATAAGAGACAGAATTTTTCACAATAACCACATTTATTGATGAGAAAGCTTGCATGACTGCTGGACTTTGTCCTGAGGGAAACTTGTTCAAAGCAGGGTGCGTGCTGGACAGGTTAGAACTCAATTTCGGACATCATCATGAACAATCTGGAGTCTCCAGTTTGACAGTATAAGTATATTTTTGTAACATGGGAAAGATTTGAGAGAGGGAAGACACCATTTTAAAAGATCTGATGCTCACTAGTTTTTCACTGAGCAAATCTGAAATGTCGAAAAATAGTTGATGTATGACCAAGACGCACTAATGTAAGTGGCCCAAACCCCATGACATTTCAGAAGTATCTTTCCAGGATACATGTGGGCCATAGTTTCACAAAAAGACGTGGAAATGTTGAGTGCTTTTCCCCATATTTATTCAGACTTTCTGTCTTCATTGGCTGTCATTTAATTTGGACATTTCGGACTCCAGTGAGGCTTATTACAGGGGAGGAAGTGCTGAAGGTCAGTTTCGCTCAAGATTGGCCAACGGGCAATTTTCATATTCAAAGCAATTTGCTGTTTCATCCTCTGGATTTATTTCTTCAAGAGAAAAAGTAGCGTGTCTAAAGTAAAAATGCAATATTCATTCATTTGTCAAACTATCACACTGTGACGTTGAATAGATCAAATGAAGACTTGTTTGTTGAAGGAGACTGAACTATTTCCAACGGGACCAATTTGAAAGCACTGTTCCATCACACCAGGGTGGATGTCTCTAAAGAACATCACTTTACTGGCAAATTAGCACAATAACCAGCGAGATATAAATGTTGCTGACCCAATTCATATCCACAGTCTGTCCAAATAGTATCTAGTGAACCCTCGTTTTATTGGGCAATAAATACTGCCTCATACAGTGGAATGGCCACCGTATATCTTATCTATTGACTTTTAAAAGTCATCCTCAGGGATTAAAAAGGAGACACCACTTGAATGTCAGCCACTGCTGCCCATTTCAGTGCTAATCGTCAACAGACATCTGTCTGTGTTGTCACACGCCCTGATGAGGCTTAAAGTGGAATTCAACAAACAACACAACAGTGCTTCAGATATTTCTTTAGGCTGCTTTATAGCCTTTAAAGTGTCATTTAAATCAACTTCATCCAAGCGCACAAAACTATCGAGTACGACCCTCTTGAAAATTAGTACAAAGGCATCATAAAACCAGCAGATAATACAGCATGAAATGCTTTTGAAATGATTGTCAATGAAGTAAATTCACTGTCCCTGTAAACAACTGAAGCGCGGAGACATTTTTTCTCCTCAAACTTCACATTAAAAATAACCTTCTCAATAATTTGTAATTTACTGAACAAAGTTCATTTGAATATTTAGTAAAATGTGATGACGAAATGGAACACATAAAATATGTCCGTGTATCTTTTCAACTTTTGCCAAATGAATCTGTGACAATTCACCAGTCTGGGAGGCCCAGTGGATCTGACCATTAGCAGTGGCAATCAGTGGTATCGTTTAGCGTTTAGGCATGAGTCAATGTCAGCATTTCTGAAACTCTGAAGGAACAGATTTATGATAAAAATAGGGTTAAAAAAATCACTTGATGCAAACAGGACGAGTAGCATTCTCAAAGGTAGATCTACTGAATCATGCTTTTACAGTCAATAAAAGCCTGACAGAGATATCGCTGCTTCTGCACATGATATATGGAGCGAGCACAGGCAGAGGAAACATTACAGCAATTTGGTGAGAGTGGGAAGAGGACAACCTAAATATCTGTCTCTAACTTTTCCCCGCGTGCCCATGGGGGCCCGGGCAGAATGGCGTTATTTTTCATAACTCATATTCATGGCTGATGATATTACTCTGGGAGTAATCTAGTCCGTAGAGAATAATGAAAGCCCCCCTGCCTTGTCTGGGAAAAAAAAAAACTTTTACACCTTTCATTATTAAATGCCGTCAGCGTTGGTGGGAAGAAACTTTTAGTCACTTGGGGAAACTGAAGTGTCGCAGTGTGCGAGCTGATCATGCATTTGCCAGTGCGATAGGTGCAGGTGTTCGGGTGGGTGTGTCGGTGGGATATGGGACCATGGACCTTCTGGGCACAGCTGCGTGAAAGGCCAAAAGCACAAGAAGTGAATTCAACTTCCACGAGTGACCAAACTCTCTGATGGGGCCACAGGAAAGACGGCTGCCAATTCTGGGCCTCACGGGCTCATTCAGTCATTGGGTGGGTGCTCTCCTGATGTTGCAGCTGAGCTTCATCACTGGGCTCATGACCGTGGTAGTCGACTAATGCCTTGAGTGAACGGCACAGCCTTCAAGTCAACGACATATTTACTAAAGCGATACTCTGTAGCCTTGTGTCTTTGCCAGAGGTCAGTCAAGAAGTATCATAATAGTCGATCTCTCCTGGTTTTAAGTTCACTTAGAATCAGTGATCCATATAGAAGGGCTGTTTCATGGAGAAGTCCTTGCATAAACGTTCATCTGTTCCTCCTCAGCGTCTTCATCTGTCCATCTCTGACACTAGATGGCAGTCAAACACAACCATTCAGTAGCCAGGAAGAACAGCCAGCTGATAGCAGCCTTGGATGGGCTCAGTTTGCTGTGATGTGCTCCTCTGTCTTGTCATGGTTATAAAGACCAGTGTTGGAATGCGAACTCACTCACTCCAGTGCACCGCTCGCGTTGATGCGGCCCTGCTCTCCAGATTGGCTTGATGGAATAAAAGGCTTGGAGCTTGAAACTTTGCCAATATTAAAGTTAATGTCAGAGCAAATGAGCACGCTGGCTCTGTGCTATTGTTGGCCTTTATAGCAGGGTGTCAATTAGACTGTAGCAACGGCTCATGGCTGTTTCAAGTTGATGACCAACCTCAACGTCATCGCTTCGAGGGTGTGAAACTTTCAGCGTTGTAGCCTAAGGAATGGTTGGGCCTGAAACCACCTGACTCTCACCTCACAGTTTAACTGCACTTGAAATAGACGAATGCTCCACCGTCACCACCCACTTTCGCCCCCTCACTGGTTATTGAGCCTGCAGCCGAGACTCAGCACATCATTACTAAATTACTGATTACAGGCATAAAGCGGTACAAATGAGGAGGTTGCCCCCGATGCTTAATTGGTAGGATGTAATAACAGAGCGGTGATATGTGGGCCCTTAATTGTGTGTTTACTGCACTATTTATTGGAGGGCACCCCTCCCCCGGCTGGTCGCTGATGAGGTGAGGTGCGTTTCCGCTGGCGTGCCATCAATCCTCCTTCATTAAGGACATGCAGGAAGTGAGAGCAGCGCAGATTCTGGCTGTCAGATTGATGTGGGCTGAGAACTCGGCCATGCTTGTTTATGAATGAGATAATCTGAGTGGAAAAGCAGCCATTTAAAAAGACACAACTTATCAAGCTGAATTACAGCTGTTAAGTTTTGTACAAGATTAAAAGATGGTCAATAATTCAAGATATTTTGAGGAACACAACTTCTAAACTTGAAGATTTTGTGTATGTGTGTGTATGTGTGTGTGCGCGTGTGTGTGTAGGTGTGTGATTGGAGGTGTAAATGTCAGATGTAGGGTACTGTGAAGCCTTAACTTGGTTTGACATGCCTAAGTGTGCTTTCACACCCGTTAGTGTGGACCAAATTGTAAATGAAGCTTCTGAGTTAATTCAATCCACCTTCACACCAACAACATTCGTCCCTGTGGACAAACCCCTTATTAATAAGGCAAGGCGTTATGTTTCCACGAATGCTGGACGTGATGTTTTCAGGGAACATCCCGTTTCCGTGTTACAGACCTGAGAAGGATTCTCTGAAGAATGAGAATGAAGTAAAACATGGCGAAAGAAACGCGTCCAGTGTCCAGTGGTGCTTTGTTCTATATTGTTCGTGTGTTTCACTCAGTGCAAGTTTGCTTCACTTCACAAGGCAGATGATCTGAAGTAAAGTCATATTTGTCCCTCAGCAGAGTTATACCACTGGAAGAATAGGACTAGGCCCCCCTAAGACCACCTCATCCCTCATCAGGCTGCTCTTGGAATGGCTGGTTAAGTTAAGCCCAGAGTGCGACACTGATACGCTGCAGCACATCCAGGCAAAAAGAAAAAACTCGACCATGTTGACCTGAATCTCACTGGAGCGAGAGCATCCTAAGTCTTGTTGTGTAAAGACGTTTCCACATGTCTGCCAAGTTTATAGGTGGCCATTTGTTTCATTGTGAAGGACCAATTCTGCATAACACTTGTCTGAAAACTGGCTGTTGTGTGATCTTTCAGTGCTCAGAAAGGAGGCTGCTTTCTCACACTTCTTCACCAACTCTGTATGGACAAAGAAAGACAAAAGACAAGCAGCAAAGAATCACCAAAGCCATCTGCAGCCCAGGTAAAATGTCTGTTTCTTTTTCTGCATTTGTTGGCTTGAGTCACAAAACAAATCTTTGATTTTCTTCACTTCATCTACATCAGCGGCTCGGACTAGCAGACCAACAGATGTGATGTACACATGTGTCACTGCACAGACTAACGGTCTTTTTAAGAGATCAGATGTTTCGTTGGGCGTCTTGACTTCTTGCTTGTGTTCTCAAGAAAACATGTTTGGACATGTATGTGTATGCAGCTACATTTGTTTTGGTCTGAATTAGTGTGTGTGTGGTTCAGTGTGGGGGAACGCTGTAATGATGTTCTGAAACCATCTGATGGCAGTTTGTTTAAAAAAAGAGTGCAGACGTTTGTAATGATGAACTTGTGCGATGTTGTGCTAACGAGATGGTTTCTTAATTGTGCCACCCAGGACCTTCTCAGCTTCGCCTCAAAGTGTTGCCTTTATCCAGCAAGCTCCATTTCAGGACAGAAACAACAACATTTACTTATCTCCGTCGACTCATTTGACCTACAACAGATTGGGGTCACAGAATCTACGACTCCGGTCAATAATTACACATCCCGCGCGCGTATAAATAACTCCAACTGATATTAGGTTTGTTCCTTTTCATGTGGCTTCTCTCTTCCGCTGAGAGCTGTGATGCCTGATTAGGACAGCAGGGTGGCGTCGGAGCCACAGATCAGGATCACAGTGAAGTCCGCACCTCGGCGGCGTTTACACCACGAGGTCTAAAGTCAATTATAAATCCAGCCGGACTCATTATCCCATGTGAATTAGCTGGTGGTGAAGAATTCTTCAAGATCTTTAATTAAGTTCTCACCAGGATAATTGCCTCCATTTTAAAGCACTGAAAATCAATCAGCTGTTGAGGGAAGCAGTCATTGACACTGCAGTTAGATGCATGTATGTGGTTGCCATGGATATCGCACTCGCTGAAATCATTGTAATGTAAGTATTCATTGATGCCAGAATCTTTGTACACACAGATCACTGTTAACCTCCCAATGAAACGCGGCGCTTCGGCTTAATAGACACGTCCGCTCTGATGATACTCCTGCCTTCATTCCGGGCTTGTTTCTTGTAAGCGTTACACATTTTGAAATTCCCAGTCTTAGCGAGGATGCACAGTGGCCCGTGGGAAATCAACCCCAGGCTTGCATAAAGCAAGGCCAATCAAAATAAATTGGGAAGGCTCCTGTCACATCAAGTGCAGCTGCTCTACAGTCATGTTTTCATTTCTGACCTCCCTGCAGAGAGATGAAAAAGGACTCGACGCTCGGCTGCTGCTCGCTAAAGTGCAACTGCTTCTTGTTCCGAGGACTAATGTGTCCGTGTAATATTTGAAATGGAAAAAAGACTGACACGAGTGGGCTTGAAAGGAGAGGTACATTTCTTCCTGAATGGTCAGCAGCTCATTTGTTGATGTCAAAGGTTGTTTTGGTTATTTTACAGCTTTAATAATCAGATGTGGAAAAAAAAAAGTGTCACATTTTTCAAGCTTCTGACAGGAAGTAGTGCAGATCACTACTACTGCAGTACTAAATCCTACTTGTTTCAGCAAGATATCCCATAGAAACAAAGTGAGTACTACAATTTACATGCTTGCATTTCATACGTCTATGGCTAATTTTTAAAAAAATGTTTTAATATTGGGAGTGATTCTCACATCCTGTGATCTAAAATGACACACGTCTCTGTGGCTTGTGATAACAGCATGCGGCCACTTGGATGAGGTTTGCGCTCACTAAGTGCTCCTATTTTTTAATTGTGAACATCATGTTACTTGCTTTACATCCATTAAAGTTTCACTTCAAAAAGCGACGGAAGCAGTTTTTCCCCCCGCAAAGGGCACCCAGTTGATTTATTTCGAAAAATTTCAAAAGGGTTTGAGACGATTTTCCTGACAGAGCAGCTGTGGTATGAGAAAGGCATGTCAATGGAACATGTAAGAAAGGGAACAGGCAAGCATGTAATAAGGGCAGCACACTCATTAAGCTCACCAAAGACCGCTGCTTTAACAGAGGAGAGAAGCTGATGGAATAAAACACATAAATGTAAGAATGAGCAGGGAAAGAACTTTTTTTTTTTTTTTCCACTCCCCGCAGTTATTCATCTAACATCTTTTTGTGATTTTCCTCTCGTGATTTTTCCTTTGTATCTCGTTTCGGTTCATTCCACTGCCTTTTGTATATCCTCTCTGTCATTCTTTGCCAATTCTATCCCCTTTTCTCTCCCCCTATCTTCCTCCCTCCTCTTCTCCCCTCTCCTCTTCTCCCCTCTTCTCTTTTCCTCTCTCTTCAGGCAGACATTTCTTTGATCCTAGGATCCCACGCCTTTCACCCCCTTCTCCAATCCTCTCGGGGTCTTATTAACAGACACGCAGTTCTCATGTTTTATTGCCTATGATAAAACCTCGCCTCTGATCTCTCATTACTGGCTGGCTCTTTGGAAATGGGCCCTGCACCCTTTAGCTTAATATTGCCCGTAATGGGGCAAAAAGCTAAATGCACAATCTGAATATGTTGGGTATCAGGTCCCTGTGCATTAATAAGCCATCAGCTCATCCTGGGCTTGGCCTGATTCTGGTCTCTTCACAGATTTAACTTGGGAATATGTTGCTTTTTTGCCTTTCCAGTGCTCCACGGTTTTTTTAGATAATTTTATGCACACTTGTAACCGCTGCATGCTCGCACATGTAAACACACTGTCACACGCGTAGTAACACGCACTTGCATGTGCAAATGAACTCCCTCTTCACTAAGTTTATGCACAGGAACACACGCAGGCGATGCGTGTTACTCAGCCTGGTGTGTCTTACATGTTTGCCCAAATGTCTTACATGATGTATTTCATGCTGGGTCTGTCTTTCAGCTCTCGAGGGGGAGGTGGTGGTGGG
>JAUESE010000001.1:9309140-9320472 GCA_032274725.1 Malacoctenus triangulatus
GTGGGGGTGGGGGGGGTGGGGGGTGACGGCGATCGGCGATCCTCTCAGTCTCTGTCACACGGTCCCTCTGGTCCCTCCAGGCGACTTAATGACGAGAGACCACTGGCTTAAGAAACTACACTTGGCCGTGCTTTCCTTTCCGTTTCTCTTTTGTCAATCCCCACAGGTTTCAATTTTCCACATTGGTGGGTCATGCATGCATGCACATTACTGTTCGCTTTAAAAGAGCTCCATCCATCAAGAGACGTGATCTGATCATTTTCTGCTTAAACGCCGCTCCGGCATCGTCGCAGTTACATCGTGCGCTTCGACAGAGAGCGGATCTCATGTGGTCCCTGTGAAACTGCATTTGTGTTTTAAATCCCGGTCAGATCTGGCTCTAGAACAACACGGGTGTTTACAAAGCAGTGCTGGAGACCAGACAGAAAGTCCCGTACTTCATTTGGAGTGCAAACATAAACTGAAAGATCCATATTGAGACACATTTGATCGTGTGTGTGTGTGTGTGCACGCGCACACTTGATATTCTCATTTGTCAGCAAGGGTGACAGCACTGAGAAGCCGACTGCCCTTGTTATCAGCCACTCGCCTGCGCAGCTGCTCCTCATTTACTAATTAGCTTCTCTGTGCACAGAGGGCAGATTTACACATGCTTCCACCGCACTGTTTATGTTGCCTGGATGTTGTGGAATTAGGAACCATTCAGGCCCTACCTGTAACCTGATGCCGCAAATGCTGCGAGCAAATTACTTGTTGCGAATTGTTAATTAAACCAATGCAGAGCTAAATGGAACACAGCCTTCTCGTGCGCGCGCGTGTGTGTTTTGCAGTTTTAGAATTAAAGTTAAAACACAACACACAATCTGCGATTCTGTGTTCGATCTTCCCTCATATTTGCCTGTGTCAAGTGACAGATGTGTGGGTGGAGCCTATTTCAGCTGGCAATCGGCTGTGAACGACATGGACAGGTCGACAGTCTCCCACACTGCAAACATAGAGAAATACCTGATTGTCTTTATGAGCAATGGAGAGTCACCAAATGATGAAAGAACTTTTCAATTCGTTAGTGCTTCTCACTTGTCCATCATGTAGCTTTGCTGAGTCCTTGTGAGTCGCCGCCTGAGTCTTCTCCTCTCGGTCGACAGAAGCAGCACTGGGTGTGATCTCCTGCTGCTGAGCTCGACTGCCTCCAGGTTTAGTGTGCAGTGTCCTCACAGATGCTCCTCCGTTGTGTTAACATGCACTTACTGCAGCTGCTGTTGCTTTTCTATTAGTTCACACCAGTTTTCTGTTGTCCTCTGATCTCTTGACATCGACACGACATTTCTGGCCACAGAGGAGAGAAATGTTTTCTGTTTTTTTTTTCAGTTATAGCCTCCGCTCGATAAATCTCAGAGGAATTTCATTGTGAAAATCCCAGTCATTCCAAATACTCTGCACCAACAGACCATCTGACTCAGAGGAGGAAGCCTCCCTCATACGCATTGTGAACAATCAGTCAGAAGTTTTAGTAGTTTGATGCGAGTTACCTCAATAAACTAATGTGACAAGTGTTTTAGTGTTATTATTAGCTTTATTATTCACTCTGAAATAGGCCTCAATTACTCTCCCCCATATTACCATGAAGATATAGCCTAATGGACCATTAAACATGTTTTATTATTCATTCCATGTTCATGATGGTACTATAAATTGGGAGACCAGCTATAACCTTTCATTTCAGTTGACTTTAATATCAATAGTCTGCATACCCTCCATTGTATTTCAGTGCTGTGTACACTTTTTACGGTGGGGCTTATTGTCGGCCTGTCAAAGGCCAAAGAGAGGAAGAGACGAGCGGAATAATTAGCAGGATCTGACAGGCTGCTTCAGTCGCTCCAGATGTTTGATCGACAGCTGGAGTGTGAGGGTCAGACTCGCGCTGTCTGTCTGCTGGCTCTTTCTTGTCCCTGCTGCTTCGCTGTTCTTTTCTCCCTGAAAAACCGCCCCGGTGGTTGTAGCAGCGCGGGAAGATGACACAAAGGTTCGCAGCCGAAAACGCTCTGCTACTTGCTGGGACTGCGAGCGGTGTGGTCCTGTTGTTTCACGAGGAGAGAAGCAAAGAACACATTCAAAGCCACGAGGCTCCTTCAAACACAGACCAACACTCCCCAGGTCTCTGCCGCCCCCCCCCCCCCACCTCCTCCTGCTTTCATGCGCCCGGTTCAAACGCTGTCCATCGCTCTGGCTTATCTGCTCTTCTGCAGGTATTGTTGACTTGTTTGTTGTCATTGTTGTGCGTTTTTTTCTCCTTTCTCTTGAAGGAAATAAAAGTAATTGATGATGAATGGCCACAGAGAAGCTCTCCCACCGGGAACGACGGCACCACCTTTCCTCACACGAGCAGCTTTAACAAACCATCTGTGCTCTCTGTGCTGTGGCGTATAAGGCTCTTTGCTCAGAATAAGTACCTGCATAATGCTTTATCATTTGGAAATATCTCATAATTCATCATTATCACATCCTCTTATATGCGACCGGACGCACAAAGTAATATTACGGGAGCTGTGATCTCAAAACAAACAAGTGCAGCGCTGCCGAGGCGCTCTCTTCAGGATTCTTTTCTGCATCTTTTCTCTGATTAATAAAGGTAATTAAATCAGGGAATAAAACACATCCATGAAAGAGGGCTTGGCTTTAATTATTACTGCTGGCACTGTGCAGTCCGAGCAGCACAATAAAGTCGGGGAACCTGAAGACTTAATTAGAAGGGGTGCCATATATACAGGCGCCCACCAGTCCACTGCCACCTGAGATTTGCTTGATTGCAGTTAGATTGGAGAAGAAAATGAGAAATAGAGGGGGGGGGGGGGGGGCTTTGGTCCCACAAATACTTGGTGGCTTTCATTAGGGCAGTGTTGTGATATGAGGGGCATATCTTAGTAGCATCTGCATCACCCCAGGGCCTTTGAATTTTTATAGTCGCACACATCATGGAAGAGTACAATAACTTCTTAGCAGCACACGCAGACACGAATGCAGGCACACAACGAGGCAGTGCACACTTAACACACCTGAGGGGCATTTGGAATTTCTATGGCACGGTGGGGTCTTAAATAATACAAGGGGACTGTGGACGCACACACACACGCACGCACGCACGCATCCACGCACACACACACGCTCGCGCACGCACACAGACTCAGGCTGCGTCTTGGGCGCTCACATGGAGGAAACACAATCAGAGAGACACACTCTTGGTTTCAGTTTATTATGTGTGTGTGCCAAGCATATAATACAACTAATTACTGGAACCTCAGCCTCTGGGCCCTGCGCTCTAGCTGATTTTGGTCCCCCTTCAGTGGCATTCTGCTGTGTGTGTGTGTTTGTGTGTGTGTGTGTGTGTGTGTGTACTGTGTGCGTGCTTGCATGTGCGCGCGTTTTGTCATTTTGTCCTCGTTTATGCCTCCACAGTATGCGTACATTCTCTGAACACTCAGAGCACGCGAAGCATGTATGCATCTATGTGCTCCTGCATGCTTTGGCATTCCAGTGTTCGCCCACAGGTGTGCCAGTGAGTGATGTACATGTATGCATGTGTGTCTGCATTAATCAATGTGTCACAGTGTGTCAGAGATTACAAAGACTCACAATCAGTTGTTCTGCAGCTCTCTCATCAGCATGTCCTCGGCAGCTGTAATCAGAGGTTCAAACGCACTACGGGACTCTTTTCCAACACGGGGTGTGGTGAATTGCCGCCGAGCTTCGGTTCTTGTTTCTTTCCCCGTTCTCCTGTGTGGTCGCGGGGGCCAAACATGTCCACCGCACACGCGTCAGTGATCGTTTAAATGTGGCTGTGCAACAAACAGAACATCCTCGCCTCGCTCAGCTCTGGAGCACCTGCCCACATTTCAACACTTAGTCATACTAACTCGTCTCCCCCTACTGTACTCTCGCTTAAGGCGCTGAAACATCTGAAGACATACTGACAACTTGTTCAGCAAGTGAATATCATAAACTTGTGGCACAGCCTTGTCTAATAAGATTTTCCCGTATTTGCTGGAGGGTCTCCATGAAGCAGGAGCCCATCCCAGCTGACACGAGTTAGCTGTACTCTTCCAGTGAGGTGCTGACAACTTTAGACCAAACTTGGCAACAGAATAAATCTACACAAACATGATCACATCATACAAACGCATCATAAAAGAAGTAACAATTATGCCGGTGACAACGTCCTTTTGTCCTCATGCCAGAGGAAAGTTTGATTTCAACTCAAAGAAAGTAAAAAAAATGAACTTGCTGGAAGCTCAGAGACAGAATCCTGTTGAAGTGCTTCAGTGTCAGGAGCAACATCATCCATCATCTATTGAGGAGTCATAGTGGATGAAGATTTAATTGCTAAAACTGCTGTTCAGGGGTGTAATTGCTCATTTTTACTGTTACAGTTTCACTTTACAGTTCAATCTGATGACCAGCAGCCAAAAATGGGTGAAGCTTGAAGTTGATTTAAATGTAGAATCAGCCCTCGGAGTCACACTTGGTTGTCACTGTGTGAACGTAGCATTTAGGCTTACATGCTTTAGCCTAACTGTAACTTCACAATTCGTTTTTTCGATAAGAATAATCTGTTGCCTGTATTCACATCATTATACACTGCCTCAACTGTTTTTTTTTGTTCGTTTTACAGACCGGATTTTTTCAGAAAAGATAATTTTTTTTACGAATCTAACGGATTCCCGGCTGGTTTCTGTCTTTCTCTTTCTTTCCACCGGATGCACGGCAAAAGAATTTGACAGAGACGTTCTGGGATTAACCTCTAATTTCTGAGTTGAGTGTCAGAGTATGCTGTGCAGAAAGAGAGTTTTCCTGGTATTCTGACACACATGGATAATAGATGAAGTTCAGGGAAAGGGGCTTCAGAATGCATTTGGGAACGTACAACATACAAGCCAGAAAAAAAGTCGACCGGTGACATGAAGCTCTGATCTGAGAATAGTTCTGTCCCACATTTCTGGGGAAATTTCCTCCTAAATCTCAGCCCTTCCTGCCTGGTCTCAGGACTTTGACGCTCCCTTCCCGAGCCATAATTCAAGGCATCGTTAGCTTGATTGATCACTTGCATCAGACAGCCTGTTTGAGAGTCAAACTTTAGGCAGAGAAGATTGATAGGCCTGGTGGAGGAGATAAAAAAAAAAGAAGAAATGCTACCGAAGCAGAGAAGCTCGGCGGCTCGCTAGCTGTCCCCTCACTGACACACTTGTTATTCTGGGAATATTCCTCTAATTCACATGCAGCAATATCTTGAACTATGAGGCCATCGCAGTCACAGGTTTGAGCAAAGTTACTCTGGGAGGATTGCTAAACTGAATATATTGAACAGTACAAGCTGCTGATTTATTCTGAACATGTTTTCTCAATAGAAAGTGTGTTTTCTCTAACAAGTCAATGTCTAAACGTTAGTTAAAGCCCAGATCCCGGTTTGTCCATGCTGGCAAAGAATTTTACTACAGTATGACAGATTTTGGCACATTTTTGAGTATATTATTAAGATCTATGGTAAATGTACCCATGATGCTGCTTTATGTTATGGCACGACCTCAAAGTTTAAAATAAATATAGTAAAAACAACCAAAAAAAAAATCAGAAGACAGAAAACAAAGTGAAGTTAAGAACGAACAAAGTTGTTTCTTTCTTGATGGGAGTTCAACTGGAGCATCAAGACAAGCCTCTGACACAATCATTTTCTTGTCACTAATTGCATGATTTCACTGGCAGGAGTCGGTGAGCAAAAACAATCAGCTGCTGGAACAAACTTGGAGCAGAAGAAACGTTACTGGGGAACAGCTGAAATAGTGGCAGGTTTAGGCACCAAAACAGGAATGGGTGATCAGGCTGTAGGAGGGAAACACGTTAGGTTTAAAACTAGCAAGTGGTGGAACAATAATAGAGAGGCAGAAGCTTCCTGTCTGAGAGGAACGTTTTGTACACACATCCATCACAGCTCACTTCTCATCCATGTTGTGTTGAGTTCAACACAACCAGACCCCCTGAAGACCCCCTGAAGACCCCTCAGCTATTTCTGCAAATTAAAACATTATGTGCATTAGTCACTGAGGCGTCATTGGTTGCCTTTGGATGCTTCACTGTTTCTTACCTTTACCAGCATTTACCAAGCAAGTCAAGTTATGGTCCAAATTCACTCATTTAGACCCACAAAAAAGAAGAGGAGGCTGAACTACCAGTCTCTGGATTGGAAGACCACCCACCTAACCAAGCCACATCTTTGTCATCCAGTTGCAGTATGCAGATCTTGATAAACAATGGAAATGTGTCTCCTGTCCTCAGTAAAACATGCTGAACAAGCTCTCCATGCTGTCAGAGTGGCGAGATAAACCTCTCCTCCTCCTCCTCCTCACAGTAAAGTGTCTCTTTAGCGTTGCTCGCCAGGCATCTCGCTTCGCGCTTGCTGTTTTGGGAAGCGATGCCAAGTACAGTGAAAAAAACCTACAACCAAGCTGCAGCGGTTTAACTTCAGCACCACGTATGTGTTATTCCTTTGGTCTACATTTGCCTAATTAATATTGATGAACATGAGCAACTTTCAGCCAAAGCCAGAGGCTAAAGAGAGAAGACTCATCAAGATGTAAAATCACAGACTCCCTCGGTGAGAGCTGCCTCAACATTTACTGTATTTTCTACTGGAAAAATTCAACATTTAAGGTGCGTGCTGTTTCTCCCTCGGGGCGACCGCGCTGGGCAAATTACTTTCTGAACTTTCAGGGCCTAAACAAGAGTGCTAACTTACTGAGTTTTCCAAACAACTCCTATACGCTGCATCGGAGGATTGCGAAGTAATCCTTCACCTTGTATTTAGCGCCGGTATGAGATTGGAGGTGTCGGTTTTTCAGGCCGGGTAAAGTAACTCCCTGCTTTTTAAATCCTCCAATCTGCTGCCTTTGACAGATGTGAGGTGTTCCTAAAAATGACTGAATGAATGAGATGCATCTCCAGAACTTCTGACTTGGTGAGATTGTTTAGTTTGACCTCCGATTTGCAAGTCAAGAGTCGAATTTAAATACTTCTGTTTTAATAAGGGCAAGAATGCTGCATATGGTTACACATTTGGGCCTCTCAGTGTCACGTTGTATGTTTGAAAAGGTCTGAGTCTTTGTTTTTGTGTCAGTTCATTCCCACGAAATGATAGAAAATGAAGTGTAGATTCTATTGACAGACCTACAACTGTTGTCATCAAGTTAGTGGGTGATTTTAGCAAAAGTGTTTAATCAACTGAGGATGAAGGATTTGAGCAGGCAAAGTGGTGACATGATGTTTCCTCTTTTGCCGGCCGGATGAGCTGCAAGTGAGTGGATGATGTCTCTGCATGTCTGACGTGTAACCATGAGCAGGGAGATTGTCTTACCTGCACGTGTTTGACAGGCGTTTAGTCACCACGAGTGTTTCTGCAGTGAAGCCCCTCCTCCTCCCCCTCCTCCTCCTCCTACTCCTCCTCCTCCTCACAGAGAGCCCCCCTGCATAGTGAAACACGGCATCCTCCACAATTAGCATGATGATAGGATCCACCATAATGAGACGACTTATTGCCAACAACACATGCTAATGATAATTGTAATAGCGGCAATCATTTCCGTGACTCTCTCCCCTCTTATTTGCATTCTCTGCTTGGCTCTTCCTTTCTCGGTTGTCTGTATTTTTTTTGCTCTTTCACTTTTTCTCCGTTATTTTTTGCTCCATTGTGCTGTTTTCAAAATAAAACTTTATCCTGTCTCTATCTCTCTTCCTCTCTCTCTCCACCTAACCTTCCCATTCCTGTTGTTTTCATCCATTATTACTTCCCTTGACACAAACTGCCAGCCAGGCAACAAATCAACATCTCTTTAACTTTAGCACCACTTAACTTGTATTGTGCTTATTCTGCAGCTTGTTTTGTTGTGGGAGATGGATACCGGGTGTGATAAAGTGATACGGCGTTGCAGTGTGTGTGTGTGTGCAGCCTGGTTCAGACAGGGGCTTGAATTAGTGTTATTGAGCCTTGCGTGGCTGGGTCGTTATGAAATACAGCTGTCAAGTTGCTGTAACTCAGCTGAATTTCCACGGAGACCCGACATTACACTCAGTCATGGAGGAAATCATGATTTGTTAACTGCTCGTTAGTCATAAATAAAACCCTAACACATGTAATGCATTGTTAATTGCTCAACTTATGAGGGACGGAGGGAAGCTGAGGGATGCTGCGTGTTCATCAGTCTGTATTATGGCGATGTTCTCATGTCGAGGGAGGGAATACGTTTTGTGCTGATAACAAAGGGCTTAAGTGGACCGGGGCAGGCTGGGATTTGGGTCGGCAATATGTTGAATACCGAGGTGCCGGTTTATTGGGTGCACCTACACAGGCAGTCGCAATACAGTTCAATTAGGCCTTGCAATAAATCCTGCTTGTGAATCTGTGTCCTGGAAGTGGCAAGTAGTTATGTCGAACTTTCTTTTAAGGGAGTCTTGTAAAGTTTGCTTATGCCTGACATGGTGATCGGGGCTGCACTGTGATCTGGTCTATAAAGTGCAGATTATGAAGTATTCCACCTCACATTCCTGTTGGGCTCCAGTTATACAGGCACATAAAACCAGTCTCCATCCAGCCAGCTACTGAACTGCTTTTTCTTTTTTTTTCCCCCATCTCTGGCCCTGAATCCAAACCCCGGCTGACAAGGAGGTGAGGCAGGGAAGACGCAGAGACACGGACGTTCACACACATTGATACCACAGTTTAGATCATGGGAGAAAAACCTGGAGAAAATCCACCTGTGCAGGAGGAGAACTCGATCCTGCCCATGTGAGATCTGCTTCCTGATCGTTTTGAGTGAGATCCCAGAAAAACAGAGCTGGTGCACTCATGTCTGGTTGGAAGCTACACGGAAAAACCTTCACTGCTGACTCAGGTTTATGTGCTGGTTGCAAGCTTTAGAGATGCACAAATAACTCTGCCTGCTCCTGCACTCGACTCCATCTGACATGACAACTGATTATTGTGTATAATCATAGCTATTCATACATCCACAGTGTAGACGTTGATGTTGTGTTCACCATTTTTCCTGCTCATTCATCACTTTAAATGATTGACTTTTGATGCATCCTTGTACCTTCGCGTCATCCTCTCAGTCTCCACGCTGTCACCTCTGGTCCTTGCTCGTATTAAATGATCAACAGCAACATCCTTCTGTGCCGTTGTAAGTCATCGGGCTTTATCTTGTGGAAATACGGAACACAAACCAAGTATTTTTTTCTCACCAAGTGGCCTGAAAAAAAAAAAGAAAGCGTACTTGCATCGTTTGTCTGGCACATTGTTATCTCGAGCATACTGAAAGTGACCATTGAAGGCTTTGTGACGAGTAAACAGCACAGTGTTATGGCACACATAATAGATGGCTGCAAAGTGCTTGACAAACAGAAACGAATGATGTGGGTAATAGGTGGGCACACACTGGATGCATCCTCAGCACACACAGGAAGTCAAGAATCAGTGTACAAACACTGCAGCCGTATAATGTAACGGCGATTCACAAAGGAGCAAAGTGTTTTTCAAGCAGACTGAAAACTACACACTGATTTGTTCATTATGTTATTTCTAAAATACATCTATGACTATTCAGAAGTGATTGACTGGTGAACTCGGAAAAATCCAACTCTCAATGTGCGTTTTTTTTACTTTATTTTTTTTTAAGATTGTTACTGTCAAATGGCAACAAAACAGGCGCACTGTTTGTTCCCCGAAACCGAGCACACTGTCTGAAACATATTTATCTCCGGCCTCACTTGCAAATGAACAATTATACTATCCACTGTTGTCTTTTTATGAAGTATAACTGTCATCTTTTGTTGTGGAGTAAAAAGCGGACTTTGACTTTTACGTTTCCTGATGGTTTTTCTGCCACAACAGTCATGATGGAAACATGGGCTGCACTTTGCCTCCGCGGTATATTGCACTTTGTCGTGAGCACAGCTGATACCATCAACCCATTTATTCTGGTATCAGTTCTTCAAGCATCACACCCTCTTGGCCCTCAGTGATAGCCAAGGTGATAAGTCTAGATCCCAAATTGATTCCTCTATTTGTTTTCAGAGGCGGGCCAGCTGGGCATCGATGACACAGATGGACACGATGACAAAAGTGACATCTGTTGATCAAAACAACCTTTGAGCTCGGTCTCCACATGTAGTTCATGTCTGTTGACACACACAGGATTACTCTCTCTTTCTAAAATCTAATTTATTTGGGGGCAGGGACTCGCGTTTTCCAGGCTGTGAGCTCGTGACTCCACTTCTGCTCTGAAGCGTTCCTCCAGGATGCGGAAGACAACCGACTCCTTCTCTCTGGTAATGGAATCGCTCTCCCTCTCTCGCCAGTCACGACCCCCCCCCCCTTCCCCCGCTCCCTCTCCGCCCCTGTTGTCTGATGATGTCTCTCTCCTCTCGCTTTTTTCCTCAAGTCATCAACCACCGACGGCACTAAGTTGTCCTCCTCACTGCTCCCCTCTCTCCTCACTCATCTCCCTCTCCCCTCCTCCCTTGAACCTCTCCATCACTGTCACCCTCCGCTCTACTTCAGTGGACAGCAGCCGTCAGCACGCGCGAACACACACACACACACACACACACACACACACACACACACGCACGCACGCACGCACGCACGCGCAAGCATGCACACACATACAAGCATCATGTTTTCATACCTTCTGAGGGACTGTACTGTTTTCTTTCCATTTCCTGCAGACTTACTGACCTGAGTCTTTGCTAAAACACTTAATCTGACCTAAATCTCAATTTAACTTTTAAAGTCACACAACTCCCCCAAAATTTAAGAATTGTCCATAAGCATTATTCAATTTTTGTCCCAAAAAAAGTCATAGGTCCATGTGTTGAATAACACAAGTGTTCCCATCTTTTTGACTAATGGGAATGTTGCATTGACTGGCATTATTTTTCCATTATTTATGTAAGTTCTTACTGAAAAATATCTTTACAATAGCCTTTTTATTTGACCCCTTACGACTAAAGCATCGTTTGATGAGCAGACTGACACCTCAGCAGTTCAGCACCAATATATCTATAAGCCTGCAGCGTTATTTTCTATCATTTACTTCCGGTAGGAACTTCCCGCGCTGTCTCTGCGGATGTGACGTCAAGCGCGTTCATGTTGAATGGGTCCAACGTATCAAACAATCGAAGCGCGATATGGAATATGGACACTCAGAAGCGATCGGCATCCAGCTCAACTCAGACACCGATGGCAACTCCACGTAAGGTGAAGAAATGTAAAAAGACCTTATCAAGTGCC
>JAUESE010000001.1:9443852-9488316 GCA_032274725.1 Malacoctenus triangulatus
GAATTGAATTTTATTGTCATCAGAAACTTGTGCCTTGTTTTTTATTACATGAAAAGTGACGTTCCTCCAGAACATCATTGTAATATTACTTTTCGTGTGTGTGTGTGTGTGTGTGTGTGTGTGTGTGTGTGTTTTAATTAGTTCCAATTTTGTCCTCTTTCCTTTGCGTTTATTCAGTTTGCACATTAACTGTCCAATGCGATCGTGCGAATAAATCCCCTCTGCATATCATCGTGAGCATCATGTCCGGATGACTGACGTCTTTTTTCTGCCGCGCTGACACTCTGCCAGTCATCTACCTGTATCTGTGCCCATCACACTGTGAAGTCCATCTGGCCTTTTAACCTCTCCAACCTCCTCTACTCACTCGCCATCACTCCCACTTTTTTTCTCGTGTGGACGACCAGATTATTTGATGTGTCTGCTGAATAAGCAGTTCGTATGGAGCCACACGCTCCAAAGTTCCCCCCCCCAAAAAAAGTGTTTCAGTGTGAAACACTGTTAGAAAATTGGATCACTCAAAAGAGCACTTGATCAAACAATCACGTCCTGTCAGGTCTGATGCTTAATGGTCGAACAAAAACCACCATTTAATTTCCCTGCTGCCTCATGACTGCATTACCACAAACAGGCAGCGCAAAAATGACTCATATGTTTTAATGCACTTGAATGAGGGGCATTTAATGAAGTGGTCGCTAAGTACATAAACACACTACTCTCGTTACTTATGAGTAACTTGCTGCCCGTTAAACAGCTCTATATGGTTTTTGTACACAAGGCCTGGGCACATTTTATCATCAAAGGTAATTCAATATTAATCTCATTCATTTGATTTGTCTGTCTGCTGACTGAGGTTGGCATCACCTAAGTAAATTTCAAGCTGTGTCAGAGTTATTTTGATAAGGACCCTCCAGGTCAAAATTAAAGAGAGGATAGAAAACACTTAAATTAAATTTCTATAAAGGTTGTCTTCTGAATGCCAGGTCATCATGACAGAAAATGAGTTTGCTCAGGGCCTTTTTCGTTTGCTGTCGGCTCTGCTGAGTTTTATATTTGTCCTTCTTTTGCACTCAAGAGAAACTAAAGCCTGTTTACAGGAACTCTTCTTTGAGCCTCTTTCTTGCAGACAACATGCAAAAAAAGGATTTGTCAGTGGTGAGTGTCGGTGGCCTTGCAGACTGTTGCAGCATCCAGCCAACTGCACACGAGACTTGTCCAATGTGTGCATTTTACATGCGTGTGCATGTTTCAGATTGTGTTGAAATACCTAAATAACTGCTGTGACAAGCAACATACAAAGTCCACATAAAGTCACAGTGGGGATCCTCCTTAGTTTTTATTCATGTTGCCGCCTTTCGATGGAACCCCTTGAAAAAAGTCTGAGAAAATAGTCGGACGTGAATCGAAATACAAAGACCAAAACGTTTCCTGTCTTCTCCAAAGTCTACGACTTGTACGTGCAAACTTGAAATGTTTATTCTCTAATGAACAGTTAGTTCTTCAAGGTTGTGAGTTCCTGTGAATGTGCCATGTGTCACAATTTTGGTTGCTGTTGGCTGAGAGGCTGTTACCATGGTGACTGTTGGAGGCAGAGGTGAGTCACCTTGGATCGTTCAGGAGCCAATGGTTGGGTTTTGCCTTGTTAGCATTGCTCTCAGCTTGGTCATTGTTTGCCACTGTCGTTCTGGCGTTGGCTTCAGCCTACAGCAGCGGTTGTTTTGAGGAGCTAACTGAGACCACATGGTGGAGCTCGTTCTCGTGTTGCAGCACCGCTGTAATCTAGTTTTACCCAAACGTGTATTTCTAATTTTGAGCCTGAGGCCCGACGTTGGAAACCGCTGGTGTGCAGGACAGAGTACAAAGATCCACAAGATGAGAGTTTACCACAGTTTTGAATTTTGGTTTACCTCCTTCACCTCATGCATCTGTTCAGCATGTGATGTTACAACAGCTGACAAAAATAAAATGGGCAAATGAGCACAACTGCAACCTTTTTTTTTAAGATATTAGTTTGCAAGGTTAAAATTTGCCCATCAGAGCTGAATACAAAGCTGTTTTTGTATTATATGAACTGCACTGACCACTAACAAAAACTTGACCTCCATTATACGAATCAAATACTGAATACTTTTTTCACCAAGGAATTTTAAAACCAGTGGATTGTATTCGAAAATGAAAGTAAAATCACAAACAGCAGCTCGCTCTCTGCCCAAAAACTTATATTGCTGCCAGAATAGCAGACCAGCTCCAACTTCCAAATGGCCCGTCATGCCCCTTCCACATTCACTTAATCCTTTGTGTGGCTCATTTTGCGGTGACCTTCCAGTGACTGTCTATAGTAGTGAGCAATAATAATCAAGGCTATAGCAGAGGGGGAATGAAAACAACAGCATGGATGAAGTGGAGGTTGTCTTTTATTTGCTGCGAGGACCTCGATGCTCTCAATAAGGTTCCGGTAAGACCAACATTATTAGAAAAGCTCAAAAAGGAAGGCAGGTCGGTGTCACTTGGATTTACAGGGGGCAAAGCCAATCATAACCAATTTCATCACTTTTATGTGTGTGTGAATGCATGTGTTGTCCTGTGTGTGAGGCATGTATGTGTCTGTGCGTGTGCGCGCCCTCTGTACACAGGCTGGTGTGCTGCCTGTCGGTGCATGTCCGTGTCGTTCTAATTGTCTGCATGCTGAACAATGCAGCAGTGGCCCCCCCGGAGCAGCATTTAAATCTCCCGTCCGACCCATCAATCTGCCTCCTGCCCTGCGATGACTGAACGTGCTGTTGGCTCGTCATTCATAGCGAATAACATAAAACACAAACCAGTCACATTAGGCCAGATTTACACCTGCTTACTCAGGCTGCGGTGTGGCGGCAAAGCACGGCCGGCGCCGGACACCGGAGGAGGAGCGGAGCACACGGATCGCTCCTGCTGCTGCTCACACAGCTGCCATTATTAGATCTCTAGGATGAGAGTGAATTATAATCAACACTTGGCAAAGTAGTGGTGTGTGATATCACGTACAGACGAGACTGAAGCTCCTGGTGACAGTGCTAGTGTGTGTGTGTGTGTGTATATCAACATTTCTTTATGAAGACACCTCACACTCACCCACGTAACTTCACCTGTGTATGAGGATGTTTAAGCCTTTCATTTGTTGTCATGTTAATGTGTATGTGTGTGTGTGTAGGAGGGGGTACCATACAAGCTGCATGAGATGAGACACTTTTTTGAAGTTCACTTGGAGCTTCTCAGCAGCAGCAGCAGCAGCGTCGCTCCATCCAGGGTGACAGTGGGGAGCCTGTGTTTCCCTCTCATGTGAGTCCTCAGCAAATACATTGCCGATAGTAATACTGGCACAACAGCAGCAGTATTACCTGGGCGACTCATTGATCAGTATAGCTTTAGTGTCTCAACTCTATTTGTGCAAATGTCCAAAACACCAACAATCAACATTTAGCTGTCCGAAAATTCCCACAAAGTTTCTCATGACATCATCACCCTTTTTGCATCATGTGCACCTCAATAAAGATGACTTTGAATTCTATCTGGAGTTACCGTAATCACATTTCTGCAAAGTCAATTTGGACGTTAAAAACAAAATCACCATAATTCTCGAAACAGAAATTGTCTTCACCTTTGAAAGTAGCGTTTTGCCCCACATAGAGTGTCGACGCGGGCCCCCAGGTGGGCCTGCCGGTTCCCTGTGTTTGCCCTGGACGTTGTTCTTCTGGCCATTATCTGTGTCGTACTTGAGAAAATGGGGATGAGCTTCTCGCAGCAGCACTGTTGGAGGTGAGGACATATGTGTGCAGTTCAGAGAGGCGTGCGGCATGCACACTTGTGATAAGCGCTGAGGTATATGCGTAACAGCCATTGTGTGATCTGACATTTGCCTCCTGTCTGTTGCCGTCCTCTTTGCTTATCAGTTTTTCCCCCTCGCCGTTGTTTTTCATTTCACACGACCCTTCATCTCTTCCCCCGACACATGTTTTTGCAGGAAGGAATCCGGCACGGCTGTTAATTTCTCATCCACCTTCGGACGGCAGTAAATGTTAGATGTGCGCGCTCTGGGGAATCCATCTCACAGGGAGGCACCAATGATATGAGTTCTGTTCAAGAGACTGATAAAAGTGCCCGATAAAGTTGTGTTTGACATTCTTCAAAGCTTCCACACGTGTGACCAAAAAAAAAAAAAGGTAGCGGTAGGCGACGTGATAAGAAGTAACTTTAAGTGACACTTTGCATGCTGACCGCCGCTGCCGCAAAGCTATGAGACGTTATTGAGACACACACAAGCATATGCGCTCATCGCATCACACACACACGCACATACAAGCCCTCAGTGACTGGTGAGATTACATCTTCCTCTGATCTGTGAAGAAAGTGCCGTCCCCTCCCACGGGCCAGACGGTAAACAAAAATCACAAAATGCTATGCTGTCACACAACAACAAACAGATGCCACATCTGAGAGACCAAACAAGCATCTACGAATTATTCATGCTCTCAGTTTTGGATGTGTGATTTTTTTTTTTATTCTCTCATTATTGGTCATTGTTGGAGTGATTATAAAACAGCAATGGGTGATGGATGGTCCAAAGAGATGAGTGCAGGAGCAAAAAAAATTTAACTGGAACATTGGAAGGAGATTTGATACAAGATTGTGAAGAGAGGGGAGAGCAGATGATGGTGATAAGAAAAAGATAGAGAGAGAGAGAGAAAGAGAGAGAGAGAGAGACAGAGAAAAAAGAAAGTAGATGACTGGGTTCAGTGGAAGTGTGTGGGTTGATAATGAATGTAATCTGCATTTAGATGATATCAGGCTATGTGGTCATCCCTGATGTGAATTTGCTGGCTGTGATTACATGAAATAGTGGTATTTGGAGAGATGCTTCAAAGCGCTGCTTCGAGCAGAACTGAAATGGACATACCTGCACATCCGAGCATTGCATTCTGTGCAACAATGTAATCAGTTTGCGTCAAGGTACAATTCAACGATTACATTATTTTCCTGTAAAGTTACATGCAATCATTAGCGCCTTTTTAAGAATCTTTTCTCTTCTAAAAGCTTTGATTTGGACTACAAATTGCTGCAGATGAATGACATATAAACCTATAAAGTAACGTTTTGCTGGGCAGCAAGAAGCTTTGATTCATCCACAAAATATGTACATTTCCTCTGTGATAAAAGGAAACTGTCAGTTATGCAGTGAAAAGCTATTTAATAACAATATATCAGCTGATGTTCTTGAACTCGCTCTTTATTCTCTGTAAATGTGACGGAGTGAGAAGAAAAGACTTTAAAGTGCAGCGTTTAGTTCAGTCACAGGACTATATTTGGTGTTCTGGTGTCTGCACTGAATTGTTCTCACCTGCAATCTTTATGAAAAGGTGCCGTTCTTGTGACGGATGTGATCAGGTCCTGACTCACTGGGGAGAAGTTAGAATATTTCAGCAATAGCAGGACAGTGCGATCGTTGTAATTGTAGCGTAGTTGGAAGGAATGTGTCCAAAAAGCCCCTCAAATAGAGCTGCTTCAGGCAGAAGAGAAGCAGTGGAAAAAGGCAGCCTGGTGATATTTCCCCCCTCAGTGATTTAGGTTTTGCTGTTCACAATCGCATGAAGATGCTAACACACCTCCTGCACAGAGACTAAGCCAGTGCTGAGTGCCAGTCTTCAGTTGCTTTAGCACCAGTTTCTTTGCTTTGGTGTGAAAGAGCAGCCCGGCTTTATCGCTGTCCACACAACTCTGCTCCTTTAAGATGCATGATATTTAGGAAAGGTGCTGCCCAGTTTTTTTTTTCTTTTACCTTCGTATTACATCAGCCAGATCGGCATCTTGAAGTATGCTGTTTGGAGATAATGCGTATCAGTTATTTTGCAACAAATGAAAGCGAACCCTAGAATATACCTTAAACTCGCTGTGACAGGATCGGCAACATCCTCAAAGAAAGAAAGAAAGAGCTGTCTCTGTCTGTACTGCAGGATACAGCAGATTGTACGTTTTTAAAAGAATATAGAAGAACAATCCTTCAAAAACAACATTTTTTTTTTCAGGCTCTTGGTTCGAGCTGATGCATTTTTAATCTTAATAAAAGAAAGTTTGTATTAAATTGTTCTTGCTCGTTGAACAAAGGTTTTTTTTTCTTCCTGTTGCAGCGAGTGTGTCCCTCATGGGCTCTCTTAAACAACTGAATAATTCAATGCTTATCAAAAGCAATTCTTAATTTACGAGGAATAATAATGAACACACATCTGTGTCTGTTAAAGTGTTGCATTTAATACGATTTTGTCCATTTGCAGCAACTGGAATTTGAAAACACGGGCATACACTGACAAGAAAATAAAGGATTAACATCTTTAATTTGCCTTCGTTTATTAAAACAAAGTGACCTCCTGTATTTATACTTGAGTGTGCTCGTCTCGTGAACTGAAGGAAGGAGCAACATTGAGCAGATGTAGATATCATGTCCTAAATTTGTGATTTTAAAAAAGGTCTTTGTTGGAATAAATTCATCATTTTATGCTTTTGTAGTTTAGTTACTTTGTCCATGAATAAGGAACAGAAAGAAACTTGAACTCGGGTCTAAATGTGTGTGATGGTGTTTCCTCTTGTCTTGTCCCTGTGACAGGATGTGCCCTGTTTTCATCCAATGTAAGCCGGGTTTGGAAGGAGTTATTCCTTCTCTCCAACTTGCTTCTCTTTCATCAGAGAGCATGAGCACTTTTCAAAAGGTGAAAGTTGATACAAAGATCTGTGATGTTTGATCAGATGTATTTGTGACCTGAAAACCTTACTGTAAAATTTGACATCAGATACTGAGCAGAGCTTTGTTAAAGGGAGTGATTTGAGTAAGTTTGCATCATCTGATTCCAAATTGATGGTCCATATTGATCAAAAGCACCGTGAAAGACCTAATGTTTCTGCATGGCTCCGGACATCACTTGAAATCCCTAAAACTGACTGACTTGGTTAGCAGGAAAAAAAACACACAAAACACATTTGGAATAATTGCTTTTCCTCTGGAGTTGTCTCTCTTACACCATCTCTGGCAGTCTGGGCTTATTTTCAGGTTATCTAGCAATAACTGCCTTTTGTGGGTACCCAGGGATCAGCCCTCCAGTCTGCACCGTCTTTGATGCTTTTTTACTCGCTCACTCTTTAATGACATGTGCTTTCTCTGTCAGTGACTCAGTCTTTCTTACAATCTCCAGCCGTCCTCCTCATTCCCATACATACACCTTCTCTCTGTCTCTTCCTTTGTCTTCCCCCCACATTATTGCTCCTGTCCACTGTCTCTCCCCACAGTTGCCAATCAGTGAAAAGAGCAAGCCAGACACACAGTCATCCTCAGAGGGTCATGCAGCGAGGTCACCGCCAGCAGGGCCTGTTGACAGCTTGACGCTCGTTATCCGGACCCGATACTGGGGACAAATTAGATCCCTGCAGTGGAAAGACTTGGTCAGAGGCTCCAGGTGTGGCTGCACAGCCAGGGTGGGTGGGCACCGAATGTACCCCCCTCCATTGGCTCCATCGAGAGTAAAATTGATTGATACTTTTAAATAATTAACCAGCACCAAATTAACATTTGAGATTCGCTGGCAGAGATCAATCAGTCTGTGCAACTGAAGACTGAATTCAACAAAGAAATGAAGCGTTACTCACTGAATCCATGTTCAGACATAAGCTGTGCTTCATTAGGCTTTCCACTTTCACCAGCTAAATCAGTCAGTCTCTTCTTTCTCACCAGGCATCTTTAATTGTGTCAACTGGTGTGACATTTCCTTGCTGACTGAATTAAAGTGTAATGTAAAAACTTCATAAACAGGATATCAATACAACACAGGACTTTCAGGCGACTCAGCTGACTCAATCAAACAGTCTTCAATGCTTTGTTTCGATCTGTGTATTTTTTGTGATCTCAGTGTTTTAGTTTCTTCTTCTTCTCCTTCATTTTATGTTGTTTTGCTACATTTATGTTCCTCCCTGGTTTCACATCACTCATCTTTGTCCACCTTCTGTCTGTGCTGTGTTGTCAAAACTGAGGTTTCTAATTATGATGTGCAAAGAGAAAAAGAAATTGCCCTAATAAAGGATTTTGTGTGTCTAAGTTTTCAACATTGAAATTAATGTTTTTTGGAGTTGAAATCAGTGATTATGTGAAAATTTCAGTAATTAATTTGTACTTTTCTTGATGAATTAAAGTGGTTCTCATAAAGTGCTGCCATGCTAAGATTGGTTTGGATACAAATAATGAACAAGTAGTAGCGTTGGTTTATGGTATCGTGATCCTCCCGATGGGATCAAAACAAAAAAGCAGCTCGTGATGCCGTGGTGCTGCTCCCTGTTAGAGCAGTTCAGGTGTCATCCTGTAAATCTACCTTTTGATTTACTTGATCTTCCTTCTTGCTCCCGAGCTTGTTTTGACAACAGCTAACATCCTTGTAGCTGCCTTGAAGTAGCTGAAGAAAACATTTCTCTTCCCAGAGAGAGAGAGAGCACGCGGCGATAACATGGTGTTGGGAGACCTGAAGAGAGAAAACAGGACAGAGAGCAATGGGTGCACCATTAAGAAATAGCCTCTAAACTACATCTGACAATAGCCAAGATTGCACTTGAACCCAATTCATCGAGGTAAAGTGGCCATTTGAGGAGGTGTGGTGGTGAATTGGTGTTCCCAGCTTGAGATGGGGAAATACAGGGAGTGTGAGTTGTTTTCTATATCTATATGTCACTTCTGTTCATGGCGACACACCAACACTGTTGTGAAGTCGCAGGTTGGAGCAGACCTGCATGCACACGTATGAAGACTGGATGTTATTGAAGCTAAGAGAGGGCAGATGGCAGCGTATACTTATACTTATACACCTACTGGTAGATTTGCTGCTGGGACAGTGTTCAAATTAAGAACATATAAACATTTGTTATTTACCTAACTGGATACAACATTTGCTTGGGTTAAGATCATCGGAGGCTTCCTTTCAGAGGGACTTGAATAAAACCACGTGTCCTTTACATCTGATGTGAGAAATTAGCTGCTTCAAAGATAACTATTTTCTTTTCCAGTGACAGTTTTGTCTCTGTCATTCAAATTGGATCCCACAGTCAAAAGTGTAACGGACCAACTCGGCCATTCAGGGATCGTACAGCCAATCGAGACACATTACAGCACCAGAAATTGCCGCGCTCTGAGCCAATCTGGCAGGCTGAGCTAATCTTGAACCTACACCGCCTCTAATGGGAGAAGAATGTAAATGTTGCTCCGGGTCACGATATGTTAAACGGTGTGTCATCTCCGAGGTCAATGCCCATATTAACTTACTGACACTTTACCTATTTGCCTCAGTATAAATTGATAAGAGGGGCCACATGGTGTACTAGCGGTTAGCACTCTTTCCTCAAAAAGCGAATATATCTTGGTTTGAATCGAGGGGAGCCGGTTAATGTGAAATGTGTGTCTTCTTACTGTTTTGCATGGGTTTTCTCTTAAAGAAAGAAAGTAGCTTGTTGGAGTCATGTGCATGGATTGTGTGTCCCTTTGTGTTTGCCTTGTGAGGGACTGGCCACCTGTCCAGAATGGACCCTGCCAGTACCCACTGTCTGCTAAGTGAGGCTCCATTACACTGAGCATAGTAATTAGTGGTTTACAGAGTTAATATCGGTAGAAGTTGGTAATTCCTACACCCTCATTTTAATGGAGCCAGTGAATGAAAGCTCCACATGAGGAGGAATGGACTGGAGCTGTGGCCCAGACCTCACCGCGACCGACCATACGTCAAGCTTGTTGGAGCCTGCTGTGGCTATAAAATCTGTCAAGCAGTAAAGGTTGTGAGTGCATCACATGACATGAGAGAGAAATGCCTTGTCAACCATTGAGCTTAATTTAAATGACAATAATCATTTAAGTAAAAAAAAAAATTTGGCTTCAAAAATAGGCTGGATCCTCTCCACTGGGAGGTGTGTGTGTGTGGGGGGGGGGGTTCTTTTCATCCGCCTGAAGCACTCCTTTCCAGGCCTCCTCCTGAGCCAGCACTGCAGGAGATCCACAAGGAGCAGGCACACAGACAGTGACTTGGAGTCGAGGCGCCGTTCTATCCTTTTATATTGTTGGGGGTGGAGCCACGGTCGGCTAACCTGCATTCGTTACCAGCTCCTGGTTCAGACACTTGAAAAATCCAAGAAAATGTATGAAAGAAAAAAAATACATCCTCTGACTCTTTAATTCAGGGCTGCAACGTTTCAGAGTTTGTTACATAGTTTTAACAATACATTTTGAAAAACAAAGTATTAGGAGAAAAAAGATTGCAATGTTCTCCACACACAGAGGTTTTTCTGATGGGTTGTGTTGTCTTGAGCCAAAAAAGTAACAATTAAAATGCTGCTTTTTAAGTACAATAATTATTCATCATTTCAGTCATCACAGTTGAACTTAATTCAGTGTTAACTTCAGCTTCTGTGGCGTCACAAAGCAAATCTGGTAGAGAACTATGAGAGCAGGACTCTGTTTGCACATATAGTGGACAAAAGTAGAGCTCACGCCGACTGACTCTGCAGGATACCTGCTATTATCACACGCCCACACGAGTTTTGGAGCTAAATTGGAAGGACCATCACTCATGTTTGAGTGTTTCCACATCGTACAATAAACTTTTATTGAAATGATTGGGCATCTGTGTGTGTGTGTGTACCTCTTTCTGCATATTTGTGGACCGGCCCACTTGCACACATTAGCATTTGCAGGCACAGAAATTGCTGCCATGACACGACTTTTTTTTTTTTTTTTTTTTTCTATGTGAGTGCATTCCCTTTCATTTTGCTGGCTCTGAGGCATAACAAAGACCAGTGGAGCTCGTATATTGGCAATCACACAAATCTGCCTTCACCTCAATATTTAATGAGCTGCGCAAATTAGCCATACAAAGCAATCTATTGAGCCTTTCCTCCCCACTTTGCTGATACACGCGCAGAGGAAAGCACCTCACAGAAAGCTTATTACGGCTGAGCCAACACTTACAACACTCTGAGCCAGCGAGAGGTGCTGGGTTATTTTTTAAACACTGCACAGAGAGTCTCATGCAGTCATTTACACCGTTGTGTCTCCGTGACTTGAGAGGACATTGTGTAAGTGTTCCAATAATATGAGTGTGTAAACAGGTTAAGCATCATGAAGACTACCAGGACCACACAAATTCCCCCCACACACATACACCCGATATGCGAAAAAAAGCCGGGACCAATGCACAAAATTGCGCATCTCATACATATTGTGAACAAAATCCTGTCCTAAAATGTCAGTCGGCCCCGGCAAGTCACCGCTGAGAGTCACGACACTGAATTAATGGCCTCTGCAGCTCTCTGTTGGTCTTTGTGAAACAGAAAGCTTCAGAGAGATAATAATGATGATCACTTGAGTCAATCAAACAACATCAGCCCTGACCAGTGATCCGTGTGTGATGCCGGAGCTGCGTGTTTCTTCACTGTTAATTAAAATGTAGCCTGAACCTTGACAAGCCTCTGACTCAAATGGCAAGTTAATTAGCTTGTTAAAAACCTGGCTAAAGAAACAATTAATGGTGCTTCCCACCGTGGGAGGAGACTGGATTGTTGGACTGGTGCTGGTCATCCGACGTTCTCGCTCAATCCTAACAGATGTTGGGAGAACACCTGAGCGAGGAGCTGTGTGCTGGATCATTGGATCCAGCTTTAGACCTTTAATGTTCCTCCAAAGTGGTTCAAGTCAAAATGACTTCAGTAAACATAATGACTATTATGCAAAATCAGAATAATTGTCAAAACAGTTGGATTGGTGAGGAAATGCACAGCTTGGAAAAGCAAACTGGAAGTATAAAAAAAAGTCCCCGTTCTGGTGGATTCCTTTGTTATCATTAACTGTGGGTGGTGTTGCCTCCATACTGTTCCTCTGAGCGCCCGGTTTAGTTCAGGAGAGGAGGGGAGTGTGGTCTGCCACAGAAATCCTCCTGTTTAAATATGATATCCCTGTCTAAACAACTACTCAATTTCAGCCTGCAGCGTAATCCTCCGCACTCACTCAGTTAAAGCTAATTCACAAAGCTCTGGGGATGTTTGTCTCACCACCTTTTGTTTCCAACCCCACTCCTTATTGTATCATTGGATCCACAGGTAGAAAAGTTTGTTTTTTTTACACTGACAAAGTATCGATGGGTAAGTGGACAGACAGGCTGACAGACAGACAGACAGACAGACACTAATCGATGTTTTTGTTCCTTCTTTTCACTGTCTGTCCCTTAAACAACGACTGTTTCTAAAATGTTCCCACTCTGTGGGCTGGTTCAGTCCAGGAGGGGCTTCTCCTTGCCCTTTCCTCCCATCAGATAAACCCTGGTAGATTACTGCAGGGTGGGGAAGGAGGAGGAGGAGGGCAGGGGCCAGAGTTTACTGGGAGGCTTGTTAGAGTGGCTCTGTCTACCTTCAACTCTCAAGGGCCAGCACAGCCACGTTACAGGAACACATGGACCAATTTTCTGGTACTTGTTGAAGTGGCCATGAAAAGACTGTTGGGACAATAATTAGTTTTACAATGTCACAGTTGTGTTCATCAGAGTCGTATAGGTCTGTGGTGATGTTAGGTGAAAATCCAAAAATAAACTCCTGATTAAGTGAAACTCGTGACTGTTATCAAAAGATGTTAAAATGGACTGAAATAGTCTCCAGCGTTTAAAGCCAGCCTCCATTGATGTGAACGCCTCCCTGTCTGATAATATCTGCTTGATGAAGCGTCTTAAATCATCAACCGCGGCCCCTGATGGATTTTTATTTAACGCTAATGATATATTGGATATTGATTAAATGCCATTCTCACTGAAGAAACCGTCACTCAGGGAGGATGGAGGAGTTGTGCTAATGCAAAGGAACTGCTAATATAAGCAAGACCCTCCCGAGACCCCCCTGCTTTGTTTTGGTCTGATCGCCACTCAATGTGGGGATGCCATTATTTTTGTGATCCTCCATTACAGAAACAATTCATTAGCGTTCATCTCCGTGACCTCTCAACGGTCTGAGCTGCATCCTTTTGTTTATATTTGCATTCATTATAAAAAAAGAAAACAAAACATTTTGGGGGGAAAAAAGAAGGATGATGATTGGCAGGCTGTGAAACGTGTGTTTTCTTGCTGATTCTTTGTGTTTTCTGCTCACCCCCTTCATCATCGCTCATCTTCATCTGGCGCCCTGTTCTTTTGCTGGCACTCTCTTTACCTCTGTGCCACCCCGGTTCTTGGCGGTGGCCCTGCTCCCTGTCTCACCCATCTGTTTCCATTCATTAGGACAGGATCCGCTCCTCTGCTCTTCTGACACCTTTTCACATCGGGCTGCACAATGTAATTAAACAGGGTTGCGGGGGGATGATTTCTGGGCTGCAGCTTCCTCCTTCCTCCTCCATCTACTTCAGCTCCGGCTCGCTTTCTTCCCATAGGCTCCAAACTTCACCGTGTGACTGGTGTGACTGCGC
Source organism: Malacoctenus triangulatus (assembly GCA_032274725.1). Lineage (NCBI taxonomy): Eukaryota > Metazoa > Chordata > Actinopteri > Blenniiformes > Labrisomidae > Malacoctenus > Malacoctenus triangulatus. Next base: position 9,457,342 of record JAUESE010000001.1, read on the forward strand.
CGTGCCTTCGCGATATGTCCCCATATCAACATGTGACACTATCTTTGTGTCGTAAGATTCATGCTCCAGTTCTCCACACGCTCCTCTTTTCTATTTTCATTTGTGTTTTAATGCAAAAAAAAATTCCTTTGTGGTGTGTCAGAGGCTCATTGGGACAAAAAATTTAGGCCAAAGTTGGACTCCAATGGGAACCACACAGTCGACACACACAAGTCACACCATCACTAAATTTGTAGGATGACCCATTTGTTCATGTAACAGATAAAATACTATCTATAGATATGTCCAGATCTCTCTCACACGCGCACACACACACGCAAGCACGCACACGCACGCACACGCACACACACACACACACACGTTTTTTCTGTTTACTATGAGTCCATAGTTTAAGATTCCTTTCCCTTATGCGCTCTTTCGTCACTTTTGGATAAAAAAGGTTTGCATTTCAATAATTTTTTTTAAAACAGGTAAAAAAGAATGAACGAATACAAGAGTTTGGTCTAACTAAGATTATTTTTTTCCTGGTAAATATTGCTTTTTTTTGCATGACATACATTGAACTCTATGAAAATAGTTGATGTTTTTTGAACATTTAGCTGTTCAAATCACTTTATACTTCTGTGGCGAAACATTCCTCATGTTTGCTGCGTCTCCCCTCGCATCGTCATTTGAAGCAGGTACAGTTAATATTTTAGTCACCAGGGAGGTAAAAATGAGACCAGGGTGACAGCAGTGAGCATCGCTCTGGATTTCTGCTGACTTCAGGCTGCCCCCCCCCCCTTTTTTTTTTTTCATCTCAGCTTGTTGTATCACACCAGGTCAGAGTGTTCACAGCCATGTCAGCCCATGTTCAAGAAACATCGCAGTGCCTTTGGGAGAAAATCAGCCCCAAACTTGTATTCAAGCTGCCCGTTGTAATGTGTGAAGAAGCCACAAATTGTGTCTTATGTAGCATTGGGAAAATTGAAAATCCAGTTCTTTTGTGGGTTGTGTTGCTGCTGTGATGGATCAAGTACCCTGGGTGAACATTTTCTCTGTTGGCACTGAGAAGCTTCAGCCTCTGGGACCCAGAGCTGGTGAAAACTGATCAATGTCCTCAAAGACATTGGAATTTCTATTCAAGCAAACCTACAAATGAATGAAATTGTGGACAAAACTGAAGTGGAGACATTGAGTTTGTTGACAGCACTGAAGCAGGAGACCATATTCATGAGGCGCCTACACATTTGTTCTCTGTTATTTGACTCGATTCGAGTATTTATTTCTGTGTAGGCGTGTACAGATTGATTTACTTACTTTTTTGAGGGGGGAGGAGGGGGGGAGTTCTTTTTGATATAAATGTTGTTTATTCATTTTGTATCAGGTGGTTTTAACAAGACATAGATTTCAGCAGTGCAAATTGAGCAGCTTCCTATTAGGTGAGGATGCACCATGTGGCAATTGATTGTGGTCGTTTTCATGATTAGATTGTTTACGTGGGAATGTGCCTCCAGTTGAAGGTAGTATTTCTTCTCTCTCTCTCTGAGCAGTATTGTATAAAATTTGCTTTGCACAAAGCACACACACACACACACACACACACACACACACACACACACACACACACACACACACACAGGCGTCCTCTCACCACGGGGGAAAGTGAGACACACAAAGAGCGTAGCAGCAAAAAAGCGAAGCGAGTGCCTGGATCTGAGACTGAGTTAATATGAGTGACCCAGCCAGATAAATACAGACAGACAAACACAGAGAGAAGCATATTTCTAGTCAGACTCTGGGCGCTGAGCGGTGACTCCCAGCCAATATGACAGACTGGTGAGGAGGCCTCCTGGGGTAGAAGGGCAGCTTGTGACCACAGGCAGATTCTCCGACTTGATTTCTTCATCAGCAGGTGTCGGGGTCCCCTGACACTCGGGCACATGCAGCCAGCGTGCGCACGTAGTGGCACGCGTGCGCGCACACACACACAAACACGAGCACGCGTTCGATTCTGGAGCCCAGGTTCTCGTCTTTAGGTCACTTGCCGAGGCAACCCGCTGAGCTGCCCATATGATGACTTGGAGAGACACCTGACCCCTTTAATATGTTCCGCCCGGCATTTGTGAGCAAGGTGAGGATCAGTTACCTGTGTTTAAATGTTCATAGGCGATTAGTCATCCACTTTGCTGATGCTGTACAAATGTCACATTCGGTTAGTTTTCTCTGAATAAAATTCTCATGTGTCTTTCGGTAGCACAAGAATCTCAATTTTTGTGATAGTAAATGATAGTTTTCTATTGCAGCTTGAAACCAGAACCAGACATTCCCACAGTCCAAACCCTGAAATGTCTCCTGTGTGTGCGTGTGCATGCATGCATGTGCACGCATCTGTGTGTGTGTGCACGTGAACTTATATGTATGCATATAGTTATCCCAAGGACTGACCCCACACTTGGTTATCCCTCCTCTCCTTTGGCCCTGTTGTCACACACAGCATGGGGAGTGGCGAGGGGCACAGGGAGTCCCTCAAGTAAACGATACCAACCATGCATTATGGATCATCACGTAGGTAAACAGGACCCAGTGACCTTTTTGGACCAGTGAAGGGAGTCGTAGATAAAAACTCCCAGAGCTAAAAAGAAAGCTTGCTCTTTTTTTTTTTTTTTTTTTTTTTTTTTATTACAGCAGGATGTAGGTGCACCAGAAAGGGCAACTATGAATACAAATCTGAACCCGAAACTTTTTTTAGCAAATAAATAAAACAAATGGAATGCTGGGAGGAAAAAATATTCTTCATTCAATAAAAAACTCACATTGTTTAACTTTTCCAATATCTTGAATGTTTTTTCACATTTATTTTTCACCGTATCTTTTGCATGTGACGAAACCAAATTATCCAACAATTATTGTGGTTAGTGACTGAAGAAGCCACTTAGATGTGGGGCTGTTTGTGTGTCCTGGAGCTGGTGCAGTGGACACTCTGTCACATGGAGACACTCAGTGTGAGCTGAAGTTCACACGGCGCCTTTCGGAGCTCCCCAAATTTGCAGTCAGTGTTGTGTGTCGGATTGTCCGAGCAGCCTGGACAACTCCGCAGAATAAGCTTAAAAAGCTTTCAGATTGTATGCCTCGTCCTACTTCTGCACCTTTGAAGGTGAGTTGCTGAGCTAACCTGAGCTATCTAGGTTTGGCTGCCGTGTGTCAAACACCATGATAAAGTCTTCCGGTATGTTATTTTGACACGAGTGTCACGCAAAGAAAGGGGGTGAGTAGTATCACTCCGTACCCTTCTGTGAAGAAAGCAGAGGTACAACATGAAATTTTTAGCCTTCTGGATCTTTTTTTAGGGTTTTTAGTGCCAAAAGAAAACCCAAACCGAAGCTAAATTAATATGTTACAACATAGCGGTTAGCATTTCCTTCCTCTAGTTTTTATCTTAACCTCCCTGAAAAGCGTATAATTTAGATCAGTCAGAAGCAGTTGGACTTTCTGCACTGACCTCGCCTTGTGTAGATAAATCAGTGATTGGTCACCGAGGGGTGTTCCGTATATTTTACCACACATCTTAACACTCATCAGTGTCTTTCTGTCTCTTGAATCTAAGAGTTCAAACTGGCAGACAAAATTAAAAAGGAAACTCTGATTCGAGGAAAAAGGGAATAAAACTTTATCTGTTTTTCAACATTCAAACTGCTGAGCTTACAGTGAAATAGCATCAGCTGATGGGCCTTTTAGCATACCGCATCTACACTGGGTTCAATGGTAACATGTCGTCTTTTATAGTTTCTAAATATCCATAATTTCTACAGCTCATCCACCTCTGCCATCCACAGCTTGATTTCACCTGTTAACCTGTGAGTCGTTGCTTTGTCCTCTCTCAGTACCACTGTCACTGGTTCTTGTTGGGATGTCCATCAGTCACGCCTGGATGGCTGCAGTCATGGTTTAGTGTCTTACATGAGGCTCAGACCCAGAAAAGCTGTAAAGCTACATTTCACTTTAAAAGAGGAATTTTTTTTCTCCCCATAAATTCTTTGGCATGCAGACACCCCACATAATTTCATGGATGGTCAACTGCCACTATTGGGTATCTATCGATGTCACTCCTCACATTCTCATTTTTCGCTATATGGGCTGTTGTGCGTTTTGCCGGATAATTTTTTTTTGACTCCTGCTCTGTCTGAAGAGAAAAAGTATCATGTCAAACAATTACTTTAATAAGAGTTGTACTGCGACAGATTGACCCAAATAATCAATCACTTGTAAATACTATGAATTGAAGTCAGCACCCGTCAGTTTCTTCGTGAAATGGGACCGTTTGAATGCAAAGACGGGCTGTTGGTCCCACAGAATGTAACAAAGTTCCTTCGACACTGAAAGAAACATTGATAAAAACATGAGACAAAGGCAACCATGCCTTCTTCCTCCGTGGCTCCTCTTTGAATGACCGTGCTGTGAACGACACTCCCCTCTTAGCAGCATTGTTCACAATTACCCAAGTGCCTATGCTACATGTCTTCGTTCTAAATTAATCAGGCAAGAAAGTAGAGAGGTGTTTAAGTCCTGGAGGAGTCCCATAAATGCTTGTGAAGGGATGCTCCAAAAACAATTTCAGGCTTACCAGCGGGTATTTTATAACCCTTAAGCTGGACTGGAGTTTCCAGTGTTGCTTTTATGGCTCCAAATGTTCGAATTTGCGATGTTAAATGCAGGTGAGACTGTTCCGAGGCTTTGAAACGAACCTGGACTAAATCCACATGGACTACTAACCCAGTTTCTGAAGACGTATAAGTTTCTGTGGCGAGTTTAAAACAATGGACCCCAGATTAGAATCATGAGAGAGGCGTAAAAAGAAGCGTAACAAGCTGTGGGTATTTGTCACTGTCATCTTTGAGGAAGGCCCAAATTCGGGGGGGATTCATGGTGCTTGGGACAGACTCGAGAGTATACATTTTTTTTCTACCTTTATCTTACCCACAACATCAGGAATCCTCCAGATCTGTTCTGCTCGCTTCAGTGAGTGGCGGGTAAACCTCCTGGAAGCCTTCGAATAACCCTCACTGGTATTTTGTGGATGCTTTTCTGTCTGGGAAGCTCATTTAGTTGCCAAGAAATTCAACTCCATCTGTACGGATGCAGAATTCAAGTGGACACAGATTGTTGACAGGTGGAGATATATTTCTGTAGGAATTCATTCACAATGAGTAATAATTACTGTGGAGCGTGTTACAGCTATTTGCCTCGCTGAAGTTACAAAGCATGCTTTTTTCTGTTCTGTATTGCACAGCCCTCAATATCCGCAATTACAGTGACCAAGAGAAGTCAGATTGAATGTTGAAACAGTCGTAATTTAGGTCACGAGGCTCTTCAGCCTGTCTCCCTGTCGTGTTCACAAATATGTGACAAGTTTCTTTCTTTGTTAAATACCAGACAATCCTTCAAAATGACTCTTCCAGTGTGAGACGACTCGTGTGAGATTAAATGACACCTTTTTTTAATTTATCAAATAGAGACGCATCTTTAATGACAAGGGATCAAGAAAATATTGTTCAGTGAGTCACTCTGACTAAAGCAGAAAAAAAGGAGTTTGAAGGTGAAGGAGGTTTTTTTTTTTGAGGTGGGTCTGTTTTAGATGTATTAGATGCGCACCAGTTTTGTTCATTACTATATGAACACAGTACCGATGAGTTTTAGCTGCGGTTTCCTCAAGTTAATGTCTGCTTCCAAATTTGCAGTTATGCATTGTAAAGAATTTCCCTTCCATTACAATCGTGGTAAAGTGGTCTAATTCACTTGTTAGAGACCCTGAATTTAGGGTGTTTGGTCTTGACGAGGATTAAGTTGTTAAATCATTCTCTGAGAGAAAAAACATGCTGTTTTTATTTGTGAAAACTTTTGTTGAGCACAGAAAAGCTTGAAAATAAAATGATGAACGCTTGACAAAGGCTTGACCGACCCCTTCAGTGCACGAGTTGCTTAAAGAAAGCCTTATTAGAAAGAGACTTATTTTGTTGTATCGGCACATTGACTTTGAATCAACGGAGCTCCATCGTAATATGTACTCTGCATCCAGTGGTCCTGGAACAGCTTTGATATCAGCCCTGTCCTCACAGCATGCAGCACACACCAGTACTTTAATGAAATACCGCTCTAGAATCCTGTTGTCATCCACCGGAAAAAAAGCCACTTTGGAAAACCCATATTTACAGCAGTATCAGTTCACAAAATTGATGCTCTCGACATGTCAACCAGAGCTTAGGCATTCAGCACACACCGGTCTTTTATTGGACGAATTTGCACGGTCTTTTTACAAATATATTCACTCACGATTGAGTCGTCACTTAGTCTGCAACATCTCCTGAGGCTCTTTTTTCACTCTCTGCTGTAACCGCATGTCAGGCGGCAGTTTGGTCCACGACAGGTACAAGCTTCTGCACTCTCTTCTTCGGTGCTCCTGAGGGCCTGTTGGTGTAAGAAAAATTTGACCATGTAAATTTTAGTGTGATTTGAATTGTTCAGTTCTTATAATTTAACATAATACACAGAGGCATATGTCTATTTCCAGTAAAGACTCGCTGCGAATCAGAGAGAGCGGTTTTAATTATCTTGCTAAAGAATTCAAAACATAGCAATGACGAAGTTGTCGAGCACCTTTATAATCGGGATTCTTCCTTCCTTCAGTTTTGCTTTAGATCCCAGGATGACCCTCATGAATAATGAGGTGGTCTAAAGGTAACCGTGACAGCGGGTCTACTTTGGAGGTGGTAAATAGGCGCGGGGAGGAAGTAATTCAACACCTGACAAGGAAGCACTGTGTTCGCCGCCTCCTCCTCCTCCTGAGAAGAGGGATGGAAGTCTCCTGATTAACGCTGACAATCTGAAGAGCACATTGTGCAAGCACATTAATAATAAACTCTTAAAATGCCTGAGCATGCTTTTAAAGGAGGTTATATTGCCATGAAGGGAAGGTGGGATGTAGGAATGAACGATGAAAGAGGGATGACAGCAAGGTTAAAAGATAACTTGGCTTGGTTTCACACACTTTATTTGCACCGCTTGTCCTATTTAAAGGTCTTAAGAAGAGAAATTACAAATTTTTCATGCTACTAATTAGCTCATTTTTTTCTGTATAGGAGGATATTTTAGTATGTACAAAGTGCATAATTAATAAGCCAAGAAACTTAAATGGCTTCTGGGGTGTTCAGCATTAATTGCCTGCGCACATTAACATATCCGCCCCGTCATTTTCTCCCACTGTGACTTCAACGTTTTAACATTCCCGAACGCTGAGGGAGAAAAAGAGGCTTCCTCACTGGGGGACCGCAGAGGTCGTGAACTTGGAGATTTTCACTTTTACATATTGAGCATGTTTGTGCAGGGGATAATTTAATGCTTATGTCATTTCACCGTTATGTAAAGCCCCCCGCCCCACTCCTTCACCCGAGCCCCCACTACACACACATGGTCACTTCTGAAGTACTTCACGTGTGCACATGAGTACGTTGGACATATTTGTCTGTTAGACCGCATGACAAATGGATACCTAAAGCTCGAGCGCTTAGCGAAGCATTGAAAAGCATTCAGCTGACATATGAATAGCAATGAGGAGAAGATGAATAGAAATTACTAGCCCTAATGCTTGGGGTTGCCCACTACATGTCTCAGGTCATGATAGGTCAGCCTTTTAACGGCCTACTCCAGTGTGCTGTACGCCGAAGAAGTGATATAATGGCTCAGCCTACCTTTACCTTTGCATTGCATTCCAACACTCACGGCTGTGGCATTTTCAAACCACTCAACCTGAAGGTACTTTGTGCCGGTGATCATGACTCCAATCTGCATTCGCAAGTTCATAATACTGAGATTTTTGGTTGGGTTTTTTTTTTTTTTGGTTTCACAAATTGTAGTTTGTGAAACACACAAAAAACATATTTTTTAAGCTGAACAACTTAATTTACTGCATATTGGTTTGCGTCAGAAATTCATCTCATTGTGATATCAGCGTGTGTGATGGACTTATCACCAAAGAGCTGAACTGAGATAGATTTTGTTTTCATGTGCAGCATGTCAACATTTCTGAACAATCTGGAGGAGCCTGAATATTAATTATGGCCCAGCCCCTGTGTTGATGAATGGCCGAGCTCCAACGCATGTGGAGAGAGTTTAGTGGGCATCGTCCTGACACTGGAAGATACAGAGATAAACAAGGAAAATCTGTCTGAAAAGGAGGAAAAAAAAAACAAAAACATGTCTGTTATTTTGAAATGCAAACTCGAAGCAGACAGAAAATCATTTTAATGCCTTTTCGTTCACTTGAAGTCAGATTGCAATCACAATGCATGCTTTTATTTAGCTTCATATAAACACTTACGACTGAACACGTTTAAATTTAATCTGTTGGAGAAAGAAGGTTGAAGCTTTGCTGAAACTGATATAACAGAAAATCTAATGTACAAAATGCAATCAATTGATTCGTAGCTTTGCTCATCTGAACCCGAGTTTCTTCCATTTGATTTGAGTTTATTCGCAGAAAATGGGAATAACGCAATGCAACATAATGGTGTGAAATGAAATGATGGCATTACATCATTTAGGAAATACATACACCATTTTTATTTCGTTCAATCATCTTATATGTTGACACAATTACAAGATAATTGTCGTCGTTGACAATCTTCAGGTAGAATTTACTTTTCCTCATATAGATCTGAGTGATGTTTTTCTCTGCCTATAAATGCAGCTTGCATGCTGTACAAGTGTCTCTTTTGCATTTGCGACGATTTCATTTTTCTCCCAGCTGCTCTACACACTAGACGGTAGTTGAGCAGATCCCAGTTAAACGGGTCGCCGTGAATATTCAGTCAGAATGAAAACAATCAGAGTGGCAGCAGAGTGTTGCTGTACCACCGGCCTCTCACACGAGAGCCCGAATAAAAGCCATTCGAATCGAGAGCTTCTCTGCTGGCTTTGGAATTATTTACTGAGGCGATAGTTTGGATTAGAACTTCGTTGACTTCGCTCCGCGTCGACGTCGGCGATGTGTGCCAAATGTGTGAAGCCGATGTGCCAGCACAGCGGGCGCAACTCCCCCATTGTCAGATGACCAGGTTGTGAATCATTGATCTGAGCAAATCAATAGTCAGCACGTCCATCTCCAATCCACTCGCAGTGGGTCACCATCTGTGTGTGTGTCCATATCCTGTCCGAAGCCATCGCAGGAGCCCATCAGCACACACCAGGTGGCTGCCATCTGGGTCCCGCCGCTTAACACACAGCATGGCTCTGTGTAGGAGAGTGTTGTATGTATGCATGTGTTTGTGTGTGTGTGTGTGAGAGAGAGAGAGAGAGAGAGAGAGAGAGAGAGAGAGAGAGTGACTATTAAATGTCACATTTGTGGGTGTGTAGCCACAGTTACAGTGCTCTTAGTGTTGGAATGAGTTTGCACATGTGAAGAGACGGAGGTGCAAAGCCTGCAGAAAGCCCGACATATCTATAAAAGCACACGCAGACGGACTAACATCGGAGCGGCGGAGCTGCTGGCTTGCGCTGAAGAAGGCGGGGGAATAATAAAGCGTTAACAAGGTGCGTGCGGTTCTGGCACGACACCACCGGGACGGTTGGCTGAGGAGCGCTTCGGAGCAGCCTGGGTGCACGTTGCGCGTCAGGCCTACAAACGTGGAAGTGTTGTGTTGGTGTGTGTTTGCGACACCGCTTGACTCGCTCCTCTTCACACTCTCCAGCATGGCGGGGCGTTCTGTATGTGTGGACTTGAGTCACCAAACTCTTGACAATCACCGCGCATGAGCTCATTCTCCGGTCGCCAAGCTGCAGCAGTGTTAATTTATTATTTTGGTGCCTTGTACAGTTTCGGATAAAGGTGCTTCGAGGATATTCACACACTGATCTCATTGAAGTTTGTGCGTTTAGGATTTCCTCCGTTTTTTGCCGATCGGTGAAGTTCCTGCATGTGTAGTAAGATCTGAGAAGCATTTTTAACTAGTATTAGAAAGGGCAGGGGAATCATTTCTAGCCCTCAGTCCAACTTCCTCCTCACAAAAATCCTGCCACTTCGGCCATGACAAATAGAGCCAACCTCCAGCCGTGGCTCCATATCCCACCTCAAAGTCGAGACTTCCCACCCGAGCCACCAAATTATGCATGCGTGCCCCACAGAATCCTCTGTAACGATGCAGTGTCTGTCCACACATATACATTAGTGCGATGCAGCGAGGAGGGAGCCATGCAGCGTGTGCTGCACACTGCATTGTGAAGCGGCCCGAGGCGCAAACCTCCAGGGAGGTCATGCAACATGATAATGTCGGCGCTGCAGCCAGATTCCTTCACATTGTTTTGAACTGGAAGTGAAACTGGAGAGCAAACATTTGCACGTTTGAACGCAGCTTGTCAAAATCGAGGATTTCACTTCCACGTCGGTCTCGGTTACGGTCGGATTGGATGGAATGAAGCGCTCCTGTCACGCAGCTCGCAGGTGAGCAGATCGCTCGGCCCCAACGATGCGCAGCGATCAGGGATCCATTAGAGCCGCGAAGTGATCGCGCCACGAACTGCGACCTTCCGCCAGAGTGCGGACGGGTGCACAGTCTGCTGATCTCGGTGTGTGTCAGGTCAGAGCATTGGTGTGATGACTTCATCCCGGCCTCTGCTATTTTAGATAATTGACCTCTTTCACTTTGTGCAGACTCGGCACAGTTTTCCTTTGCATTTCGGTGGGTTTGGCTCCAGCAGCCCATGACCCAATTTGAATAAATAGAAGTTTGGCACATCAATCAAAAGATTCATCCTACTACCAAAGTACTTTTGGAAGGACTAAAAATATTTGTCAATAAAGTTATGAAAAAAGGATTATTTTTGGAATAAATTACATTTTCACTCACTTTTAAATGTATACAATTTATTTGAACTTCATCTTCTTTGAGGTACATCTGTATAGTATTTTTGTATTCCTATGGATTATTTGCACACTGTATACATTAGGATATTTATTCGAGGCCATCCATGTTGTTGTCAGAGCAAATCCAGCTCGCAGCTACGGTTTGATTTACGCGCATGTTCAGGTCATTGTACAGGAGCCCGCTGCATTATTCTCTTTTTCCTGCAGCATCGATCATTGTCACAACCAGGAAGCATGATGCACCTCACACGCTTGTGTTCGTGTGTATGTGTGTTTGTTTCCGTGCATGTGTATGTCACGCCTTCTCATGTGATCTCTGGTTGTGGGAAAAATACCCCCCCCCTCCCCCCCCACGCCCCCAAATCCCAGAACAGTGCTACCTGCTATCAGAGTAACGGTTACACAGGCTGCACTGCGGAGCAGAAAAGTAAACACACTGTGAAACACTCGGGGTCCCTTGGTAAAAGGAGCAGCAGCCATACATCACAGGGAAGTAACCTGGGAAAAAAAAAACAGGAAAACAGGAAAATAAGTTGACAGATTCGGGTTCATAGGCAAAGGTTGTTTCACAGCTAAATGAGAGGAGATGAAGAAGCTCGGAGCTGAACTGTTAGTACCACGCAGAAGGTGATCTTCTCAGGTCATTCACAAGTTTGTGGCATCTCGGTGGCGTCTCACACAAATTGGATGTTACGCAATGATTTTTTTTCCATTAAATGGAAATATTTGGAAAGACAAGACAAAATAGAAATATTGCACGTTTTCTTGAGCAGCACAACCTGGATCACAGTGTTGTCTCTGTTGTTGATTTATTCTGATCACAGTTTTAATATTTGAACTATGCGACGGTTTACAGACCTGGTATTGACATTTTTATGTTCCCCTCATCACTTTGTTTCTTGCTAGACACATTAAATCCACAACTGTTGTGCCCTTAGATACCAAAGCTCAACACGAGCATCAAGCACACGGGCGTGGTCCTCCAATTGACGACCTTTACAGTTAAATAACAGTATTGGCTGATGCTTTACCAAAATGGTGGGATTTTTGTATGGTCTATTTTGCTTCATGATTGAAGTAAAGCACATTGAGCTGCGCCATGTATGTGTGAAATATTTGAAGCTAAACTTCTTTACTGACATAAACACGCTTGGTTTACTGCCTAGCTTGTTTTGATTTGTTTTTGTTTTGTCGTCTGTTTTCGTATGGAACCGTCAGGAGCTATGATGGCATTACGATCGACTCTAACTTCTGCCGGCGTCACATTCAAACTTTACATCTGTAACTTGTGCCTCGTACCAAATGTTGACTTTCCCGTCAATGATTTGAATACTAACTTGCCAACCTGAAGTGAATAAGTGATGTATTTATCATACTCGCTTTGCTTCCAATTCTTCATGGTGACCTTGTTGATTTGCAGCACAAATTACCACTGCTGAAACGCTGCTATAAAAGTTATGGATTTTAGTGGTGGTACACTGAAATGATGTCATTTCTTGTGTCCATGTACGGACTTTAGCCGTTCTGTCGTACTGTGTGTTTTTTACAGGTCGGCTCGTCCTTTCTGATTGACTGAATTTAAGAGGATTGTGCGCTTCCGCATTTCTAGTAATGAGAATAAGTCCCGTTGAAGCAGGTGGATGCCTCCCATGCATACATATGTATGTACAGTGTGCAGCAGTGTGTGCGTGCGTCTTTGTGTCAGGGGATACTTTCTGTCATCCCTCACTTCCGCGAGCCGCTCCACCCTATGAAGCCTCGCTGACAGGGTCGTGTGTCATTTCTCCGCTCCCCCTTCTTCAGGTGTCAAACTTGGACAGGAAGTCAGAGGATTTAAGCCCCGCGCTTCCTGCGACTGTGTGACTCAGTTATCGTTGGAGCACAGCTGTTCCCGCTCTGAAGTGTTGTCATGCTCCTTGTTACCGAGTCATTTAGGTATCTGTCACACGTACCGATGCGTTTTCAAAAACGGAGACGGCAGAGTTCAGAGGGAGCTGCAGGGAGTGCTGTTGTTTAAAGTTCTGACCTTCAAAGTGAATTTAAATTCATTCAACGAGCAGCACTTTTATAATGTATTTTTTGTTTTTGTTCGACAAGAACCAGATTGATCAAGTGATTTAATAATGTTCATGTTTGTTTTTCTTTTCTTAAACATGGACGGGCATGGATTTGAGATATTTGTTGTGTTGTTTAACACAGATTAGAGTGACTAAAATACAACACTACTATGAGATCACACCTCATATTAAAGTTACCATTAAATGTCTGCTTGGCCTTTTTGTATGAGAAGTGAAGACTCCGAGAGGAGCAGGACAGCGCTACAGGAGCGAAGCAACGACAGAAAGTACATGGTGGAAGCGACAAGCAACACTGAAGGTTCCCATCCCATGACTCTGCTGTCAATCATTGTTACAGTCACCCAGTGATGAAGATAATCTAACCTGCTGATTATCCAAACTGCCCATTTATTCCTACCAGTTTTAGGAGTTTATGTGCAATTACGGATCCCCTGGAAATATTGCTTTTCTCTATGTAATTACTGTCATTCACCCTGACTGGACAGACTAGTGGCACATCATCCATTTCTGTTTGCAGATATCGCGAACGGTCTGCTGAGCAGGGGTGTGTGATGTTGCACCAGCAACAGTGTGGAGGTATGTCAGTATACTTCTTTTGTTTTTTTAATGAGAAGGTACGAGGCAAGCCTGTAATTTAAGGTCTTCCACTAAAAGCGACGTGTCACAATGTAAACTTGAAAATGTACAATACAGTCATTTTCTACTTTGCACAGAAAACAGGCCGCGACACATCGAGTAAAATCAATAGATTTTCCTTTCTCTTATATTTGCAGCCCTATTCTACACCCACAATGAGCCCTATTGTTGGAAACAGGGCAAAGACTTGCTCCTGACCCTGTTCCAGACGACTCAGGTCACCGGCAACGGTGATGATCGGGTGATGTTCAATTCTGTGAAGAATCCCGCTCGATGCCAGCATGAGAACTGTCACCTTGTGCATTACTGCGGCGTGCGCAGCGAGTGGTGAGAACCGTATGATCTCCCCATCAGCCATTCCTCACCTGACTGAATGCACCTGTGCCTTTATAGATTAGCTGCCACATGTCCCTGCACCGTGCCCTCTGAGATGACTGAGACGGGCCACAATAGCCACCACGGTTGAGATCAAACAGACAAGAACCTTCTCTTACAGTATGTTGAGCTCATTGATCGGCAATTAAACAAACAATGACCCTGAAAGACACTGAAATCAGAGCTTTAACTGCACGATTTAACATCGACAAGAAAGAATCGTCACTGAAACACAAATACATGGTGTAACAAATGTAGCATGATTGGTTAAAAGTAGTGGACCTTGTGCGCACACTGAGGATGAAAACCAGCAGTCCTTGCACAGTCGGTCCTCGTGGCTGCAGTGCAGAGACGAGTGCCAGCAGCAAGTGGCGATGCCCAGAACATTCCTTCCTCTCCTTTATGAGATCCGGGCGGCAGTCGCAGAAAGAAAGGCCAGAACGAGGTTAAAGGAGTTCAACTCCGGCTGCTTTTGCTTGCTGTTCATTTACTTTGAATGTTTGACCTTCGCTGAGCAGAGTGATGAATGTGCAGGCTTTGACAGTCGAGCTGGTTGTCACATCCAAACTCCTGAAGGGGGCAAAGTTTTACCCTGGCCAACTCAGAGCTGAGCTCAACGGGAGTGAGTCCACTGGTGGGAGCGTGTCCCTTCAAAATAAAAGGCGAAAATGTCTGGAACTCAATGCTGAAACACTTAAGGTCCGATGACCTTAAAAGACATGGAGCTTGAAGAAAGTAGACTTTCATTTAAAATAAAAAGCAAAGAAAAATTCAGATTTACTCCAGATTAACAAGAAAAGTAGTTATTCATTCCATCATGAGATCTTTGATTACTTTTAGTCAATTACCTGCTTTCTTTTTGAAACACTAATACAGATTTGTTAGGAATGAGTTAACAGTGAGATTACAAACAGCTGTCTCAGAATCATAGCTGCTAAAAACATATAATTTGAGTGATTAGAGAGAAGCCTATGCAGTCCTTGCACACATACATTATGTATGGATGGATGGATGGATGGATGGATGGATGAATCATGTGACTGCATAGATGATCCTGTTTCCAGTTTCAAACATTATCTCTTCACGATGTGCCGTCTACCTCCAACCAAACCATGACTTTACCAGACTCCTCTGGTATTTTTCCATGACCCAGGCTAAATAAACAAGGAGGCATTTAATGTTCCAAAAGCCACGCTGTGGTTAAAATGCGAGTGTTTTTCTCTCATGGCTCTGCCTGCAGCTTAGATCAAGCGGTTCCTTCAGGTGTTGCCAGCAGCCCTCTTAAGGCACCGTTTGTTTCTTTGCTTTAAGTGGATGGGTTACCATTATCAGTATGTTTATCTAAGGCAGGTCATTTAGAACTAGCACAAGGTTAATATATTAATCAAGCTTAATGGAGGACCTTAAGTTCCCCATGAAGAAATATGTGTTTTATAAAGGCTTTAATGAATGTGGCTTTCCTGTTTGCCAGCAGTTTATCGATCGGGAAACCTCATTTGTTTTAAAGGGCCGAAGAAGTCTCTCAAAAGTATGTGAGATAGACCCGTTCTTTTACAACCAAGTGGGTAACATATGTTAGGGAGTAGATATATGTGGAGCAAAAATACACACATACATATATTCAATAAATATGTCACAACTAAGATTGAAGTCTTTTACTAGTGTGAAGTTGCTTCATTTCTATTGAAACTCTACTTCCAGGAGTTGTTATGGACTTTGGCGAAGAGCTCTAAGTTCAGGCTTCAATTAATCCTTCAACACTGAAAATCTCCAATCTAATCAAATATCATTTCCACCCAAACCAAGAGTTCACATTCATTAAATTTGAGGGGTTTTTTTCTGTTCTCTCGAAGATTTAAGGATTCCTTTCAATTTTCTCCTCAGTGCGAAAAGTCACTGCGCAAACGGTCCTCGATATGTGAAGGTTAGTGCTCGGTTAAAGCCCTCCCTCCCTCTGTCTCTTGTGTTGTTTTAAGTGCATGCACTCATCATGCATTCAAGTCAGAGGTATCACTTCGCGTCATAGCAAAAGTTCAGTTCATTACAACAGTACTGCTTTCTGAACATATGACAGACTAGAAAAATACACCAGACAACGCTGCAAGAGAGACATTATGCTCACTACAATGCTGCGGTGACAAAGCTCATCTTCACAACATAGAATGATTGTACCTTTGCTATTAATTACCCAAACTCTCCTTTGCTGGAGAATGAGAACCTGCAGTATTCCTGGATGTGACTCAGTTCCTCTGACAGCAACATGAGAGATTCCCCACTCCAGTTAACATCAACATTGAACCTGAATGCACCACAAATTTGAGGAATTAGGAGCCTTAATACATTTTCATTTCCCCGTTTGCTTCTGTCAGGATGTTTTCGAGTTTGTTTCTACTGTTTTTTTTCTCCCAATCAATTATCAATAAATAACTGCTGACTACCAGATTAAGGAACATCTTTCCCAAAACAACAGGAACAGGAGTTTGTTTACCTTTTTTACTTGTCATGCAGCACGTCACATGTGCCTTCGTGTTGAGTGAACCTCACTGAAAAAATAAAAAGCCAACTCCAGCTGAACTCAGAGAGTGACTCAGTCATCAAAGTGACCCACACAATGCTGATAGTTCAGCTGATGTGTCGCAGCAACATTTCAATAATTCAGCTTTGTGCTCATTCTCCAAACAGGCCTAACTCAAGGAGACAGTTGGAAGCAACAAGAACGGCACTTTCCAAGGTTAAGGCCCAACTTTGATTTGCTGCAAGTAATAAAAACTCTAACTTTTAGAAGCAGTAACTTGTAATATCAACACACAACTTACCTCAGTTAAGTAAAGGTGGAAGTATGTAGTGAATTCTGTCCTTTCATGTGTCCTCTAAAGATATGCTCTTATAATCTTTATTTTGACATGACCCACATTGACCGCAGTCAATCAACGAATCCATCAATCCCTGTTTGACCCCCCCAACACAGAAACACACATGTATTTTTGAATACGGACATGTAATCTGCCTGTAGGCAGGCTGCTCTGTTTGATTGGTCCGCTGTGCTGCGTGTCCGAGGACAGGCCCACCCTCAGGCCCACCCACACAGGCAATTAAGAAAAAATTAAGTCATCATAACATGCAGCTGAGCTTTGCAGACACACTTAGTGAGTTTGCAGTGAAAATACAAATGATCTGGTTTAGTGATACTTCGCAGAACAGGCTTAATAATATCTGGAGCAGAGCTGCGAGATGTTCTGAATCTTAAATTTGTTTTCACCACACGTTCATACATCTTTGTTGCCTCAAATCTATTCGTGGCTTGTGCAAAACTGTACTTAATCATAATGACAAAAAAAAAAAATCATTTTTTTTGTTTGATTCCATTTTTGTGATTTTTTTAGGGGCTCATGTTTGCAGGGGCGCTGGTCTGTCTGTCTGTTAGCAGGATAACAGAAAGTTCTTGACGATTCAGATGATGTGAGGGGACAGCAGATACTTTGTTTTTGCATTCAGAAATAATAAAACAAAACAGGAGGATTCATGCTGTCCAAGTCTGATGTCATCCTAAAACCAAACCCTCAAACATGCAGCTTGCACAGCATGATTTACTATTTAGATGGTGAGTAGAGCAGCACAGTTTATCGTTTCTGCATAAAAAACCCAACAAAAACCGATCTTGCCTGAGTGACACATTGCTGTCCTCGTGTCTCTTAAGGGAACCTCGTCAGTGGTTAGATATATTCCAGATTTAGTAAATAGTTAATTAAGCTCGGATGCAAAAGAGACACACACATCTTCCCTGTTTAATGCTTTGGCAGACACACACACTCGTTTCATAAACACCAGAGAGCATCCCTCCGTGAAATGAAAAATGTGTCTCTACTGGTAAATGTTCAGTTTATTTTACATATTAGCATGCAAAGTGTAATTAAAAGTGGAGGAAAACTACCTGCACGCGCCTTGTGAAATGGAGTGTGCTGATGAAGCTGCATTAAAGCATTGATTTTTAATTAGCAGCTCCCAGGAGAGACATGAGCCGAAACGTGAGTCAGATCAAATATGGTCTCAGATTTTAAAGCATTATTTATGTTTTCTGTTTTTTTTTCTTCCTTGTACTCGATAATTTTGTTATTTGTGTAAATGAGTATCTCAGTCAGGTAAATATTACAAATTATTGCCTGAGTAATTTCCTTTTCGACAGATTTCTTTCTGTGAGCACACTTGCATTTTTGCCTGTAGTTTATTAAATACACAATAGTGACAACATAATAGGGCTTATTATTCTTTCAGCTTCCCTAATATCCATTAGCATGATATGACTGTTGAAGTGTTGTGATAAAGAGGGATTCTTGGTAATGAGAAAATCATACTATGCAGCAAATACCCACCGAACTAATATCAGACGTCACTCTAATTCACTCCCTGCATTAATCATCGTCTTGTAGCTTTGGTGACAGTGTAATGCTGCCTGAGCATTAACAAAAGTGCCTTTAACCTGCAGTCCTCCACAAACAATGGGCTCACTGGTTTGTTTGGCCAACAATTGTTTCTCTTCCACGTCTCGTTCTGTCTGAACGCCACTGTTTGCTCTTTTATTCTCGAGTCCTCTGAACGTCTCTTTCTCGTCCTGTCAAATGCTCAGCTGGCTTGTGTTTCCAAAGTTGTTTGATGGCAATAAATTCAAGGTTTTTCACTGAGAATAACTGTGAATTTATCTGTCCTTTCCCGAAACCAGACAATAGTGTGACAGAGAAAAAAATCTATGATTTGCACCTCTGAGTTAAAATGTTTAAGTTACACATCATCAAAACAGTTAGTTCGAGACAGAAAATGACAGTTAAGACTAAAGTCAATTGAAAAACTGTTTGCATGACCACACACACACACACACACACACACACACACACACACACACACACACGCACGCACACACACACACGTTTATACGCACAAATGTACAGTACATCAGCATGTATATGCGCACACATGAACACACTTCCATGCAGACCAACATTCATCAACATACACACACACACACATTAGTACATACATGAGTGCAGTCAGATGGAAAATTGTTTGGTGCTGATGTACGGCGCGCGTACACAAACACATCGCCTGAGAGACCACAAGAAACAGTGAGAGAAAAGCAGCTGCTGTCTGTTCAGAGCTTCACAAAGCTCTGACACTGAGACGTTTTATTATTCCCCCAGCTCCCCTTCATACAAACAGCATCCCGTCATGTTTTATCATAAAATATTTCAGATGGATGGAAGCATTGACTTAATTCTCTTAAAGTGTTTTCCAAAAAGCTCATTAAAAAAAGAGTCACATTTGCCCCAGTGTGGCTGTCTGGCTTAGTGAGTATATTGAAAACAATCACTTTAAAGATGTTTTCGACAATGCTTTTTTGGGGAAAATTCCTTGTCACATAAACATTTAGATTCCACAATTAACACTCGAAGCATCACAACACAACCGCGCCTATGCGAGAGAGGGATGGAGCAGGATTGGCTCATATTTCTTCTTGAAAATCCTCCTTTTCTTCCTGGCAGCAGCGTTGAAACACCACCAGGTTGGATGGCGAGCGTCAGTGCAACAACCACCTGGGAGGTTGTGTTGGGTTCAGCTCCAAACTCCAGCTGATCCACTCCAGGACCATAAGAGAGTCCTCCTGAAGCCAATCCCATATTTTTCTGGACTGATGACATTTGGTCTTTGTCTCTCTGAAATGTCAGCCCTCATCTCGGCGCGACACCGTGAGCACTCTGAAAAGGCGACCTGAGATCGGTCCTTATTTCTCCTTATCAGTCTTTATTCAGGTCTCCTGTTCATCGAGGCGGAAAGCTGTCCAAACAGCACCAAGCTTCCACCACCGCTTATGAATGTAGGAAAATCAATACAAAGGTGATACAGAGTATCCTGTAAGTTTACCTCTGCACATTGTACAAGGATGTTACATTGACTGTTAGTTTCTTGATAACTTCTTTGCTTTGTCCTTCACTTTTGTTTGTTCTGTAAAGCTGAGCCTCGAGAAACACAAAGACCGACGATGTTTCTGCGCTACCTGTGAATAAGCGTCGCCTTGTTCGGCTCATACAAAGCAGCAGCAACTTCATTTCCTCCGTCCCACCGGTCAGACCTGTCGCTCGACACCACCGAGTCTCCCGGGTGTTGGAGGCATTTTTTTCTCTGAGCTTGCCGTCTCTGAATTACACTTGAGCCCTGAGATCTTATTAGGGGCTTGTGTGCTTTTTTTTCTGATTTTTGTGCCATTAGGCACAGGTGGACTCCAATCATGCTGAAAATCCCTGTCAGGCATCATCAAGATTAGACCTCAGCACAGCCACTTCCCATCGACACACATGCACACTCAAACACAAGCCTGTTCAGTTTTTTTTTTTTTTTTTTTTTTTTTTTTTAATCAATGCTAAAATCTCGTCAGGAACTGAAGCACTGTTTCAGCTGACATGCTGAGCTCAGAGAGGTTTTTGATATGGTGTATTATTGAACTCCCTTTAGCTAATTCATTGGCAGATAAAACAGCTGATAATAGTTAAAGGGCTGGTTTTTTTTTAAAATTGGTATTTGAAAACAAGCTTTTGGACAAGTTGAATCTTTCAAAATTCAAAGAACAAGGCAGTAAGGCGCCTGTAATCTGATATATGAAAAACGTCATGGTGCAATTTATTGAGTCTGTTATTGCGGGCGAAACTGGTGTTTCCCAGTATTAACACTCTAACAAGTTGTAATTTCTCAAAGCGGCATGTAAAAACCGAGTGGGGGGGTTTCAAAAGTAGCCGATTACTGATTAATAGAGCATGTTTAAATAACCCAGACCAACTATTGAACATGATGCATCACACATATTATTGTTGGCCTTCCTGGTAGCTGCTAAAATGACTCATCACAGAGAAAATTGCTCCATCTCAGTTTGCTGGGTACAGTGTAAATCGCACTATCAAAACAAGCCTTTGATAGCGGCGTCTCCCCTGATGGAGTTTGTGTTTCTGAAGGCACGGAGCAGAATGGTGATTTTGTGATTTTTAATTACGGCCGTTGGTTATGTCTTTGGCTTGATTATAACAGTGTGGCACGGCTCTGTTTGCGATGCAAGAAAGAAGCAGCTCGCTCACATCGCTTCTCATTAGAGACACTCCCGGGGCCTCATCAAAGATCTTCCTCCCTCCTCTCTGCCACTTCCCTCCCTCACTTCTTCCATAATGCACAGTTTTCCCAGTGCACGGCTCCTTACAGCTCCAGGACATGCTTAACAAACACACCAGCAAAACACTCCATCTGACGCTAACTTTTCACCGTTTTGCTTTACGACAGAGGGGGAAAAAATCACAGCAACTTTTTCTGCCAGCAAAAAGTTCACTTTAGTTTCTCTTAATCAGGTTCCCACTGAAGGATGTTTGATCTGTACAGAATAAAAGAGTCCCGATTTAGAACAGAAGAAATAATAAAGTTCCACAACAACAAAACTGAGCTGAAACAGTGTGAAATTGTGAGTCTTGGTCGATCAAATGTGAAATGAAAATACAATGTGTATCCCACAACAATTCAAGGACAGACATGACAAAAAGGATCTAATTGAGTTGTTGCTGAATGATCGTAAACAAGAATTTAATTATAATTTCTTTGCATTCAGTGATATGTTGTTTCTTGCATCACTGAGTGTTCCACACAAAGGCCTTTTTTTTCTTTTCAGTGTGAGTATTTCTTGAGCATTAGTGCTGAACGGATGCAACATGTTTTCTTCATGAAAATTGCCCCACACTTCTTGTTGAGTGGGTTTCCACACACAAAGGTCTGGCAGGCATCATGTAACACATGGTCCATCTATTATTTAGGGCCTGAGCATCACTGAGCGCCCTCAGTAGTTATACCCAGGGTTAAATGGCCCAGTTGACTGGAATGATGGGAAGCTCAGTCTACTCAGTGATTTAACTCCATCCAGCTGAATTTTAGTACTCAAGTAAACCACAAACAAACCTAAATAACCCACAACTTCTCATGATGTATATTGAGTGTCCTTAACAATGATGGAGTTTGTATTCATGTTTTTTTACCCAAGCACTCACGCAGTGATGTACAACACAAACTTATGTGTGAAAATACTGTTTGAAAAATACAATTTGAGCACTTTATTTTTCCCCTTTTATATGTTGCCACATTTTCAAGGAACATTTGTGGGATGAGCAAAAACTGAGATTATGGGCCGTGCTTAAAGACATTTTTTTTCCTTTGCCGATGCCAAACAGCTAATTCTGCCGTTTGAGCTTGTTTGGTTGATGGGATGATTGAAGTTTGAAGAAACGAGTCAAATTGGCAGTTTGACAATTCAGTCGTTTCACCATCAGGAGCTTCAGTAGCGTGTAAGAACCAGACGCAGCCGCAGCAGCCCGGTACCTCCCCACATGCTGCGGGATGCCGTCCCATTCCTCAACCAGCGTTTGTTGCAGGTCTGCCATTGTAGTTGTGTTGCCGGCTGTGGCACAGATAGCGTGCCGGTCGGGCGTGGCAGCACCAGGGGGGGCTCGGGAGTTCAAAACAATAGTCGATAGCAAGAGCAAAGAGAGCTCTCAGGCATCATCTGATGGGCTCTTTAAAAGAGCGATTAAGTTTAGTGGAAGTCATAAATGTTTTGTGTTTTGAAAAGACACGTTCTTTCATGCTGCCCTCTGCCAGGTATTTTTGTTGAAAATTAGTTGTTGAAACCTGAGTAGATCCTGCGACTGGGAGCATCGACAGACTGAGACACTTCAGCATGAATCGATATCTCCTCGTTTTCATAACTGACAAAATGATTGCCTTCTTTATACTTTTCAACACAGGTGAAAAGTGATCTCCACTCGATGAAAGAGCTTTTAATTTTATTATTAATATGGAACTAAATTGTTCGAGGGGATTGCGGTTTCTTTGGAGGTGGCGTGGACAGGCAATGATTTGTACTCTCTGCTTACGACAAAAAGGTCTTGATTCAGATCCCATTGAAACTAGTCAACATCTTTTTACCTTTACTTGTTTGTGTTGAATTCATTGTTAAATTGTGCTTTTAGTGGATCACAGAATCACAGAAATAACGTCTGCTTTGTTTGTCATTTGGATTCACCGTGAAACGCTAATTGACAATATTCTCACACATGATTGCCTGGAACTGAAGTGATAACCATGAAATAAATGTTTGTCTATTTGACAGCGTTAAAAGGCAATAATACCATTAGGCGTACTCCACTTGAACCTCTTCTTCATGTTTCAGTATGTTTTGTTTATTCCAACCATGGTGTCGGATTAAATGTGTTATTGCTGCATAGAAGTGCCTGGGTCATTAAAACTCCATTTGGAAAATAAGAGACGAAGCATATAGCTGCTGTAATAATGATATAGACATAAAATGATTACAGTTATTTTCCTAAAGCAATTTAACCAGCGGTAATTATTTATTCATTTACGAAACTTTTGTTTACATGGGTGGCATCTCTGACTTTTTGTTGGCTTATAACATGGCTTATAAACAGATGTTGACAAGGAAAAGAAATCAACTTCATGAATGCACATTTTTTTATCAGCTAGGTCAAAAATAGCAGTGCAAGAAATGAAGAAAGAAAACAATCTGGTGATCTCACTGTTTCTGGGATCGGCCTCCCGCACGCGGTGGTGTGATCGTCTCCCGTTCGGTCGCTCGGTGATACAGTGAGAAAGAAGAGGGAAAGACGAGGGATTTGAAGGAAGCCTATAGAAGTTGTAAGCAAATAGATCACAGGAAACACGGGAAGCCTTTCTTTATCAATACTCCTTTTGAGGCCCGCTCCCCTCTTTATATTCCGCTCTCCATCCCCAGTAAATTGCTCTGAGACTCATGAAGCTCCTCCAGCAGTCCTCACCTGGGAACTGGCCCAGGTCTGCGATCTATGCCTCGTGCACTTCTAACTTTAAGTGTGTTGCCATCAGCCCAGCCAATTAAGCCTCTTGTTCCCCTGAAATCCTGCCTTCCCTCTCTAACACTAGTCATTGGGAAGGAAAATAAGGTGGAAGGTTTTCCCCCGGCGACAGAGGGGCCAATAGTCGCTTCAGGTCTCTGGCTGCTGTTGGACATATCAGGCTTCTGATATGAGGCTAATCTGGAGCTTAACAAGTAAGAATAAAAAAACCCCTCCTCTAAAACGGCCAGTTTTCCATCATATGAGGTTAATAAATATGGTGTCACTAAGGCTTGTCACTGCACAGCCTGCTGCTATCAGTGGTCTAATTATGCCCACTCCCATGTCTTGCATAGAGATGAAAAGAGAATATTGGCGGAGACTCGCATTAACCCCTCGCAAGCTGAAACATTTACCGGTGAATTGCAGCTAAGTGCTGAAGGGAAAGATGAGAGACAGCAAGTGCATTAGACTCAGGGTTTTAAACAGTCTCCTCTGAGGATAAACTGGAATTCCATTTTTCACCGAAAGTATCGCTGCCACCTCAGCTTATTCTTAATACGTCCAAGGAAACATGAAAATGTGTTGTATGGCCGAATAAAGTATGCATCTTTTATTGACCAACATTGCATGTCTGTGAAACCGTCGACTCAGCTGAAGAAATCCAACTAAGGAATAGTGAGAATAGGCCCCTCGAGACACAAACACAGCAGCCTGCTTTTCTTTGGTGGTGTTTTTTTTCCGCAGCTGTTTTAATTTTCATTGTATTATGCCAGTAAGATTTGAGCTCGGAGACTCAAATGTCCCCCGCCAGTATAAAATCCATATCAGTGTACTGTTACAGAGAAAGAAAAGCAAATATAAAGTACACATTTTAGCTTTCAAATCGTAATGATAGTTGTTCTTAGATATCACTTTTCCCGCATGTACACAGGAACAAATAGGAAGCATAAGAAACCATCTATTTTGTGCTATAATCCATTAAAAAAGTAAAATACTTAACAGAATTTAAGTGTGTGACAAGCATCAGTTAATGAGTAGGTTCAGCTCTAACTAGGCAACAAGCTAACTGGTGAGTTAGACAACTTACACAGGCACATTTTCACCTGTTTTCTTTAAGATTTCAGTGAGCAATTGTTTTCTTCAAGAACTAATGTGAGGCAATGTGAAGTTTTATCATTCAAACAGAAATGTTGTGCGTTTATTAAATTAGTCATCAAGCAAAATACTTTCTTGTTGAATAAAAGTTGACTTTTTTGTGAAATAGTGACAAGTGTTCAAAACAATAACCAGATGTAATTTCTTTTTAAGCAGCACACACAGTTTGTCTGATTTTATTGGCAACTTTTCTCTCGACACCAGGAGAACAGCTTCAGTCTTAGTCTTGGATGCTTTTTTGAAAACAAAAAAAAACAAGCCCGAATGGTTTCAGCATATTATTAATTAGTCATAACTTATGATCATGTTTAATTTAGCGACTTGTTTGAGAGAGACGGAGTGTGAGTATTTTAATACATTTCTGTGAAAAATAGGACTGGGTTGTCTCAAACAATTCTTCCGGCCTAAACACCGATGTTCATTCGTTCCCCTCCGGTAAGAAGACCCGTCGGACCGTATGAGTGGGAGGAAAAGTTCCACTGAATTAGAAACTGTTTTAAATAACCCTTGAAAAAAAGGCAACAAATCATTGCATAACCAGCCGGTCCTTTGGTCCGGCCTTTGTTTGGTTTATAACACAAAAAGCTACTTGTTTTGTTGTGGTTAAGTTGACAGTCTTCATGGCTTCACTGAAGAATGTGGCTAATTTAATAAAGAGAGCCAAACAATGGGTTCGAGGGGCCTTTTGATGAATTGTCCAATATCTGGATGAGGTAAAGCTGCATCTTCGATGGCAGTCGGAGCGGTCCTCCTCGTCCAATAGGCACTTATTCCCTGCCGTTTCCTCCCCCCGTCGCTGCCGTGTTCATTTGCACTCTGTAATTAACTCAGCATATCTCTGTCATGATGTGGAAATAAACCGCAATTTAGCTCAGAAGGCAATTTAAACGTGTGTGCGCGGAGGGGTAATGGTAAAACAAACGATATCAAGAGGTTAATAGGAAGAGAATTAAAAGTGAGATTAGACACTGATTAGCTCGTATAGTGTGGCGGAAACCAGATGAAGGGGGAGGAAAGAAAAGGAAGAGAGAGCCTTGAAGAGGCTTAGAGAGAAAAAAATGATATGGAGGGGGGGAGGGAGTGGAGGGGAGGGGGGGCACGCTTCAAGAAATGTCTGGAGGAAAGCAACAGGGGCTTTCTTTCCAAAAACCATACATGTTATCAGCGATTTGCCTCTTTTGGACTCCGAGCAGAGCAAATGAACTCGGTTTCATTCCAAGGAAAATGTGACGGCACAGTAGAAATACTGAACTCTCAGACGAGTCAGATGGACATAATGAAGCCTTTTGGAGGGGAATCTATGTCATGAAGCGACAGCGGCGAGAAAATTCCCAAAACTTCACATTGATCATGCAAAGTGCTCATTGAATATAAACACACTGCAGGTACGGTGTTCAAAATGAGGTTTTTTTTAGATGCTTTGCGGACAGAAGGCAGCTTTTAGTCTTTTGTGTCTGGATGTTGTATGACCTCCTGCATTAAGTCTCACTAAGTCACACCGTTGCAGAGAACTGGTCTGAAAAGAGACAATGAACAAAAACGTGAAAGGCAAAGCTTTTCTCTGGTTGGGAGACGCCTGTTGGCTGCTGGACAATTCACTGCCTGAATAGATTGACACCATCACGTTGGGAGGCTGCATGCAAGTAGACGGAGGAGAGGGATAACCATCGGTGAGTTCCTCAAACAATAGTTCTCCAACAGTTTCGCTTTTTAACTTGTCAATACCAGTTTTTCAATGGAAGATAATTCACGAGTGTCTCTTTCCAAATAATTCGATTCTAATCAGTTTATTTTATGCTGGCTACTTTTAATCTCAACAGTTTTGACTGTTACCCCCTGCATTGATGTGATTATGGGGATTTCACAGAATAATGTCTAAGTTTTTATTGACTAAAACTGGTCAAAATGACTTTTTTTTTTCTAAGTATGTCTACACAACTGCTTGGACGTGCTTTCCTGAGAGCAGATATACCTGCACAAACTCCCCAGTGGATACACACAAACACACTTTTTTCCCCTCCTTTGGCTCCTCTCCCTCCACGCGGTGCCCCTGCGCCTCTGTGTATACTTACTGACAGAGCATGGTGTGAGTCCGAGTTCTCTTCATTTTCCGCCTCAGCCTAATAGAGACCGCTCTCGCTTCCTCATGTCCACCGGTGAGATGTAGAGTAAGATCAAATGAGTCCCACCGTGCGCAGGTCTCGCAGAGGCTCTCTCAGGCTGACTCCAGGTAGGATTTGTCAGCATGAGCTCAAATGAAGTCTCCATTAGCTGTGGCTGAGCACCTTAGCCTATTAGAAAGAGGCTCAAAGTAACTGGTGAAATAAAGAAAGTAAAAGAGATGGAAGAAAAAAAGCCAAACCCTCTGTTTTTGTGTTTGCGAAGGAGCGCTGCTGAAGTTGCAGATAGCTGAGAATCAACGATTTTCCCTCGCCACTTGTTTGGTGATTTTGTCTCTCTGATTATGAGACTGGTTTTGAATGAGGCTTGTTGTGCTTATAAGGTTTATTTTCAATTATTAGCTGCTCCACTAACCTTAAATTTTTCCACAGTAGGTGAATGCTCGAACATGAGCCTAATGTTCAATAAAGTACTCCTGTTTGCGTGTGTTGTTACTTGCGCTGTTTTCATTAGTAACTCAGACGCAAACCGTCCGCAGAGTGCCGGGGAAACGGCTCGTCACGCAGAGGTCTTAGTGGAGTGGGCCCTAACTGCTGTCTGTTGATAGAAAATAAGAGCTTTAACTTTGTGTTTCCTCCCCAAAAAAATAAAGCCTTGCGCATTCAAAATGTGCACGTATTTCCTATGTGCGGTCGGAAGGATGGGAAAAAGATGGGAACATGAATCAAACCTCTTCATTTTCTCATTTTCAGCATGCAGATGTGTTTTTTTTTCTTTTATCAGGCAAATCTGAACACAATCAGCCCCAAAGCAGATTTGTTCATCTTGTTTTATGCATGCACCCCACTTGTTTGTTTGCTATTATTATTGATGTTTTTTTTTCCTTTTGTATTACCAGAACAAATTTAATTAGAGCAGAAGGAATACAAATCCGTGCTCACCCACCAAATTCCATTTTGTCCCCTAATAAAGGACTTACAGCGAGAGGAGAAGAGAGGTTTACAAATGAATTTCAAGAGGCAGAAAGAGCATTGCTTGAGGAATGCAAATCTTTTAACAAATGAATGTAATTTCACAAATTGGGCCTATCGGCCAAGGAAATTGAGCCACTGAGGAATAAAAGCACAGTGTTCCTTTAACTCCCTCCTTCATTTTCCATGTGTGTACACACACGCTTTATATAAGAATATTTATATTCGCATGCTCTCAATCTTCCTGTTTCTTCTTCTCACCTCCTCCGTTTAGACTTTGACCCCGGCTTTCCTCCTGTTCTGCCCCACGGCCAGGTTTGTTTCCTGCCCTTAATTGGCGCGGTCTTCCTCCACTCCGTGGCTTCATTAATGAGTTATTTCATGGCTGAACGTTCAGACAAGCAACAGGTCCGTCCTGCCTGTCAGAAAAACACCAATGCATAAACATCCAGATGTGCATGATACTGTTTTCAATTTACTACCCAGGGTTTTTTTTTCATCAGGCTGCAAATTAAAATACCGGCCATGTATCTATTTATTTGTTATTTATTTATTTTTTATTATGTCTCCCTTCCATCTTTAATCTGGGTGTATCTGGCTCCATTCTCAAGCAGCAGTGTTGCGGTGAGCTTGATATTCTCTCTGAACCTCTTATATGCAGCCTGGAACCTCCGTGCTATCTGTGTGCGTGCGTGCGTGTGTGGGCGGGCCTCTTTGCTCTGGCAAAGAAACTCTGTCCAACTGAGATCTTTTCGATTCATTAGCTCCCCACCAATGCAGCCTCCTAAAACAAGTGAAAGTGGTGCTTGTTTTGCTGTGTAGCAAAAACACAACGAACCTATTAAGCACTCTGACTCAGCAAATATCCCTTCCGTCTTTTTATTCTCTGTTTCTTTTGCCTGAACCTAATGATTTGACAGTCAAATCAATACAAGAAGTTTGCAGATCTGTTAGTTGTTATGTCCTCTGAACATAAAGATAATATGTGAAGGCAGCCAGTTTAAAAACATCATTACAAATAATCAATTTATATTCAGTCTTTCATTCACAAGAGGTGACAGCTGCTGTACGAGACACATTGGGGTCAAAGGATCGGGGTCCGACCGCGTTTCTGTGAGGATTTTCCATGTTCTCCTATGTGTGCGCAGGTTTCCCACGTGCTTCAATTTGCTCCTAAAACATTTGTAATCACATGTGATTGGGTTTGTGTGGTTCTCAGATGAATGAATGAAACTAATGCGATGGGGCGTGGAACCACCAACCATTACGAAGGAGGAACTCCAGGTTTCCTTTGTGAGTGATCAAGCCGAAACTTCATTAGCAAAGTGTGTAGTTTACTCTGCATTACAGTGGTGTGCTCACCCACTGACCAATTTGTTGAATAATAGGTCGTGGATACATTTTGGCAAATGTCACATGAAAATCCAGCGATAAATTGTCTGGTGTTGGCTTCTGAAACACACTTTGTGTATTTATGGATTTATTGTTTCCCCCCCCCTAAATTTCTTGGAAGCCTGCTCCTGAGCTTCAGGTAAGAATAATCTTTTTAATATCACCTCCGGCTCTCCTTTCACCTTCCTACTATTTCCCTCAATAAATTTGTACAAACGGACCAACTGAAAACCAAATATGTGGTACAAAGCTCCACAGGGAGGAGGAAGGCAATATAGTGAGAAGCTCCACCGCAAAATATTGTTTTTTTTTTTTTTGTTGTTGTTGTTTGCGGGGGCGGGAGGGGGTGATGGTCTGGGGCTTTCCCAACAAAGACATCTTTGTCACAAACCCAGTAAAGCCTCAGAAAGTCCAAACAACTAACACACAGAGCATGTTTGTCCTGTGTGTTTTCATCAAACAACTACAAACTCATGTGTTTCACACAAAAATTCTCAGCACTGTTTAAGTGGACCAGGCTTTGACAGGTGTGAAAGCTCAACTGAACCCAAACAGGCGAACTCATGTCCAATCAAAATGTGTCTCTGGGTACACTTGCAATTAAACCTCAGAGTCCTTCTCCAGCTGTGAGAAATGCAAACAGACCATCCAGCACTCTACATAGACGAAACATAGTAAAGATGGAAAGTGATGTGCAGAACATGAGTCTGTTGAACACACTTGTTTTTCTCACTTTCCCAGTTTTTCTGTATTCAGTCCTTTGCCAATTAAGGCAAGATTTCTCTGTTCTGTCTCTCTGGTAATTCCACGTTTCAGGCAATAGCCCAAAGAGCAGCTGTTGTAATTGCATCACAGGATTAAACAACCAAACTAAATGAAGGTGTGACATTTTCCTTCAATCACGGACCAGCCGAGTCCTGTGAGTTACCCTGATCTGAAAGCACCATTTGTCCGGCTGTTATTTACTGTTGTGGGGCCTGGAGAGTTTTGTTTTACTGCTGGTGTTGGTGGAGTTGTGCTGTGGAGGTTCCTCCATGCAGGTAAAAGCCAACCGGTATTTGCAGCAATGAGGAAAAAGAAGAGGCGGACTGCACAGAACTACAACACCTCTCAGACTGCAAGTCAGATCTATCCGGAGCTGTAATCTGACAGAGGACATCACACCTATTAAAGTGCCGAGAGCAGGGGACATGAAAGACCGGGGTGGGACGGAGAAACACAGACAGCGTGAGGCCAAGGAAAGACAGTTCTCAGGGAAACAGTCCGACAGACCAGAACATGCAGGCGAGTGAAGCCGAGACAACACAAAGAGCCCACTGGGATGCTGTGCAACAGAAATGAAAGCAGGGAATATAAAAAAGTTGCCAGCGAGGCTTTTTATATACCAGAACTTACTGTGTTTGTGATTATTTGGGGATGAATTGGTTTTAGAACTGTATATCCCC
>JAUESE010000001.1:9512216-9530739 GCA_032274725.1 Malacoctenus triangulatus
GGGGACACAATCGCTGCGACATGTAGGCCCCCCCCCCCCCCCCCTTTGCTTTGTCGTACAGATAATTGGTGTTATTAACTTCACCTCTCAGAGGTTTTAATGTTACAGCTGATTCGTGTAATGACCTCAGAAAGGCTTTAAATCATACCACAGGAGTCCTGCTGAGTTCTGCAATATCAACCCAAGTGATTACTGTTGCCATGACGACACACGATCACCTAGCACGGTTGAATAACTAATTCTATCCTTTACGTATATTATGAGAGCACGTCCCCCTTTGTGAGAGCACTCAGAACACTAATATGTAGCACTTGACTTGTCAATCAAACCAATTTAGTGAAACTGTGTTTTTTGTCAGGAAGAACAATGGCGTGAAAAGATTAAAGGCAGCACGATTTCTCTTGAACGTTTTTGGGAGAAACTGGCACACAGCTTCAGACATTAAAACCTTCAAACACGAGATCAATCTGAAGCTGCATTACAGCACACGATTACGATGAATATCTACTCAGATCCAGCTCAAGAGCATTTACAATATTCTTCAGTGCATTTGCTCTGAATCAGAACAGAGGCGGGTGTGAACAAGTGAGAGGGAGCAGAGTTTGGTTTGGGGCGGGACAGTGCGAGACGAGCTCGCCTTGCCTCGCCTCTCATCGTCTCCGTGAACGCACATCCGAGCCAGGTGGAGCCCCGCGATTTGTGCAGGTGGAGTTACACTCCAAAATGTCAAAGGCAATCACTTTTCATTTCGCAGCCCGGTCCCCAGCGCTGTGCGCACGGCCAACCCCAAGAGCACTCACACCCGAGCACTCCGCCGCAGTCGGTCGTGAACTGGAGCGGAGCTGGGGATGTGCATAGGCGACTGCATTCACAGCGAGCAGCCAGTGATAACATTTGCAGTCGGTCGCACATGCATGTGTGTTGGGGTGAGTTCGTTCGATATGTGTGAGGAGACACAGGTGTGATGAATCAGCTGGGCGACGCTCCGAGGCTCGCTGGCTCCCCCCCCCCACACACACATCCAGGGAGGTGCGAGGAGCAGCAGCAAACTCTCATTGGAGGGAGAGCTGCCCCCCGGCTCAGTATCACACCACTCGCTCTCTCTCTTTCTCTTTCTCTACTTACGCGTCCATATACCTGTCTATATATGTGTGTGTTGACACTGTTGCCCAGCAACAGTAGTAAACACCTGTATCTCGCTTCACTCGAGATCTTTAGACTCAACTGAACCCAATATATTAAAAAAAAAAAAAAATGTGCGCAAGATATTATTCACAGGATATTGCATTCAGCTGGAAAGCAAGCGCGTTTTAAACAGGTTCATATTTTCATTGAGTTTCTATTCATTTTCAAAGCCACATGTTCAGTAAACAGGGTGAATTTAATATTCGCTAATCCTTATTTTACCTTGGCAATTCAAAAGCTGGAAAAATATGCACTCGAGACAGATGCATTGTGCCTCTTACAGTAGCAAAAGCCTATTTAGTCGTCTGCCTGATAATTACCCATCTGTCTGCGCTGTACGTCTCTGCCTGCACAAAACCTGCGGGCCACACGCGCGCACACGCTCGCACTGCTCCCGCGCCTTCCCCTTCCTGTTTATGCCTTCATCCATTATTCACTTCATCCGGCAGCGTTGCTACACGCACATATGTGTGAGATCGCACCACACATCCAAGCAAACACTCATAAGCACACTCGTACACAGACGCTGCATACTGAGGGTTTGAGAAGGTAAAAGGAGGATGTTAATATTTCAGTGGTGTGCGTGCATGTGTGTGCGTGCGTGTCAGTGTGGTCTGTTTTGTGCCGTTTCCATGGCTCTAATATTTTCTCCCCACTACATCACACCAAAGCCTAACAAGACCATGTAGATTTCAGCACCTCCTCACACTGACATGACATGATATGTTGATTCCTTCCAAATCCACCAAAAAAGCCTGAATAGCTGCTACAACAAACAGCACCGCTGGTAGGACAGCTCAAGCCATACAGGACTTAGTTGTTATGGCGATGACACCAAATCATCTGGTGATGTATCTAATGTTTCTTTATTGTCAACTTGTGTCTAGTATGATTACTCTGTACATTCTGTGACTGCAGCTTTTCCAGACTTGAGTTTTTATTCTCATCACTTTATTTAATTTCTTCTTCATTTTGTTCTGGCTGATTGCTCGTAATTTGACACCAGCCCCCGTGACAGAATTAACTCAAGCTCATCAGTTCAATCAAAACCATGAGAGCTTTTCTTGAGAGATTTTAAATGCATTCGCATTACTGTTTCAACGTAAGTATTTCACAATATAAATCTGTTGTCTTCACATAGAAGTACTGTGGCATTTCATATACACTGTGTTTCATTATCTGTATTTTTTCAGCACTGTAGTGATATAAAAAGAACCATGTTTTATGCATACGAAAAAGAAGTCCATTATCAGTTTGATATTTCAACCAAATATCACAGTTTGAATTCAAGCTAGCTTTTCTGTTTTAGGCAGACATCTAAGTATATATGTTGTTAATATACTACATAATAATAATTTGATAGGATTTTCTTTCACAGGACTCCCTTGTTCGATGCTGCTGGATACAACAAAGATAGTAAAACCAATCTGAGTCTTAGTACGAGTTGAGCTATAGACAGGTCATTTGTCACTTCAAAGTACGCACGCAAATTGTATTTAAGACGCAGTCAGTCGACTTTGCTGTTAACACGGCAGTCTCATCTCCTGTTCGTATTATTCTACACACACTTCTGGTTTGATTCAATCACACGTTTTCAAATTGTCCCGATTTCACCCAACAGCGATGGCTGTCTGCAAGACAAGACGCCAGCAGCTCGCTGTTGTGGTGTGCAGCAAGACTAAACATAATGAAAGCTATTATGGGAATTTTATGATGCCCCTCGTGCGTGTGTGTGTGTGTGTGTGTGTGTGTGGGGTGGGGGTGGGGGGGGATAAGGAGGGGCGCACACACACACATACACAATCTCTCTCGCTCCCGCTCTCTCCTACACCTCATGACCATGTGCCTAAACCTGCCATCAGGTCAGTCTTTGTCTCTGACCTTTTTTTCTGTCTCTTCATCACTCTCCTCCTGATTGAAACACTGTTCATCACAACCTGTATCCTTTTCAGCAAGCTAACTGTGTTTGTGTAGTTCTGGGCTGAAAGCCTGGTTTGACTTTGCATGTGAGCCTGACTGATTGGAAGAAATCAGTCACTGTATAGGCTGCAAGCAGTTTGTTTACCATTTGCCCGACTTGTCACTCTTCCTCTCCTTGTCCTCTCTGTCAGACACGATGTCTCTGTGATCTAATCCATCAAGCTTCGAAAGATGAAGCGCAATTTGCTGATATGTATTCAAAAAAAAAGGGTAGGCAAAGTGCAGAGAGTAAAAGGTAAAGCGAGATAGGAGGAGTGAGGGAAAGTAGTGTGTGAGTGCTGTGGGAAGATAGAGGGGAGAGTGAAGTTAGTGAAACGATAGAGGCAGGAGGAGGACCACAAATGATATTGAGGCTTCCAGCTCGCCTCCATGCTGGTACCCTGTGGTGTCCACTCGTCTCCACGCAGCCCCCACAAAGGCAGCACTTTCTCTGAGCTCTGTATCCTCCCAGCTCCCAAACACCCAAAAATATTTAGTTTTAACTTCGTTATTTTGTTTGAAGGTATGAACTTCACACTGAATCCCTTCTCTACGGCTCCCACAGTTAATTTATCTTCAGTTTAAATCAATTCAGCTTCTTAGCGAAAAACATTAGAAACTTTTAGGATTCGTGTTGCCTGGACCCAAACAGATGTTGTTTGTGTATGCAGAGTTGCACGCACGCGCACACACACACACACACACACACACACACACACACACACACACACATACAGGTCTCACTCTACCTTACCTGTCTTACCTGCGTTGG
Organism: Malacoctenus triangulatus; assembly: GCA_032274725.1. Taxonomy (NCBI): domain Eukaryota; kingdom Metazoa; phylum Chordata; class Actinopteri; order Blenniiformes; family Labrisomidae; genus Malacoctenus; species Malacoctenus triangulatus. Next base: position 9,516,133 of record JAUESE010000001.1, read on the forward strand.
CTACAGTGTTTTCTTGTTTGCACTTCCCTATGGTGATGGAGACGTCGTCGATGGCAATGTCCCCCTCGAAGCTCGGCCCTCGAATCCCTTCGAATACAATCTGTTCAGGGAAGATGCACAAACAGTCAAGAGAAATGTGGGTATGTTACAGAGAACACACAGTAAATACATAGCTGCCATATTTGTGCTTAAACAGTTTGAATCTTTGCTGCATTTGTGGATTTCCGTTGGAATAAACAAAAAAAAATACAAAAAAATTGTTCTCAACTATATTTTTTGTTATTCAAATCAATCAATTATTTATTAATTGTTTCTATTTTTTATTCCACGTAAAAACAAAAAAAAAATCTGAAAATTTATTTGAGAAATAATTGCAGGGAGGCTTCATCAGGCTTCACCTGAAAATAAACGTTGCAGTTAATTGACTTATTTAATTGAGTAATCAGACAAACATCGTACATCTGATTTATTGACAGGAGAAGAATCCCATCAGGTGAAACTGTGAGACTCCAGAAGTTGCCTTCGTATCCCGTAATCGTGTGCTGACCCAGAACAACAAAACGAAACAGGAGACTCATCTGAGAAGTTCTCCATTTTAGCCACCAGCCATCTGGATTTGACTGACAGCCTAATTACTGCGGTGTACCAAGGCACCAAAAGCCCATCGCACCCAGCTAATCAAAACCAAGCGTATTCTGTCTGGCATCTGAGGAGGGAAAAATACAAGTAAACAAGGAAAACTTTGCAGGTCCAAAATAACAACAAACACGACTCTCCCAACTGTGGCTTTTCTTTTCTAATATGCAACACACAGTGCTGCTGTATAATGTTTCATTTTGTATAGAAAAAAAAACACAATGTAATCCAAACTGTAATCGTATCTGAGTGAGTTGCAGTTCAATAGTAATAATGTTTCATTCAGCCTATTAAGTGCTGCAACAGGAAGCTGTTAGACGCACAAATCTGTGCACGGGCCAGCGAGTACATAAATATCTACTGCTCCATCTGCCAAACAGCCCTTGAGCAATGCACTTAACCCTCAAGTTCTTCCAAAACACCAGAAAGAGGAGCAGGTGGCTCCGCGCACACGACTGCCGCGCCGACGAGAACGCCGCTTGCACGCCGCGGCTGTACCTACAGGTTAACAGGGGAGCGAGCAGGTGCGCGCGTGGAGGGGGGGGGCACATACGCACGACTGACCTCACTTTAAAACCTCCATCTGTTGACGGCGACATGCTGCCGTTAAAGTATTAACTGTGCAGCACCGCCATCAATTTGTGTGTAAATATATCAAGCCGGAGCAGGAGTGGGTTCAATTAACCTGTTTGTGACCCAGCGCGGAGAAAAAGCCTGACCTATCCCCAAACCAACTAAATGAAAGGGTGGGAGGAGGGGGGGGGGGCGCAAGCACCCCCGGTGACCATCTCTCACAGCAACAGGCAGTCCATTACTTGTGTTTTAATCTGCAAGTGTTGTGTTGTTAGTGCGTAACGGCGGTGTCAAGTTGAAGTATCAAAGAGTAATTCCTGAGGCAGATACCAACAACCCGCTCATTGTCAAGGACACGGCGGCGGCACGACCGCGTGCATGAGAAGCGTTGGTTTCCAATCCGACGCCGCGACGTAATCAGGGGGGGAAAAAAAACGAGTTAAAGGTGAATCAAAAAAACAAAAAAAGCGAGACGGATATTTCTCGTACTGTCCCCTCCTGGTTGGAGCGACCTCCAAAGTCGAGGACCAACTTAAAAGTGTTTGAGCATTCCTTTTTTTTTTTTTTTTTTTCGAAACTGGAGACTATGTAAAGATCTCCTAAACGCCGTCCACAAGTGTACACACAAGTGGCCAGAACTGTTTTCTTTCAGCCTCTCTCCCCTCCTCAGAAAGACGGGGCCCTTCAATTACAGTCAGAACGGTGGAGGGAAACACAAGAGCAGCACCGTCTTTTTCCCATTTACTTTCTAATTTAGTCCCGGAATGAGAGATCTTCTTTGAATGAATAAATAAAATAATTAGTTGAACCTTGAAGCTGATTGGACGCTGTTGAGGGACAAAGGCAAAAAAATAAATAAAAAAAACCTGCAGCCCAGGCGGGATGGATTTATCTGCACGGCTCATTTGTGCGAAGGGGGGTTATTTGATTTGTAAGGCAGAGTGATAGCTGTGAGGGAATTTCAGGGGTGGTGGAGCGGAGAGACTAATTGGTCAAGAGGCCATGGCACTCCAATTTAGAAGGGGGGCCACAATGCTGTTACTTCGCAGTGTGGTAAACATGTTGTTTTATTTATGTGGCGTCTTCCTGCAGTCCTGTTCTTTTATGCATATTTGCGTCGCTAATAGGACAAACCTGGCACACGGTTTTCACACAAGCCGACACGCACACACACACCTCCACCGCCGACACGCACACACACACTCCTGTGCACCTGCGAGTGTGCCTGCATGAAACAAGACAACAGATTGTTGTGTAATTAAGAGACAATGAGAAAAATAATTGAGGGAAGGAAGCCGAGAGAGGAACGCGCGACACGAATGACCACCGACTTTAAGTTCCATCACAGCAGAGCCACAATCACGCAGGATAATGCCGTCAACAGCACAGCCAAACAATCTGTTCTTTTTTTTGTGTGTGTTTATTTTAGCAGACGGGATCAGGAAAACAGGCCCGCGCCCTTCAACCCAAAGCTGAAGTGTGCGTTGTTCGTACCGGCGTCTCACATTTAAACTGCCCTGCTGGGCGCATCACTGAGGCCAAGCAGCCTCAGCTTCTCAACCTTGAGAGCAGCGAGGTGGCCCGATTTACAGCTATGGAGTATTTTTAGAGCGAGTGCAGAGTCCAGATATTTGAAACAGACAGTAGATTTCAAAAAAATACATAGAATATGTGATTTAAGTGCTGCAGAACTCGTTTTATTCCAACAAACTTGGTAACTTGGCAGTTATTCTCCTCACCCTGATCTATTTATTGTTTTTGATGACAGGTCTCCCCTTGAAAAAGTTGAAGTGTGTATTTTCCTGGGTCACGTCTTGACTTTGAACTGTCGTTCAAACCTCAGGATGATTATATAACAAGGAAATCTTAAGGCTGCCTTGGCTCACTTTATCAGCCATTTAATTGCTTTACATTTCGACTAATTTTCTTCTCAGTGCCTGTGCTGATATTGTCGACCAGAACACCTCTGACACACCTTTTGCAGTCCTCATTGCTTTTCACGCTTGCTGGTTAGTTTGCAGGTGTCCTTCATCACTGTGTTACGTATGAATCTCCTGATTAATGCAGCCAAACTGTGGAAGACCTTTAACCTGGCTGTAAATGTGTCCGTTTTAACTCTCCAGCTTATTCGTAGGATTTCTTTGTGACTTGCAGATCTTCATATCTCGTTTGACATTAGCAATTTCCCTTTTTCTTTGGTCTGAGTAATATAGAGAAGTTTGACGCAGATCCTGGAGGTACAAAGCTCCTGATTGGAGAGACTTAGGTCCCTCGTTGAGATCCAACACCTATTTGCTTCAGGATGTCCTTACTGTCACAGCTTAAACCACCGTGTACACTGTTCTGCATACATGCACATATAATGAAAGTGTTATTTAATCAATGCTACTGTTTTTCTTCATTTTTTATAATTATAAATTGTGTGGTTGGGGTGTAGGTGGGAGGCTGCGTGGGTGTGCATGCTCTCTGTATTTGTAATTTTTGCTCATTTGCTGCATGTGCTGTTTGGTTTTTATTTCCCCTTGCTGTCTTTGGACAGCTTTGAAAATAGGAGAATGCATCTCAAAGGCTCTCCTTGGAAAAATCACATTCAGACTGAGTGTGTCAAATGCTTCATGCACAACTGTTTCTGCTTTTCTGTAAATAACCAGTGAATTTAAAAGCAGACTGTAATGACATAAATCGAGATGAGACTTCAATGACTTGGATGGTGAGATGTGAAAATGGGGTCATAAGCCACGAGAGACTCATCTTATACACACTGCACTTATTTATTCTCTCTGACATCAACCAGCTCTGGCTGCAAAAAAAAAGCAACAAAAGAATTAGTTGGGCTGTTGTTTTGTGTTTAATTTTTCTAAATTTCCAGTTTGTTGACTCTTGTGCAATAATGTGAGAAAGCCTGAGTGAGTAAGCCACCGTGGGTGGGTGTGGCTGTGTGGTGGTGTGTGTGTGTGTGTGTGTGGGTGTGTGTGTGGGTGTGTGTGGGGGCGCGCGCGCGCGCGCGACACTGCCAGATCAAAGGTTGTACAGTAAAGTGTCAGGTTGAAGTTGTGAGTGTGTCGTTTCGTTGAGCCTTGTAACCTTTAATGTCTCTATTGATGTGCTATCCACATACCAGAGGGGACACAGGAGTGAGAGAGGAAAAGTGAAAGAGAGACTGTGTGCTTGTGGATGTGAGAGAGAGAGAGAGAGAGAGAGAGAGAGAGAGAGAGAGAGAGAGAGAGAGAGAGGGAGTTGTCGTAGTAGCGGGCCGGTACAGTGTGAGGCACAAATGTGGGTTGGCCTGGTTTCCAACAAGCCCCCCAGGTACCAAACACTGTGAGGAACACAGATGGCCTCTGGGTAATCCACTGAGAAGCAAGTGGGGACACAAATAATCTACTACAACATGTTACCTCGTTTTTATTTTTTTTGTAACTCAATTGATTTTATGTGTGAACGTAATCCCTGCTGGATAAACTGGTCTCAATGATCAACTTGCGATGAGGCTGATTCAAGAACTGATTTAAAGGTTAACTAGAAGGGGACAGATGTATTGTAGACGCAAGACTGACATTAATCAGACAACCACAAAAGGTAAAACTTATTACCACTACTTTGGAAAACCACAGCATAGATGGGATTTATTTTTTGGGCCTCTGGTGAACTTCCGCTGTTGTTGAGATTTGATTTTTTTTTTTAAACAATGTTGATGCAAAAACAGTACACAAACAGTAGTGATCATGGCCAGCAGGCAGTAAACTGTTTACATTCTAATGCTGTTGGTTTGCTCTGCTTTTGTTTACGATGAAAGCCTCGTGTTGTTGCAGCCTCGGCGGCGGCGCTTATTTTAACTGGAAGTAAAGCTCCTCTCAAAGACATGGTTAGTTCTGTTGGACGGCGCACAAAGAGATGGGAAACGTGGAGACGAGTGGCAGCACCTCAAAGGCCTCGGGTGTGTGCGCTGAGCTGTGCGCGGGACGAGAAAGTTCGCGTTCTCCACGGACACGCTCTCAGCATGAAACGGGCGTCGGTCTACAGTCACTCCTGCGCTCGGCGGAACCAAATAACATCCACTTCAAAAGCCACCTCCAGGGATTAAAGTGAATTAGACAATTATACAAATCTTGTTCAAAGGAGGAGGATAACAGACAATCGGCACAGCAAGGCAACTGCTGTTTATTCTGTCTGTTTACAGTAACGATGTTGTGCTTTATTAAACGACTGATAAACTGACAGCTCCATGTATAAATTTGGAAGCGAGGTAAATTACTCTCTTCCTTTAACCTTGAGCCGACAGGGTCTAATAGGACAGTTGATCAAGTCGCATGATGGTAAATTACCTTCGCTTATGACGCGCATCACACTGCTTTAACAGTCCCAACGAGCTCTACATGAACGGTCACATTCACTCACCCAATCACGACGGCCTCTGCTCGCACCGCCACTGGGAGGAACTGCCAACTTTGTGGCTTTAGGACGTCTCGCTCTAGTCACTGAACCGCAGCGTGACAGCTCGAACTTCACTCCAAATATCGACCACATTCAGAAATTTGTCTCAAAACATCTTCGTAACAAAAAAAAATCCCATCAAAAGATGTGTTTGTCAGAGATCGCTGTATGTGGTGTGGTCATACTGTCATGGAAACGGCTGAAAAACTGGAGTGAGACAAGGAGGTTGTGTATGAAAACATCATCTGGAGGGAAAGATGTGTGGCTGTGGTTTGGTTGCTTCACCAGGTGGTGCGTGTTCACATTACTCACACTCATTCGCTCTGAACTCATCTCCATGTAAAGAGGTCCAAAGTTAAGGCCATGATGCACTTTCAATTTGCTTTTGCAATGTTTCTTTACGTTCCTCACAAACTTTTGAACATATTGTACTACACAATAATTTTAAACTACAATCTGGGGCTGATTTGCAAATGATATCTTTGAACTCTAAACATCTGTATGGTAAAATATACACACAAATATTTAGAAAAGCTTCATAAAAGTGGTTCTCGGGTCAGTACCTTGTTCTTGCAGCTGGGGAAAGAATACTTAAAAAACTCACTTAGCCTGAAGTTACCTCAACCTTTTGCCTTTTACAACAACACAGCCGACCAGTACCCGAGGCAGAGTTTCTTTGGACTGCATATCTGCTTTGAGAATGGACTCTTCACTGAGTACTGTTTAGTTGCCAAAGGCTGCAAGTCCTTGCATCATATTCTTGCAAGAACACGGCGGAGCCCTAACTAGATCCCAGCAGCCAACAATGCAATCCACAAATCACCGTCAACACTCATCTCCTACTTCAAGCAGATCACTAGCAGGAATTTTTGGAGACGTGAGCGGAGAGCAGCCGGCTAAATAACCGTAATCGAAGCATTCCTACAATTCCAACTTGTTGAGGAGAAGCCAAATGGCAGATTGCAACAACACCAATTGTGTCGTGTAATTCCCATTGTCAACAGCAGACAGCTCAATCATTAATATTGAGTGTTGGGGAACCAGCTCCCCCCCTGAGACTGAGAGAGACAGATAGAGAATGAGGATAGACAGGCTGTTTAGAGCAACAACAACAACAGTGGCTACGTTTCTTACTCCTGAACACCAGCTAAAGCTGCAACTATTAAATTAATCATGACAGTAATCGCAAAAAAACCAGGAGAAATTTCACAAACTGATGAAACTTTTCTTAGGAAAATAGAACTTGTTCCTGTTGTTAAGAATTTAGGGTTTTTTTTCTACTAGTGTGGGAAAAAATGCACTTTAAGTTTGTTTTCTTGGGCTGACAAAAGTAAAGGTAAATATTTGTGACTGTTTCTTCCGTGTACATGTATACATTACTGCAATATAAGGAAAGGTCATGAAGAGAACCACAATGTGGGGTCATTGGCGATAACGAGAACAACTTTGACTTGTCGCGCCGCTGTCGAGCACAGATGTATCGACTCAACCAGAGGCGATGCCACCTGGCGCAACCCGACGTGACCAGACCAGTTCAGTGACGAGCTTTGGATTGCACCCATTTTTTTTTCAGTACAATAGTGTGAAAGACTCACAGTGTACAGATGACACCAATATTTCAGCTCAACACCACTCTGTGTCTACAAACAACAGATCTACACTCAAGCAACTGATACAATAAAGTACCTTGCTAGCCTTTTAATCACCGGATTAATTACCAAAGACAACCAAAATTGGGAGGCATTGTCCTTTAGCCAGCACAAATGTGCATATTAAATATAATAAGGATTGGTTAAGAAGTGCAGCCTTCACAGCGTTCACAAGAAAATCGCTGCAGAGGCAGCAGAGACTGCTTTTAGATATTTGATTTTTGTAATTCATTATTAGAAATGAGATATTGTAGGGCTTTAATTTTCACAGTCGGCAATTGAATTTCAATGACAAACCTGAGGTTATAAATTAAAGTACACAAGAAAAATCTCAGTTTGACTAGAGAGAGATGAGTCGCTGCCCTGCTCAAGACCTTGTATCTAGAAACACAACAGTGTGCTGTAAGAATTGATTTAAGATGGAAGAAGATGGTGCTGGGATCAAGGCTGCATGCGCTCTCCATTTTTAACCAGCTTTATTTGTAACACAGCTGTAGTGTTCATGTGTGTGCATGATTGGGATAAACAGTCAACCGCTCAATAACTGTCAAGTAATTGTAAAGGTGAAAAAAACAGCTTACGGGAGCCACGAAGGAAACTAAACAAAAACCAACTCTTAGTGTCCAACTTTGCCTTTTTGTTTTCCTGGGACACCAAAAAACTCTCCGTGACAACTTGGTGGAGTTGTCATAATTGTTATACAGGTTCAGGGGCATCAAGGTTGTTTTAGTTAGTTTTGTTGTTTTTTTCTTTCACGATGGTCCAATCACCACAGAAACAGCCAAGCAGACAACACATTTTGACTGGGAGGCTGCAGGCTTCTCGACCTTCACAAAACAGGACTGAGAACAACAACTCCTAATGGAATCGACAGAAAATACATACACGGCCAAGGACCCGCGAATATGATGGGCTACGTTCAAATTCAGAACGTACTATCAAAGTCCCTGTTTCCCAGTCCATGTGATGGAAATGGAGTTTTCAAAGATGAAACCTGCACAAGCACAAGACAATGGCAACGGCGAAGAAGGATGACGAGAGAGAAACGGCCATATCTGTGGCAATCTTCAGTTACCAAGCAACAACTCCTGTCTGGCACGCATCCCTCCTCATTCATCTCTCCCATCTCACCTACCTTCACCCGAGTCACGGAACAAATGGGGGTATGAATATTTAAGCCGCATTAAGTGCTTTATTGATGACATAAACACACAAGCTTGTAAGGACCGGCTCCTTGTTGTTCACGCGTACTTTGTCGAAGCACTTTTTACTTTGCTCGAATACAGACACTTCTTTTGTCTCGCGCTTGGCCGTATATGTCCTGTTAATTATCAGTCAGTTATGATGCCTCGACCAATTTAGTCTGTTATAATGAACATGAGGTGTGCTATAAGTGTGTGTGTGTGTGTGTGTGTGTGTGTGTGTGTGTGTGTGTGTGTGTGTGTGTTATTGTCATATGACTCGACTTGCATTTGATCTTTTCTGTGACCTCATGACTGCTCTCCATTCTAATTTCACACGTAGCAAAAGTCTGTACAGAGAAAAAAGTTGAAGTTTAAAGTTTGAATTGAACAGGGACACATAAGTTGTTAAGCTGTGACTTTATACACCTACATCTCACAGTGACAACTCCAAATTGCCTATATGAAGGACTTTTTAAAAAAAAAAAAACATTTTGTGTTCCTGACACTGTGCCAGTTTTTCCAATTCGTTCAAAACTCATGACCGTCTTTATTCCAAACAAAACATCACATTTTTTCAGCATTTTGTTGCCAGGGCCTAAGTTTTTCAAATTGTGTCACTGCCAAATGTGACATTGTTAGTATTGCATTATAAAAACACAGATTATTACATTCAGTGTTTATAGTTTGTATGACCCCACCTGACTCAACCAGAACTCGTCTAAAACAGCCAGATGTCATCTGCTCACCAGTACCAGTGTGCATGTCAAATATTGAAAGGATCGCAGTCTGTAGAGTGTTCACAAGAAAATCTCCACAGATCCAGATATATGTATTCTTGGGATACAGAGATATGACTGCAGCAAAAAAAAAATACATAAAGGTTTGATTTGTTCTTATATGATGATATTTTTTTATAAAGCTATGAACAAACCTACATTTTTGTATGTTTTTGGCAACCAAGGAGTTTTTTTGCCTGTAAAAAAGGGTATGCATTCATGTGCGACAGACTTGCACAACAGTATTGGGCGAATTGATTATACTGTAAACTGATTATTCAAGAACACGCATACATTAAACTAAAAACTTTGTCTAAGAAACTCATTATCATGCAAATAGGCTGAAGTTTTCAGGCTTCAGCATCACAGAGGTGCCTCCAAACATACAGTGTGCCCACTGTCTCGGGCTTCTAATGCTGAGAGAAACATGGTACTGCACAGGCGTGGTTAATGAAGAGCAAATGCAGCCCCCAGCCAGGGCCTTCAGCTCACATTCATCATGAATTCAATTTCCCCCTCCGCACGTACGGAGAGAGTATCTGGAATCATTACAACACAACTAGCAGGCATCCCTTGCTCATAAATAAGCCTGTTAATTGACCTGTCATAGCTAATTGCTGCAGGGGATCGGAGACCGGTGTGTGAGTATGTGTTTAAAAAAGAGTTTTTCCGTATGCGTGCTTGTATTTGGAACTAAACGTGTTTGAGTGTGCAGCTTCATTTTTGTTTTTAAAGAAGATCCACTGATAGACAGTAGGAGTGTGTGTGTGTGGGGGGGGAGGGGGGGTCGTGGGTGTGAAGAGTCAGAGAGGTAAAAAGTCTCTTTTCAGAGTCTGTTGATCTCAGTGCCATTAGTCAGCCTTGAGACGAGCGAGTGTGAGGTGAACCAGGGCGAGAATCGACCCAGCTGGTTCCTGTCCCAGCACAGGAGCAGACAGGAAGAGAAGAAGAGAGAGGGAGAGAGAGAGAAAGGAAGAAAGAGGAAGAGAACTGAAAAGCACACACAGGATGGAGGCAAAACAAAATCATCATCATTTTCGCCCCGTCCTGCTGGGTCACACGCTTTGAGGGAGGCACGGAAAAGCACGTCCACACACACAAAAAAAAAAAACAGACAAGTCGAGTGAAAGTGGCTGGCTAAATGAACGAGAGAGGAAGCATCATGTCCAGTCAGGGAAGGAGAACTGAGTCATCTAGTTTACACACGCCAACAGGGAAAAGCTAACTGCAAGCGCAGCTGCCAAAGAGCCGAAGGGACCTCAGTGATGTGTCAACAGACAGAGCTCAAACACAGGCCTTTCTCCTGCTGGAAGAGTTTCCTCCACCGCTGACAGGATGCGTCCTATTATCTTAAACTTTACACTTCAGGTGAACTCCAGGGAGGTGTCATGATGATGCAGCTGAATCCTTTAGCATCCTGCGCTTACATTTGGTACAGCGAATGAGTGATTTTTTTCCCCCCGACTTAACTCTGCCTGAATTTAAAATGTCTTTTTTTGGGGGGACCAAATGGATGAGTGGGATGTCAAAGCACAGTGGGCTGGACCACCTGAGCGGAACATACATCCTGGACATCAATAGACCCGATTATTACTATATTTATCCATTTTTTGGGGGGAAACTTTTGTCAAAACCGTGATCAGCTTGAAATAAATAGGCTGATGAATTGAAATGCTTTTTAATTCGTCCCGCTTGCTGATTAGTGCAGGAACTTCAGTATTAGTGTTGGTGCCAGTCTGATGTAGTGAGTTACTGCTGCCTCCACAAGGTTCTTTATCAGTCTTTGTGCGAGTAAAACCTGGGATCAGCACATTGTTGATAAAAGGGATAATACTTCGATCAGTGTGCGGACACGCCTGCTGCTGACATCAAGGAGAAAATGAGCTGAATGTCCGTTCAAAGGGCGTCATTTATCAAAACTCCAATCGGTACTCAAATGTGAAAAAAAAGAAGCTGTATCCGCATTCATTATAAAAAAAACCCCACAAAAGCCAGCTTAGAGTTAATTTATAATGATCATCAGTTTTGATGGCCTTTGTTGGGAATACATTTTACACAATTTTGTTTTGCTTGATAAATAACAACGTGAGACTGTATTGATCCCGGTGGCTGAATGCAGTCACCTGCAAAAACCTGCTAGCTGGCAGCAGCTTCACAAGCACCTGCCAACAGAGAGCTTGAGATACCCACACACACACACACACACACACACACACACACACACACACACACACACACCGTCCTAACCTCGACACACACTGCCAAAAACTCTCTGTTCTATATCAACATCTTTCAGCAATTGAAGTGCATTTGAAGCTCCACACTACTATAAAGGAGGACAGTCACAACGTTTGCCTTGTAGCCCCTGGTTCGATGACTCACGTGATGCTTTCAGTGCAGTTTGCATGTTTTCCCTGTTTGTGCCTGTGTTTTCTCCAGGTATGCACATTTACCCCACACAGTCCAAAATAACTTGTCAATGAATGTGTGTGTGTGTGTGTGTGTGTTACTGTGTTTGTGTTACTGTGTGTGTGTTACTGTGTGTGTGTCTCTCTGGGTTTGCCCTGTGATGGACTGAAGACCTGCTCACAGTGTGAGCTACCGTCTCCAAGTGTAGGTCTGTATCAGCTCCGGGATCCCAGAAGCTTCCGTTTAAAGAGCGATAGAGATGATGGACTGATGGATAATTCGGACATCGGGATGTAAGCAGTTAAACCCAATTGAATTGGTTTCTATTTTCCCAAGTCTAAATGATATTGTGGAGAAAAAAGTGAGAAAATTTATTCTCAATCCAAAACCAGTTTTTGGTGGGATTCCCCAGTTTGCAGGACATTCAACCCCATGTTTTGTTTTTTTTTTTCTCCCTTCCTTCTGAGAGAGGCAGGGAGACTGAAACTGAGGGAATGTTTCAGGGTAAAGTGCGATAAAGAAAAGAGCCTTTTCTCTTCTTTTGCTCTTTCCTTAAGCAACCCAGAATGAACCTGACAAAAGTGTTGGCACGCGGTGAGAACTGACTGTCTTGAAGCAAGAACTGCGGGTTGAGTTGCTCCAACATGATGTTAACAGAGCAGCGAACACTGTGAGTTTGCTTCTCAACAGACGAGCAGGTGAAAGCTGAAGGTGAAGCTATAATTTGCATGCAAAACTTTTGGGCTACACGGTGTGAAACCACGAGGGCAGAGTGATGGGAGGAGGTCGCCAATCTTTAAAGAAACAAAAGTACTTCAGCTGAGTCCTCTGGTCTGTTGAATTTAACATTTACTATGAAGATGAATCGTCCCCGAGATTGTTATGCTGCAGGTGTATTTGGTGAAGTTGTTCACTTCCCTTAGAATAAGGTGCTGCAGGAAGGTTTTTTTTCACCTTTCTAAGACAAGTGAAAATATTTGCCAGCTGATAGTTAGAAGTCAAAGCATTTCCTACTGCAGTGCGCCTGATTAATGCCAGTTCACTAAAAAAACAAACAAAATCAATCTAAAAAACCTTTTTAAGCATGGATGCAAGTGCCAATGTTTCCATTTTTCATACACATACTGTCCGTCCACGCGCTCAACCATCCAACCTCTATACTGCTTTTCCAACTTTGGGCTGCAGGGTGCTGGAGCTGATCCCAGCTGACATTGGGTGAAGGCTGGGTGCACCCTGGGCAGGTCGCCAGTCCATCACAGCGCACTGATGCGTCCAGTAAGTCACATTTAATGAGGCCTACTTTAATTTTTTTTTTTCAAATCGCACAGACAGTGAGTTTCATGCATATGTAGAGGACTTTCAGAGCTGGAAATGGTGAAATGTTTGTGTTTTTTAGTCTGTTGTACACTTCACCAAATTAAATTTGCAACATTATCACATAACAACAGTATGCGAAGGCATTTCCTACCTGGAAGGGTCCACTTGGGCTGATGTCGAAGAATGCTTTCTTCCAGTCTGGACCCTGATGACCAGACTTTGTCCAGATCACTGAGTCCACGGAGGCAATGCTTCTCACTCTCAGCAGGACATTAAGGGTCCCTGTAAAGAGAGGCACATGCACGCACATGCACGCACACAGGCACACAGGCACACAGGCACACAAACATATACAGATCATTAGGAACTGTCAGTGGACAGTCAGTGTAGGTGTAATTGGCCAAACAGTCATTTGAGTGCGTTTCCCTGTAAGTGGCCGACTAATGATGGATCCCCACGTACTTACAAAAAATGCAATGGATTGTTTACAAGACAAGCAGGAGGTAATTGACTGAAACTACTGTCTGTACACCAGTTAAACTACTTCATGTTTTACGATCCAGCCCGCAGTAAGTCGTGGTCTGACTGCCTCAGTCCGCCATTCAGTTTGTCAGCATCATCAAACATCCTCATTCTGTCTGCCTGTCAGCAAGAGACTGGAACCATATTAATGCTTAACATTTGATAGTTCTGGTGATATTTTATCAGGGAATGTCCATGAAAAGAATAGGAAAAAAATCTAGTAACAATAAGTAGTACTTGCAAATTCTACTCATCACTTTTAAGAGTGATTTCTTACTGCTTCAAGAACAAGCAACACAAAAGCACAACAAATTTCAGTGAAATCACTCCAGTACTGCACAAGATTTGATAAATATCCCCTCCCCAAAAATAAAATCCAACAGGCGCTTTCTATTTCAATAGGTGCTAGAAACGCAGCACTGCATATTGTGTATGGCGAGGTGAAAAACGAGGGTCAGAAACTGTATGTGCATGACATTTGGGTGAAAATTAAATGTGTGAAGTCCCTCGGATGGTATGCGGTACGTCTCGGTCCCGACAGTGACGATTCAGCGGGTCATTTTATTTCAAACTGACACAGAAGAGAAGGAGGGGAAAAGGACGGCAGCGAGGAGTGAGGGAGAAAATGTCAGGCAGGAGTACCAGAGGAAACTAGACAAACATGGAACATATGATTGAAAGATTGACTGCATAATTGAACATTGATGCACCAACTTTGGTATGTAAAAAAAGTGCTCTCCTACCCCCTCTCTGTTGCACTCCCCCCTCCCTCCCTTTCCCTCCCCCTCTCTTTCTCAGGTCTCTAAGGTGTAAGGAAATCATTCATCTTCTTAACGATCTCCAGCCAGCTTCTAATTGGAACATTAACCAACCAGCAGTCTCTTAAACAAATACACAAGCAGGGGGCACAATATCTGTGCTATATATATTTTTTGTGTGTGTGTGTGTGTGTGCGTGCGTGTGTGTGTGTGCGCGTGTGTGTGTGTGAGTGTGCGCGTGCGTGTGCGTGTACTGAGCTGTTTACAGAGGCAGTGGACTGAAAAGTCCAGCACCGTACTGGGAGGATTCACCCAGACAGGCGCGGTGAAGAAGTTAAATGTCAACTAA
>JAUESE010000001.1:9597695-9613807 GCA_032274725.1 Malacoctenus triangulatus
TATCTATCTATCTATCTATCTATCTATCTATCTATCTATCTATCTATCTATCTATCTATCTATCTATCTATCTATTACTGTATATAATCAAATAATTCAATTATATATTGCAATAAAATATTTATTTATACAATCAATGGACTACTGAGCTTAAAAATGCATTTTAATTATGAGACAGAGATAAAAAACAAACAGTTTTTGTTCATAAACAAAACATTAATTGATAGAGTGGTGTGTTGAAATAATGGCAGCAGAGGCATTTCATTCCCATGTGAGTACAGATGGATGAACATGACAACCCCATAAGTCATATAAATACCATGACGGCTTTATAACGAGCGACAAAGCATCATGTTTGTATTGGAGGAAACAAACACAAGGAGGAAAGCAGTCGATACTGATGCATCAAAGAAGCAATTATCCAAAGTTTTAAGCTCACAGTTTAAAACTAAGTGATTTTTTAAAAAAAATCTGTCTTGAACTCCAACCTTATAAGCACTCATGTAAACATACACATACAAGCGTGTTGCTGAAAATGAGGAAAGTCTTTTTTACCCATCACACTCTGCAGAAGAAGACTGTCTCTGCCTTCTCAGAACAGAAAATAACTCCAAGGTCAGCACGCTTCCATTAGCAATTCATACCCAAGCAAAGCGCTAATTAATTAGTTCTAATGCCAGACAATGTTGAAATTGGCATTTCTTGTTTTTTTTGGGTGGGAGTAACAATGTGATGCTCTGCTGGTCCTTCAGGGGCATTTTCAGGTCAAGTAAACTCACTTTTTTGGCTTTAATTTGGCCGCTTAGCAGATTTTTGTTTCTAACTTTTTTTAACCAGTCGTGCCTCAGTGCACATGGTCAGCAAAGCAGTGAAGCCACATTATCGATGAACACGCTCAACAAATCTTTTTGGCTTTCGGCTGAGAAGAAACGTGAAATTGTGATCCAAAAGTGTTGACGGCATGGCTGTAGTGACATTGTGGTGCAGCCATTACTGTGGAAATGCTTAGTGTTAGTCCTGTTATGTGCTTCTGCAACTTTCAGGCTCTGTTTTTTTTTCCTCTTGTATAGAAGGACAAAGTGGCTTCGTAAAGACAGAACTCAACATGTTTTAAAAGTAGAGCTCGAAAAATGGAATCAGTCACAGATGTTACAAACAATTGGGACAACTACATGAATACTAAAATTACAGCCCACATACACAAAAATCATTACCATTTACCAACTCTATATGTGGTTGACTGGTTTCATCAAAACATATAATAAATTTAGACCATATTTGATGCAAGTACAGTATCTTGAAGAGCTGCCCACAGTTGTGGAGTGGTTAGTTACAAAGAGGGACCTGTGGTCATGCCAGGGTGGCATCTTTCTGTGCGGGAATCAAGGGGCCAAAACTCAACCCAATATGCTACGAAAGACTGAAAATCTGAGAAAAACAGCTGTGAGACAGTCTTCAGACAAACTCTTTAAATTGGGAAGACAGCAAGAAAGACAGCAGCATGTTTAGATGAGTGAAACTTCATAAATAAGTGTTTCTGAGAAGCTCTACGAACTGGATGCATTTGAACTAACTATCAGAATCGTGTTGGTTTTTTTGGTTTGTTTTTGAGAAGTTGCAGCACAAATTTCACAGGTGTTGTTCACTGGACCAAGGGGCAAAACAGGTTAAATAAACATCAGGCTAAATAATTAGCTTTCTCAAAACGCCAATATGACAGAGACCTTGAAGATGAATAGTAAAGCTGATTAAAATCGTTCCTCTTTGCTTTTACCCAAAGGACGTTAAATACCAGAGTGATGAACTTAATCAAAAATACGTATTCATGAGGGCGGTGACAATAGCTCCTTCACCTTTTCACACCTCCCCGCCTTCATATATCTGTGGAACATCTTTTGCCTGTTCAGTCGGAGTAAAAAAAGAAAAAAAAAAGACCCAACAAAAAAAAAAGAAAATGATGCGCTGCAGGACTAAATTAGGTCTGACAGAAAGAGAGGTGTATCATTTCTGCATGACAAAGGCTCTGCTGTCGCTGCTTTGCATACACACTGTAAAGCACATCCACTCGCTCGCTGGTTCACACTGAACAAATCCTTTCTTTTCCCTGAGACACATTAATAGACACGCGGGCCCATTTGCTCGTGAACAGGACCTGCGCGCACAGACTCGCACAAACATATCGGAGTGAAAGCCTTTCATTTAGGCAGCCGCCGTGTGAAGACATGCGACCGGGGCCGAAGTCTGCCTCGGCCTAATATTGGTTCTGAAGTGGGATCCCACAATGGCCTGATGATAATGTGGGCGCAGAGGAGGTAATAATCATCATTTTCACCTGGTCATAAAGATTAAATGAGAAGTGGGAGTGATGCAGGTGCATTTATATTTAATAATATGAATCAGATTATTTCATTTGCATCTTTGACTGGAGGTGAGATAACGGTAATGAGAGTCTTTGAAATGCACAGAGAACATGACCAGGAGGCAAATCTACCAGTGCTCGTGTTGTACATGTACATGATGCTGGGAAAAAGCGTGAGGTGAAAGGTCATGCTAAGCTCATGCGGAAACTTGATCGGCATTATTTTTGGATGGCAAAGTTGAGGACAGAGGGGGGGGGTTGATGTAGACTAACTTCACAAGGGGAGAGGAGGGGTGGGGGGCTTGTGTCAGTTCCTTTCTTCAAGAGGCAACGTCAAAGAAGCATCAAAAAATAAAGCGATTCATGTTGTAACCTGAGAGGTCCAAGCTTGATGTTGGGGGTGACAATGGCCCCTCTTTGACCCACCCCAGAACCGCCCTCGAGCACCTGGGGTGTAATGACTCATCCAAAGGGCCTCTCACCAGTGGAAGATATCATCCTTGTTCATTTTCCTCTTTTCTCCTGTACTTCACTTCAAGGAAATATAATTTAGAGTTGCGATTCAGGAAAATCTTGCCCTCAACTGGATAAGTTGGGTGTTGACGAGACTTTCAGCACAGCCAACTGTGGCGTTGCTCTCTGAGGAGTTTAAAACACCAGCTGCATTCTCCTGCAAAGGTCCGTGACAGCATTTCCCTGTTCGGGACAGATGTTCACCCCAAAAAACCCCAGTTGTTTTTCCCGCCCTGACACCAAGGATATTCTGTGATTGTGCGAAATTTAAATAAATTGAAAAACGTGGTGGTGGTCGTGTCGAGTGCACGTACAGAATGAGAGGTGTAGCCCAGGAGAGTGTGTGGCCCACAGGTCACGGCCCCTCCGAGAAAAAAACTTTGCCCACTGAAAAATCAGTTGAATAGCCCCTGCCTGCACGAAGCACGTCGTCCACCGCCTGCATTACACACACATCGTTAAAAAGACACTGAGCTTCTTTGTGCAGTTGTACTGCAAATGTTCCTCCTTTAGATTCTGCACCTCGTGGCTAAAACTTAGTCGTGTCCTTCCAGCAGCCATTTGAAGCTGTTTATAAATAATAAACCCCACCACCACCACCACCAAGCCCCTCAGATGGAGTACAAAGAGACGGCAGAGACTGAATAAAGCAGGAGCAGTTTAACGATGTACTTTCAGTCGGGAATAAAGCCACAAGTTTGTAAAACAGTTGAGGAAACTGTTGTCTTGTTTTAATGTTTGAGCAGTTTCAGATTCATCACACATTCAGAAATATTTCATTTGGCTGCCGTAAAGGCTGAGTGTCACCGTCAGGGCTGATCGTGTTGTTAGATGTTCCCCAAAAAATCTCTATTTTCTGAGCTCATCGTGTGAAAGCCACAAAATCAGCAACTCAGCTGTGGAGGGTCACACCAGCCTCGAGATTCGAGGTTTGCTACTTCTTCATCATCCATTCCCCTGTATGTTCAGGACATACAGAGAAAGTAGAGATGACTAATTAGGAAATAAAAACATTTTTTGATTTATTTTTAATTTTTGCTTAAAAAGCTGGAGAAATGTGTGAAATAAAGAAAAAAGGTAACATGAAATTTAGATTTAATGAGGTTTAACGCTCTCAGCACTGCCACTCCGCTGTCCAGCAAGATGAGTGCTTACATTTTTTGGCAGCAGGGCCCCAGTGGGAGTGGACACCCTCACCCTGACAGAGTTAGCACCTTATTAAACTCGCTCAGCTATTGAAAAGGCGAACCATACATCACTCAAGTGGAGCAATTTCACTTTTAAGCCCGTAGCCTTTGGTAGCGACTGCCCCAGATATCTGACAGCTCACAGTGTGTGAATCACAATGCAGATGTTCAGTCCAGCTATTTGAATGTGGGTGCAGCTTCAATCTGGACATTTATCCTTTTTTTCATGGAACCCATAAAGTGTAAGAAGCAGACTTGTCCACTTTCAAATAGAGAGACACAGCTGCCATCAGAGACAGGATGGCCAGATTATTTAAACTTAACATCAATTTTCTTTTATTGTCGTCCGGTTGCTTCATGTTGGAAATTAAAGGACCAACAAATCTATAAAAGGAAAGGAATTAACAGACAATTCTGTTCAAATTGTGGTCTTTGTACAGCTTTTTTTAACTGATAGTCTGCTGATGCTTCTTGTCAAAGCCTTCAATTCATTGATTTAAACAACTGGGGGTTCCTTCACTTTGAGATCATGATCATACCTCTGTTTCCCACCACAGCCCATTCCAAACCAATCGCCTTCACAGGCTCCACATTATAGATGCCGTTTGCAAAAGATGTGAGGATCAGTCTTATTATTGACCGACTTCTCTCTGCCTGCAGGCAAAATGTTTGCATTTGAGCCGTTTTTCCTCCGGAGTGCTCAAAACTAAATCCTGACCGAGTGCAGAATATAATTCAGTCAAATCTGCACAATACTGAGAGCAAAGGTCGTCTCCAAAGCCCAGACCCATCAGAACATTAAAAGTCCCATAATGCTTTTTTCTTTCATTGTAAATTTTCTTTGACTCAAATGCAAAAAAAAAAGTAAAAAAGTTCATACAAACTTATGAATGAGCATTTTTTTTCCTTTTTTCTCAAAAATATGTTCAAGTTTTTAGAATACATCCAAACATCTGAGTGCAGTCTTTATAAGCTCTTTTTATTTTAGAAAAATGATTTAATCTAAAAAAGTTAAAGGACAAATCCCAGAAAAACATGAAGAAAATGACTACAGAAGAATCCAATCCAGGTCCTCAGCATATCTATTGTACTTGGTGTCCTTGTGTACTGTAAGGACGTCCCCCTGAGGCTTCTCTGTAAAGTTCCCGGGCAAATAAATATGAAGCCATGCAAAAAGAGATGTGCCCACTCATCTTGAGGTCAGCCTTTGAACTACCTGTACGTCACCCCACTCTTTCCCTTTTCAGGTCTATTTCATCAATGGCATCAGTGAGTATATCCACTTCGGCGAGCCTCCACGTCCATGGACTGTCATTGGGAGGGTCACGAGGAGAGCGGGAGCGTTGCACTTAGGTTCAGATCCATAGTTCTGCTGCAGTGCAGTGACAATGGTAAACACTGAGCCTCTAAGGCATCCTGATCTATACCATAGTCTCTGAGAAGCCTTGCGTTTCTTTCCGTGACAGAAAAACAAACACAACACAACCCTGGAGAGTTTGCAATGTGACCAAGTGAACGGTGGACTGAGAGTTCATGCTGAAGTCTGTCGGTGTTTACATACAAACAGCAAAGCATGAAAAATTGACCAGAGCAGAGAAAAAAAGGTTGAAGTCTGAAGCAAAACAAGTGTCCACACACTTTCAGAGGCATTTTCTCAGTTGCTTTGTAAACATGGGGAAATTAAGTGAATAACAAACATCTGATATTGTTACATTATTGATTAGACGATACACAAATGCGTGGACTCAACTCCGCAATCACAAACTGAGCCGGAACAATTTGTGGTACTTCTTACCAAACTGTTAACACAGCAGTTCAGAACATTTAGATGAACAGCATTGTGACTGATGACAGCTTAAAAAGGGAAAAGCATTCGATGAAAGTCGTGCTTGGGATATTTTTTTCGGGTGCGGCAGCTCAACTCTTTGCATTGTTTGGAGCTACGTGTGCATGCATTTAAACAGGACGTCCATGTTATGGAACCTTTAGATTGATGATACATGCGCTGGTGCAAAAAGGTGCAAAAGACAACAGAGATAAAATCACACCAAATAATCGTATTCAGAATTCACTAAAACTTGATTTCATGTGGGCCAAACCAGCAACATCACGCTATCTTTGCCTTTAACTAATGACAACAAGGTTTCCTGTTTAAGTGAAAAGAAAAAAAATATGCTGAATAATCTCCATCCTTGATGTTGAAATTAACAAGAGAGTGTGTTATAATTTCAACACTGTTCTAAGATCCTCCCGGGGATCAGATTAGACCGCTGGCAGGCCACATTTGGCCTGCTGGCTGCATGTTTGACACCCCCGGACACACACGTTTGTACATGCACACAAAGAGACGCACAAAGAGAACCAACATGAAAACTCAGTTGGTCTAGAAGTGGCATAAAAGAACACAGTGTCATAGCAGAGCAGAGCAGCTGGATAAAAAGGGACAATGCTTAAGGCAAGTGTCACTGCACTTCATCTCACATAGGCTGCGAAGAAACACTGTTCCCTCCTTCAGGATAAGAACTGTTTACCTTCACAGTGAACGTCTGTTTAATGCACTTGTGTATTGCGCACCATGTCTCATGAATTTAGTGTGTCAAGTCAAATATGGTGTAAAATCTGCTCTTGCAAACACAATAAAAACCAACCATTAAGTGCAACCGTTAGAACAGGAAGGTCAGAGTACAACCAGCCAGCAGCACAGAGCCAAAGGAGCAGCGCGGCGATCTAAATGATGCCAAGCTAATTTCACTAATGACAACAACATCTCCAGAAGAAAAAAACAGCGGCAGCATTCTGCTTCCTGAACCAACAAGAACCGTGTTGTGCAGCTGTTTGTTTCTAATAAACAGGTGGTTGGCAAGTTTACAACGTTGGCTACCGCAAGCAGATGGAAACAAAGTTGGCTCTTGAAGACTCACAGACCCAAATTTACATAAAAACCAAAGAACTGAAATCACCAAGAGGAAGGCACGCAACTTTTAACAAAAAAGCAAGTCTCAAAAGGAAGTTTAATAGCACAAAACTGTTCCTAATATTGCTTTTAGTGACATTAATCTTCAGAGGAGTACACACACGGCTTGAATGTATCTGCAAATATAACTAACCATAAGAAACTCACAAACCTCCACCAGCTGACATGATTATTATTGTCCTAAAAGTTCCAGCATGTTTGGTGAGTACATGAGTCTTCCAGGTCAAGAAGTTTCTCTCTGGGAAGGACTGCCCAGACCCAAGAGAGGCTATTTTCTAAAGAACTGACCTCAACTGTGGGTTATGTATGAGTATTTTTCAATCAGCAAACAGATAAAATATATATCAATTCGCGTCCCTTTTTCTAACAGACCGGTCTGAGAGTCAAGACTTCACATGGACAGAAGAGGAAAAGCAGACAAGGGACCAAACTTACTGAAGTAAGACACACAAATCTGGCAGAAAAAGAGGCCCATCAGTGGAGGAAAACACAAACAGGCTGCAGAAATCGCAATGCAGCATGCACAAAGAGAAAACTATACTGGGAGAGCATCAGAAGGAACTCGCTGAGAGCGGGTTACAAAGGGCCACGGAATAAAAAACAGGAAAAGTTAGAAGAGGAGAAACACTTGGAAAGGAATGTGAAAGAGAGACTGGGCAAAACAGGGAGGAAAGTTTGTGTAAGCATCCGCCACCGTGTGTGATTCAGACGGCGTCATGTTGGCCCACAGAGCTTCTGCTTCAGCTCCACAAAAAGGTCAACAGTTCTTTTAACTACCTGTGTTCATTTTTTTTCCCAACAGAGGGGTTTTTTTTGTTTCGTGTTGCGTGTAAGTGAGTGTGCCTTGTTTTCATTCATCACCAGTAGTGCTTCACTGATCATCTCTTCTGCTCCAACCAGATCTAACGTCCCCTGAGCCACAGAAAGCCTCATAAAAAAAATGCAAACCTCTTTTTGCTTCTTTGATTTGCAAAAATATCACAGTGAAGTCAATCAATGGCGGAAACGCACACATTCTCCCCAGCAAGCAAAAGTTTGAGCCTTTTGAAATCAAAGCAATGACCAGCTTCTTATGTCTGCTTTATAATCAAAAAAGTGTCTTGTTAAAGTTTTATTCATGCCAGGCAAAGTTTATTTCCCTCCATGAGGGTCCCGGGCCCCCGGTTGGAAACCACTTGACGAAAGCAGGGCTGCAGCTCACAACACCGGCCAAACAGAGAAAAGAACTCCAACCTGCAGCCTCGCTTTTATGAGCATGAGAATGTGCGAGTGTGTGTTTGCCACTGTCAAAAACACATATTTTAGAGTACTTGTACTGCTGAACTGCGAGTCTTTCTGAAGCCACAGTGGTGGAATAATAGATTATGCATTCCTCCACTGACTCCCACAGCCAAGTGACAGTTGGGGTGATAGCTGCCAACGCTGCGAAAGGGGCTTGTGTACGTTTGGAGATTCATGGTTTTGTACTTCATTGACTTGTACCGTCATTACTGGCGGCGCCACAGGAGGTTAGTGTCAATTTCAGTGAAAAGTCAGTGTGACTGGGAACGTTGCAGGAGACTTTCTTTTTTTTTTTCTTTCCCCTCGGCGCTCCGGCACTTTAACCGTCTTGTTAAATTCAAAAAAATCCTCACAGTAAGTGCATATCATGTGGGTGAAAGTTGCTGGATCTATTTATTTTACTGCTACGCTCATTCCTCAGCTCCTGGGAGAACGTCGGCTGATCGAGCCGTGTGGATACACTCATAAAGTTTAGTGTACAAAGTGAAAACGCAAAAACGTTTGTCCTGTTGGAAGCTCTGTCTATAGCCCCCCTGTATGCCTCCGAAAATACTGTGGATCCCTTTTTCTGCAATCTAATTAACCAAAACGGAAACCAAAACTGAAGACAAACTTTGGTGAATACACCCAATCTTACATACCAAAGCAGGCCTTCAAAGTAAAAGCACAGAGCAGGTTCACATGTCAATTCTCGATACTTCCAGAAAGTTCAGTTCAGAGAAATGATCTGGTTCTGGTTTTTCTCTGACAACCAGAAACACTCCTCGTTGTTTCATTTCAATGCTGCAAATATGTCTTGCAGGTAGGAAGACACAAAACGATAGAGGCAATAAAGCAATGTCAGAAATCAAGGATGCGACTTAATGAGGAGCTTCACTGTAGCAAAAGAGAGTTAAACCAGTCAAGCAGGAACACACCTGCCCTTTTAACACATCTGTCATCATCCTCATTCGCGCTGTCACAACACTGCCATTATCACTAACATCATCAGAGTGATTAGCATCACTATTGTCATCATCATGCTGATTACCCCCCGTCACTTTTCCACTTACCTCATTCGGTCCTGAAGAGAATATTGAATCCACAGCGGAAGACTTGCTCTGATCTGAGCTGACGTACCCATAACCTGCTGTTGTTTTCAGTGCTCTGCACCAGTGCACGGTGCCGGTCGGGTTTCTGAACCAAGTCCATCCCACAAGTAGAGGCTACTTATGAAAAGTTAAACCCGCCTGCTCACTGTCCCACTGTCTCAGTGGTCAGCGTGCCAGGTCATTGGTCGACCGCTTCGTACGGGGTGAAGGAAAGGTCAATCTGAGTGTCTGTAGGGTTATGAAAAGGTTGATGCATGTGCTTTCAGTTAGAATGGAAATGGGGATTCAGCAAAAAGAAAGAATTGGCCACCTTAATATTTATTTGCTCGTAGACATTAAAGGAGGAATCTGTAATTGGGCAGCTGCTGGACAAGGAGAATAACCTCAATTAAAGCTGGTCGGCTGCTCGGCTAATGAGTTGATTTAAATCATTCTGTGGTTAATAAATAAATACAGAATATTCTGAATGAATCACTGATACACAGGCTCTTTTCGGAGTTTGAATAGAAAAGGAGGGGGATGGAAAATAGCTGGAGGGAAAAGATTCTGTACATCAAAAACTAAAATATACAGAAAAAGAATAAAAAAAACAACACATTGCGTCGGGAGAGGACAAAAAAAAAGGAGGAGGAAGAATGACTGAGGGGGAGACACAGGATGTCGGCTGTCGGAATATAGGAGTGACTTTTCCTGTATGTGCCTTCTATTCAAAGAAGAATATTGAAAATGTGCCTTTGCTCCAGTCCTGCAACTCTGCACTCTCATTCTTTCCCCGCTGTCTTTGGAGCCTCCATCTATCATTCACTCTCTCGCCTTCTCCTCCCTTCCTACTTGTGCATTCGCTCTCCCACTTTGAGCCGTGACTGACTTAGATCAGCGTACATGGGTCTACACGCAACCGCATTGGCAATATTGCGCATGTTCACGTATGTAAATATATGCGACGGGCTCGTGCATGTGGTCTTCTTTGGCTCCTGCCTGTAACGAGGCGATTGCACGGAGACAATGGTTAGGCCGCATGCGGAGCAGACAGCTTGTTGCAAGTCAACCCTGTCTGACCGAGTCTTACAGCAGAGAGGAGAGAGACAAAATCTCAAACACTTCTTTTGGACTTATATATCACGTATGGTTTCACTACACGCTGGTGTGAAGAGGCGACACAAACAAGGGAGCAGAAAATGGAGAAAGGGAGGACGAAATGAAAAAAAAAAACGGTGAAAACAAAGAGTGGATCCAAAGTTCATTCTCGGGTCGTTGCTTCCGTTTTTATCATTTTTTAGGTGAGAAGTGAAAAAAAAAGGAAAGCGTGATTGGGAGCAGCAGAGAAGGAGTGTTAAAGCCTTGTGCAGGTAACAGCATGTTCTAACCTCGTGTCCAATAACTGGTCTGTTGGACGCATCCAAATTGAAAAGTATGAATGCATCGAGCTCATTATGTTCATGGCTCTCTCCCTTTCATTTTCCTCCTCGAATTCCATTTCTCCTCCTCACTGTCTTCATTTGTCTTTGAGCCTCCCGATCCATCTGTCTTAGATTTCTTTTACTCCTTCCTTCACGAAAAAAAAATCAAGCTAAGATATTACCACAAGCCATTCAGCCGCAATCTGTCACCGTTACCTCGCCTTTTCCCTGCTGTTCAGCTTATCCTGCACAGGTCAAGTGATGTGGACGGGGGTTTCAGGTCAGCGTTGACACCGACTGTGTGTGTATCCACCACCCCCCCTAACTGAGACGGTGCTCAATCAGGTGAATTGTAACCTAAATCTCATTCACTACATTTCCTCTGCACACTCCTGCTGAAACTACACACATCTCTCTGTCCTTTATGTGCCATCGCTGTAAAGAAACGCTGACATTTCGTCTTTCACTTGACGATAAGACCTTGACAGGATGTAGCTGTTTCTTAGGCTTGGAGAAAGTCAACGAAAAACGGTTGTAATCTTTCTTTTTTTAACCCTCAAATCAGATGAAACACCATAAAAGACCAAACACCGTTTTTTTCATGAAAAACAGAATAACCGAATGAGTAAATTTGAAGTGAGAAAAAGAGAGTCGGCTCTCCAGCCGCTGCCTGTTAAAAGCTAAAACAACAAGCTACATGAGGGGCTTTTCGGTGCTTCTCGGTGTCCTCTAAATGATTATGACCAAGACAATTACTGAGAGGGATGTTTTACAGTCAATAGACTTCTCCGCCTGATAAATCAGCCCTGCCTTGTTTCAACAGGTCACGGAGGGTCACTGTGTAGTTTGATGATTATTAAAGTGATGTGCATGATACACTGGAGACTTGGCAGTGTGAAATATTCAATAAAACGAACACTTATGGAGGACTTTGGAGCTTTACTTTACTATCACTTTAACACTAAGCCCTAGGTGCTCGCTGCTTCTCTGCTTTCCCCCTCTTCCTCCCGCCCTGTTACGACCCCCCCACCCCACCCCACCCCCACCCCTCCATGCCCATTCATCTTCCTCCTCACTTTCATCTGTCCCTCTCTCTCGCCCTCTCCCGTTTCTCCTCGGTAGCCTGAGCTAATTGTTACATCGTTCTCGCACTAAAGTCGCCCTGTGTAGGAAGCGTGGCGGATCGCCGCTGGGTCCAACGCAGCATGGGGGAAGGGGAATTGAACAAGCATTGGCCGTCAGAGCTGGTTAGCTTCACAGAGGTCCTGTCACAACTACACTCACAATGCAACCTGTTTACTACCCAGGCCCCCCGCAATTACCAGCTCCCCTGCAGAGGCCGAGCTAGCGCCTGGGGAGAACTAACACCATCATCAGGAAAGGGAGGGGGCAGAAGAGGAAGCCAGGGAGAGCCCCATTAGGAGGCTGCTGCAGGGTGGTGGCGATGTGACAAATCCTAGGGGGGGAAAAGCATGGCGCTTGTATGTGTCTGTGTGCGAGTCTGCAGAGATATGAATTCCTCGACCTGCATAGGTTAAATTGTTACCTTCAGTAAACTGATGCTAAAGGATATAGGTCACAGTGTTCCACACTGCAGCAGAAAAGTAAGCGATGAGTTCACCAAATAAAAGAAAGAAAGGCAAAATAAAAGTAATAGATGTTTAGGGTCCTCCGAAAAGCAGCCTTTTTCTATTAGTCTATAAACCAACCATTCCAGTGATTGAATCAATGAGGGGAAAGGACTATTTACACAATAAGCAGCTGTAACAAATGAGTCCGGACTTCGGGGTGCCGGCAGTGAAATAAAAGGGCAAAATGGTATTGATGTGTTGAGCGTGTGTCTGCATGTAAATCAGCACGCCGCCATGACCTGGCCGCTGACTCGCAGGGACAGTGGGGCAGTGAAACAAGCAGCAGCACCAGACCCCTACAACACAATGCTGCTCCTCAACTGTCACATGTTGGACAACCATTTCGAATTCGTAGCACACGTATCTCAGGAGATACTCCGCAAAAAAAACGATACATTTTTCAGATATTGGTAGGACTGATATCTGGTATCATTTGGATTATTTTCTCATGCCAGTGGTAAATGACACATTTGTTTTGTAATATCTGGTAGTGGAAATGCTCCCAACCTCAACACATTTGGGATTCAGTAAAGCATTTCCTTTGTTGATATACTTTTAAAGCTTTTTTTTTCCAAGGATGAAACATGAGTTGTGATTCATCAAACTGTGTATTATCTCTACATTTTTGGGCTATTTAATCAGTTACCTGAGCGGCACAACAAGAAGAAGTGCTGCCAATACAAAGGCGTGCACACCGCCTCTCGTCTTGCCCCTCACGTCAGAAGACATTTCTTTTATTCCTCATTTTTTATCTCTCATCAAACCTCTGTGTCAGAGGCTGCCTTTGTCACATGTTAAACCTCTTGAATGTGAAGTGTCTATCTGGAAAATTACTAGTACCTATCCAGGATAAAAGGATTCGCAATATCGTGGAGCATCAATCTGGTTCACAAGAGCCATGGGTCCACTTTGGAGCGTCGTATTGGTGAGACTGATCAAAGACGCTCTCATGAATTGAGGAGACCTCTCACTTTTTGGACTGAATAATCTACGTCCAAACAGTCTTAACTTTCAGACTGTAAGAGGGCGTTTCCCTCTTTAACAATTCAGCGGCCGGTGTGACATGGATTAGTTGAGCAACAGTGTGTTAGGGAGCTCGTACTGCCTGGACTAACTGTTGACAAACTCTCATTGGGTCCCACAGACTTCACTTTCCCCAAGAGTATCTGACAAAACAGTTTCCCTCTTCGTAATCCCTTTTCAAGGGATTTCGTCCCAACACTAAACCAATAGTTTAACTCCAAATTAAATTTTAGGGTGGTTTCTAATGCGTTGCACCGTATCTATACGCTCACCTAATACACAGCTCTATTTGATCTCTGCCTCCCTCCCCTAATCCTCCCGCCATGCTTTTCATCCTCTCCACCATAATTCATCAGATACTCTTGGAACCCATTCCCACCTGAAATCTCATCATCCATCCAATCAGTCTTTCATCTTTCCTCTTGCAATCTTTCCATCTCTCCCCCATCTTGGTCTTCTCTAACAGTGGGAATGGCTGCAGTGAAAGTCTCGCCGTGGTCTAGAAGTGGAAGGAGGTTGTTTGTGTTCTCTTTTTATTTTTTTTTCCTCTTTCTCCCTGCCCACTTACACTGCACATCTACGCGGATGGACTTGATGGCAGCCACCCCCACCCCGTTGTCGGCCTTGCAGTAGTAGCGACCCCCCTGCACCCTCTGGATGCCCTCGATGCGCAGCGTCTCGTTGTAGATGGATGTTTCCTGGAACTTGTCTGAAGCGCTGCCTGCTGTCTTCGTCCACCGTATCTGTGGAGAAAAGAGGAGGGGGGGGGGACAAAGATGCTGCCTGTGAAAGTTGCACTGCAGAACAGAGAGAGCTCAGTTTAGAATAAAAAGCAACTACAAGCAGAAGCTGTTTTGCTTTTATTTATACCATTAGCAAAAACGCAGCCGGCGCAATATAGCTCGATAAAAATTCATCACAGACATCTGCACTATTAGACTCTTTAGCTTGTAATGGAGACATTTTAACAAATCAAAACAAGGAAAAAGGAGTTACTGACATTGAAAAGTGCTAATGGATTGAAAAGCAATGGCTCACTGCCTTCTCTAATTGAAAGCTTTAAGTATGTAAACCTTGTTTTGGAAAGCTGATGACTGCAGACTGCACCCTAATTATAGCGCTTTCCAAGTTTCGGCAGGTTTAAAGAAAAAAAAAACTGTCCAGAGAATAAATAGATGAGAGAAACCCTGAATGTTTCATCCAGAAATAATAATAATAAAAAAAAACATAACCCTGACTTGCATTTATTCATTTTCTATAGTTTGGGCCAACAGAGAGAGGGAAAAGAGAGAGAGAGAGAGTGAGAGAGAGAGAGAGAGAGAGAGAGAAGTACCGTCCTAATGCTTTTGTGGCCATGTTGGTTTCAACAAGTAGGCTGCTCAACACATTGCATAACAAATCCATTATGCAATATCAACATGCTTTCTATACTTATCTGAAAAAAATGAATGAATTGCTAAAAGTTTTACATTTCAACAGCCTAAATGTCAATGTTTTTGGCTAACTGGTCTGAGACTTACTGCTCCAAATGCCCCCTTGTGTATAATTGGCTGTGGACTCCAAGTGCCCAGCATGAGATTTTGATGACTGTCGTGATCACGGAAGACGCAGAGACGAGTGTGACAAATGATGCCAAAAAACACCAACCTCTTAGCAAAGAGAAACAGCATGTTTTTTTTTTTGTGGAAGTACCAATCCAAGAGTACAAGCAAAACAGCATCCTCAAAATAAATATTTGTTTGTCATAACATAATTGTAAATAGCAGTTTCCTGAAAAAGGGCAGCCTTGCCAACAAGCATATTCAGCTGATAAAGGAAGAAGTCTGAGTACCCCAGACAAACTAGAAATGTTCCACAGGAAAGCAGCGTTGAACCAGAGATCCTCTTTTTCTGTGTGAAGACAGCACGAGCCACTGCACAACCGCGTCGCTGCACATCAAACTCCGCCCTCAGTAGACTTTTCTGTAGTCCTCACATTCCAAATGACTAACTCGAACATGAGTCGCCATGGAGTAGCTGTGATCTCATGAAACGCATGTTTAGGACTTGAAGCAAATTAGATGGCATCAAGATAAAGAGGGAATGCATTAGCAGAGCAGACAGGAAGAGTCTTAATTTCACTAAGCAAGTCATTAAATTGCGTGAATTCGAACCGATCAAAATTACAAATGCCGTTATCTTCCTGTCTGCTCTACAGAGTGGAAGTAATGACACTAAGTGCTGTGCTCATAGTGTCAATGACGCTCAGACTGTTAAGAGTTTTGGCCAACTCTATATGGCTTTTTCACGCCTCAATTATCCCATAAAGCCATGTGAACGTGCACAGCCAACAGCAACATGATACTTTCACGCAAGCGTCAAATCCACAAACATGCACTCATGCGCATGCATCTCACAGCCACATATAAGCCTGTAAACTCATCAGCACTCGAATATTATTCTCTGAAGTGTGTGCGCGTCTGTACAACTGTGTGTGTGCAGTCCATTAATCCCTATTAACCCTTCTGTCTGTTATCAACTTCAATGAGACTATCAACCATGTCCCACTGAGGAGGTCAGAGAGGATAATAGGCAAAAGTCACTGATACAGCCGGCGCGCGTGTGTGTGTATGTGTGTGTGTGTGTGTGTGTGGGGGGGGGGGGGGGGGGGTGC
>JAUESE010000001.1:9661293-9672695 GCA_032274725.1 Malacoctenus triangulatus
CACACACACACACACACACACACACACACACACACACACACACACACACACACACACACACACACACACACACCATAACTTGGTGACCTTGAAAGCTTCATAAAAAAATAATGGGCACAAAAGTTGAAAGTCATCTGTGTATGGTCAACCATGACAGTGTCAGTGCAATATAGTGAGGATAATTTGTTGCCTCAGAGTGAATTGATGTGATGGGGCAAAAACATGAGCTCTGCAGACCAGAGAGAGAGAGAGAGGGACAGAGACAGAGTGTGTGTGAGTGTGTGTGTGTGTGTGTGTGTATGTGTGTGTGCGCGCGCATGCAGAGGCACACCTCGGTTATGCTGCAAGACAAGACCACCTTCAAATGGCTCAAAATGAAAATAGTTTAGTCTCAGACTGAAGTTTAACCCCTTCCTATCAGATAATACCAGGTGTTAAAGTATTATCAGTAATCAAGCCACAATAGTTGAAGTTCTACTCAGTATAAATGCAGTACTCAGTATACATGCAGTACTCAGTATAAATGCAGTACTTGGGGGAGGGGTGCATGTGTTCGATTAAAAAAATGTTACAATGCTCATGTCAGTGACCTTCTCGGCACCGCAGAGGTGTTCTCTCATAATACCTGGAAACTAAAGCTGTGAGTTGAGTGCAGGAGGAACTGTTGTCTGATTCAACGCAGCATCACAGCTTTCTTGTCTGATTGAAATGCTTTCCACAAAAGAACAAAGAGGCTGAAATATGCCTCCAACATTACCACCAAGTACCACATGCATCACAATTTAACAGACCGTCTTTTTGTATCAACACAATATAACGAGCCCCATCATACAGCGTCAGTTCTATACATGTGTGCAGCTGTTTTGGCGAGTTTCATACAATCCATCCCTTTCTTTCACATCAGTGAATTTCCATCACCTGTGTGTTTGGACCTGGAGCTCCACAGAGACAAAACAGAGTAGACGCTGCTGCATTCATGAGCTGCACACACACACACACACGCCTCCACTCCGGGCTGCACCTCAGCCATTATTCACATCAGTATTTTGACATGGAACAAAAGAGGAACATGTTTCCAATGCCGTATGAAGACCCACTGAATCCACCAGATTCCTACATCATCAAGTTTCTATGAAAGTTCAAGAAGTCAGACGGGAACGAAACCCCGGCCTCACTTATTCAGGCCTATATGTGGAAGAAAAGTCAACGTGAGAAGGTTTACTATCACAGCCGGCTGCTTTGAATCTCACCTTGATCTTTGTGCAAAGGTAGGAATTTCTGCGATCACATAAACAGTGTAATTTTCTACAGAGGATAGAAGACACGTCTCCCCCTATTGTGGCACCTTTCATTTTTCTCTCTGAGAATATCACGAGCGTCCAGCCATTAAACAGTGTCGATGAAAGGAGTGATAAAAAAAAGTTGATGAAGTCATCTCAGTCACCTTTAATAACTTTTCTCTCAAAGCAATAAGCTTAACAAGTATGAAAAAGTGGCGCAGCCAGTGCCTAATAAAATTGTCTTGCCCTGGGCTTCGCCTTTCAGGCTGCACACAGCCTGTTCGTACTGGCTCAGGAAAGTTTCTGGCACCAAAAAGGAGAATGCAGTGGGAAAAAAAGGGGGCGAAAACATACACCCAACACTTCGTGCAGCGTTTAGATTTGAATTTGATTTTTGTTTTTCAAAATATGTTTGGAAACCCGAGAATAGATATAATAAAATCAAAAATTAAGAAGAAACTTGGAAAGAATGAAACATTTAGCAAAATTTCAAGGAGAAAATTTCACAGAGATCTGATGCTGCTGACCTGGTATGACAGCTGATGACGTTGGGTTACAAAAAAGTTGGAAATGTGTCAAAAGTGTGGCCATTGTTGTTGTTTCAAACAAGAGTAACAATTAGATTGTCTGAACTGATCTGCAAAATCAGCACTTCCCCAAATATTGGTTAAAAAGCAAAAAAAAAAAGCTTTTATACAAAGACTTTAGAGTTCATCACAGTCTGCATTTAATCAACAGTCTTTTTTAAAAGTCATTGCTGACTGCATTATTGAAATTCAGCCTGCAAAAGCCTCCAATTGAGACGATCGGTAGCAATAAGACAGTGAAACATTTCAAGCGTCAGATGAAAAGAAAAACAGCTCTGTAAAGTCTTTTTCTTTTTTAATCACTATTAAAGACTCAGTCCTAATGGACTTAACTGAGTAAAAGAAGCGTTATGTAAACTTCTGCTTGCCCTGTGTTGATATTTGGGGCATTTTCTCCTCCCTTCAACAAAACCATGCTGTGTGATACACTGAAGAAAAATGCACTGTATTGACATGGATATAAGTCAGGGAAGACAGCGAGATAAAGAGAGTGCGCACACACACACACAGAGAAATGAGGATGTGGCAAAGTCAAAAAAAAAAGAGACACAAACAGCAACAGTGTCAGAAAGAGAGACGGATCCCAGTGAATGAGTAACGACGTCTCGTGTCAACTCCACTTTTCCAAGTGTTTGCGTGAAACAACACAAACAAAACAAAAAAAAAAAAGCTGTCGTATATCCAGGCCCGTACAATCCGGGGAACACTGTGCAGTGGCACGTCTGAAATAGATGCATGTGAACATGATATACATCATTGACCTCCCTCCTTCCCTGCTCCCTCTTCTGAACACCGTCCCGTACATAAACAAAGTAAACTAAATTAGATTTCTCTGAACTGTTCCTGCCCTCATCCTTACAAATCTATCCTCTTCATTTCTTTCATCCCCCCTCCCCTCCCCCCCCTCCCCTTTTTCCCTCCCTCCGTTCCCTCCGTCTTTCCTCCGCAGCCCACTTCTGCACGGAGGGAATGGCAGCGGCGGCTTCAATAATTCACTTCCCCTCAGAACAGGTTGTGTTTGCATTGCAGGGTGCTGCAGGCGAGAATAGAGAGGGCGAGGAAGAAAGATTAAAAACAAGGAAGAATGAGGAATGAACTTGAAATGGATGAAGACTTTGAATACAAAGACGGAATGAAAGTTGTGGGGAGAAAAATGCAGCGGCGGAGAAACCTTGTTGCGAGTAATCATAATGTGGAAAAACAGAGGAGAGAATGAAAAAAATGCGTTGTGGGGGGGGAGGGATAAGTTAGTTTCATCTGTCCTCCCGAGCGTCTGATAGAAGCCACAGCAGCAATATGCCAGCATCCATCTCTTATATATCCTTCCTGCTCTAACCTGACAATTGTTCACTGGGTCTCGGAAGCCTTCAGCCGCTTCAGCTCATCAGCAGAATGTTTATGAGTCCTATACGAAGTCGTTCACTTCGACACACAAAGGTCAATTCATGTTGTCCGCGCCGATATCCGTCGACAAATGAAGACTTTGAGCTTGGACGGACGATGGCCGTGAATTCGTTCGACAGTTTTTTTTTCCACTTGTCCCCCCCCCTCTGGCTACAGCCTTGCATTCTGAACCATGTCCACCAACATTGTTGGAAAGTCTCATACAGCACACGACGCATTAATAAGTCCCAGCACTGTGCGTCATGCTACAAGCCTCCCTGCGTACTTTTCCAGCCACATCACTCTCAAAGCAACGTACAGCAGGGCCGTGCTGCAGGCCTTCCTTCCACAGATTTACCAGCACATCATATACATGACAAACTACTGTTTTTCTTTCCTCGGGTGCCAGCAGTCGGCATGCTCGCCTTGCTCGCAAACTGCGGGGTTACTCCTTTCTTCAAGCTGGCAAACATCAGCCCTTGGATCCCCAAAGACTCCCTGGAGATCAGTGGAGATGATTAAACTGATGTCAGGACGATTGTTTTTGAATTCTCACTGACGCAAAGACAAAAGCATGAATTGGCTGTCGATGTTCGAGCAACTGTCATTTAAAACCCGACAGACACGCAGCCACTCGATTGGGGAGTTTAATAAAACTAATGTACTCTGAAGTGTTCCACTGTTTTGACTTGCTAATTGGAGAAAACAATGGGCTTAATTAGGTCTGTTATTAATTAGCATTATTGTTGTTATGGATGTATCAAGGAAGAACAAAACAGAGTCTTATTGAAAAATGAGCGCTGTCTCGTTGTACGACTCATTATGATGATGAATTTTTTTCTTAGTGCTGCAGCCTCACATGTGGAGAGGAACCCCGGTTCGATTCCAGGCTTGGGCGTCTTTCTGTGTGGATTTTGCATGCTGTCTCCGTGCATGTGTGCAAAATGAAAGTATTTCTTTTCTAAACGCACCACATTTATTTTATTCGAAAAAAAAATCCCAGCGAGTTTGCTTCGTTCTGATTTTTTCTCACGGGAACCGGTTTCCTCATTCGAGGGGCCAAGTGTGAGAAAAGTTTGACTTGAAATGTTGGTCCGAGCAAAAGCAAATAAAGTTTGGGTCTTACCCTCATTCCTTTCTCTCTCCCAGTGACTCGTTCCCACCGTTTCTCTCTCATTGTTTGAGCTCCTGCCAGTCTACCTCTCAGTCTCCAGGGAAGCCTTTCTTCTTTTAGCCGCCCTGTGTCTGGCCCTGCCTTTTTCAATGTCACTCTCACCATGTGTCTTTCCCTGTTTTTTAATACGAGCCTTTTGTCCTGCCATGTGTTCCTTTTTTTCCCCCCTCTTTTGCCCATGAGTCACATCTGCACTTTTACATTAATGTCAGAATTCAATCAGACGTCCTGCAGCTTCACCAAAGAAGAGCTGGACAATCCTTGTTGTCATTGCTGTGGTGAGGCGATGAATTTTGGAGAAACACAGCCAACATGTCGTTAAATTTTCATATACATGAAATTCTAAAAACACACATTTGCTCCTGCAACATTTACACTCTCAAATCTTTTCAACCCCAAACGTCACAGCTGCTCGTGAAGCTTTGCTCCTGTGAGTGTTTGTATGCGAGACCAGCTGACTGGAGCAACATCGTCCAGTGAATGTCTGATTTCTGAAGATGAAAGTGTAAAATTCACCTGATGCATAACTACCTCCCACTTTATCTGTTCCCTGAATGAAGGATGTGTGAAGAAATTACAGTAATGAAAGGTAGCATGTCCTTACTGAGCCACGGGCATCAAAGTGATTGAGTTCAAAATAATATTCTCATACATGAACCTGGATATAGCACATCTCATTAGTTTTCTACCCTCAGAATAACTTTCTACAAGATTGCCACGGACTGCGCGCCTTTCTATGTCTGCGCAAATTAAGACTCGTATCATTTCTGTCTTGATTGAGGGAAGAAAGGTTGAAGGAAAAGGTTCATTTTCCAGGCGTGGATGTGAGGTCTGAGCCGTTGTGAGTTGCTCTGCAGCTAAACAGTGTTGGCTTCTCTGAACGTCTGATTGCAAAGAAGTTGTTTGAATTTTATTAGTTTTTGCAGCAAATAGGTGTTGAACAAATTAGTTTTACTGAAATTTCATCAATACAGAAAAAATGAGAGGGCTTCAAAGAAGGACTGAAACACCGAATCCATCTTTTTGCAGCATGCAGAGTTTACACGCCAGGCGACTGAGATCTGCTGACCGAGCTGAGAGTGGTGTGTTGCAGCTTTCAAAGGCTGGTAGGAAAATCACATTTTCACAGTAAATGATATTTATCAGATAGTTTTTTTGCTGTAATGAGAAATCAAAACTATCTGATAACTACAACCTCACATTTCCTGAATAAAAACATTGACATCATGAATCGACAGCAAAATCTAAAGCGTGCTCTGTTCTTACTCTGCGTTGCACAGAGGCAACATCCAGTAGGTGTAGCAGAAGCAGAGGGTTTTTTTCTTATTTTGATGCATTCTTAGTGCTTCCAACTACTTAGAATGCACACAGGGCCAATCAGCTGCCAACATTCATCCATTCATCTATCTTCTCTAGCTGCTTCATCCAAGTTGGTGCGGCAGCAGCTGGAGCCAATCCCATCTGACTTTCAATTGAGGACAGGGTACACCCTGGACAGCTCCGCAGCCCATCAC
The DNA here is from genome assembly GCA_032274725.1 of Malacoctenus triangulatus. Classification (NCBI taxonomy): domain Eukaryota; kingdom Metazoa; phylum Chordata; class Actinopteri; order Blenniiformes; family Labrisomidae; genus Malacoctenus; species Malacoctenus triangulatus. Next base: position 9,667,232 of record JAUESE010000001.1, read on the forward strand.
AATACCACCCTACCCTACACACACACACACACACACACACACACACACACACACACACACACACACACCCAAACAAGACTATTCAGTTGCACAGACGAGTTCACTTAAGCATTTCTAAGTTTTGTGAGCCAAACAAAGCGTCCATCTCAAATCCACACTTCTCTTTTGCACCTTATTTGAAAACTTTACGAACTCGTCATCTGACTCTAACAACATCATCTGAAACAATTCGTTCGTTTTCATTCTGTCAGGTTTCACTGAAGAGATCGCCTAAATCTGCACCTTAGTCAAGCCGAAGTTTTTCATCACAGAACGTTCCGGTCGGAACAGGGTCAGCAGGGTTTGGGTTCACAGGAAGTCTGTCAGCCAGGTGAACAAAGCCAGACGTGGACCGTCATGGGGGGGACAGGGACGAGAGACAAGAACAAGTGGGAAGAAAAGAAAAAAAACACTTGAAAGGAAGAAGCTGGAATACTTGATGAAGAGGACAAGCTGGCAGAGGACAAAAGGTAAGACACAAACAAAACACACAAGGATAGCGGGAGACAAGAGACGGGGGCGCCAGCAACTCAATCAGCAACAAGACAAGCGTGTGTGTGTGTGTGTGTGTGTGTGTGTGGGGGGGGGATGGATCACAAAACAAACTGGAGTGGCGTGCCTACCTCCACATGTGAACGGAGATAAAAGATGACCTGTGTCACAAAGCAGGTGGGGAGACGCGCCGGCTCCTCCAACAGCTGTAAGTGACTCGTTCCTTCAGCGGCAGTGAGAGAAGCTCCGACGTTCAGCTGAATACATTTCACAGCCGCGGCATCGGGAGCGCTCCGGTAGGGTCACGGGAAGCGAGCCGCCCGGCTAATGCATGCAAATACGGGAACTTTATTCCGATGACGGTGTGATCAGCATAAATTTATGTCGGGGTTACATCCGCTCGAGACTCACAACAAGGATTTAATTTTATTTACAATAAAAGCAACTGCTGCGTCAATGTCACCCGTCTAATTTTAAGAGCACCGATACATCTCGCGAGCAAACACAGTCGGACCAACTTTCCTCTGTGATGCACCTTTTTTTTTTGTACCTCTGCCCTCATTTCTCAGCAGATGCTTGCCTGGCCAGGCTGTCTCCCTGCTCTCCAGTGTCAGCCCTCCACCCGCTTCCCCCAAAGCCTCCCTTCATGCAGCTCCCTATGACAGCGCGTGCTATGTCCTATATATGTGCAGTAAGTGGAGTGGTGGGTGGATGCTTGCCACTGAATCAGTGGATGATAGTGAGAAGATGACAGGGCTTTGGAGGAGAGGATGCTGGGTGTAAAGAAAGCGAGGGATAGTGAGGAGGAGGAGGAGGAGGGCGAGGGAAGGGGGGGCGAGGGTGAGGAGGCAAGGAACAGACGCGATGAGGAGAGTTAAAGACTTGTATCTGCTGAAAAGGGTTAGGATGAAGAGAGGGTATTAGGATGTAAAGAGGATGGGGAGCAGAGAATGGGCACACTTTATTTGACACGCTGAGGGGAGCTATATGGATGGCTGGCAAGGAAAAAAAAAAAAGAAAAAAAGAAGAGGATCAGTGAGAGAAGGGAAGAGAGGGAGATGGCAGGAACATCTTTTCTGACAGGTAAAAGTTTAGGAGATGGGCGAGGACAGGATGAGGGAGGCAGCGGAGGAGGAGAGGGATCAGGATGTGGAGCTGGTGGCAGGTAAATTGCTACACCGAGAACATGGGGACTTTTCAACATATCCGACAGATTATACCCCGCTCGTCTGAGCCGGCTCAGATGGATGGAGGGAGAAGGAAAAAAAAAAACGGGAAGGTGTGAGAGCAGGAAGTCTAAATTTCAAACATTTAAAGTGCCAGAAAATTTTACTAAAACTGCTATGAGCTGGGAAAGGGGACGAGGCAGAGGTGGGAGAAAATGGTGGTGGTGGGAGAGGGGGGGGGGGTGGCACAGAGGGAGAGCAAGTTCAAGACGCTGAGTGAAGGAGAGGGGGGAAAAAAAAGGGAGAGGGCGAGATCTCCGAGCGGCACGCATCGCTGAATTATTGAGGCCCGACGTGTGTAGGAGCAAAAGATAGATTTCCAGTGTTGATCCTTCCTGGCTGTCAGAAAGTTTAGTTGGACACGGCCGCCTTCGCCGGCTGTGGTTGTGGTGTTGTTGTTTGGGGAAAGGGGGGGGGGGGGGGGTTCAGTGAATACCACAGGGAAAGGTGCAACGTATGTGGAAGGAGCGGTGCGGTTTCAGCTGAACTTCCTGCCTTTCTGGAGGTAAGAGGGGATCAGTGGCAGCACTTTCCTGTGCATTCAGGAGGGAGCTTCCCCTGAAGAGACTGAAAAATACGTGGCTGTATGTGATGCACTCTGCAAAAGCTCACCATTTGCAGGGTGCTTTTCCTCCTGATAGACCCCCCCCCATGACAAGAGCTTCAGTTCTACAGATGCTCTGACCCGGCGATCGAGCCATCAAAGTTTGGTCGTCACATTCGCTTAAATCGACATGATTACCTTTTTTTTTTTCCAGCTTCACAATAAATCAACAGGTGTCACGATGAAGAGATAATCAGTGTTATTGACTTCACCTGACAGCATTCGCAATGTTACGGCTGACTCGTGTGCGGCGCGTCTGGCACGCTGATAAATAAAAACTTTGCAGAATAGACAATATTTTATTGTTCTCAGAGGGACTCTCGGCTGAGTGACAGTCGCTGCACTTTTTGTCAGGCACACTAAACACATCTGGCAACATAGGAGGAGCTTCACATGAGTAATAGAGACGAGTCTTCACTCGGTGATTCACAGACCTCTTTCTACACAACAGTAAATCTAGACTATTGTTCAGGCATGAAGGAGATTTTGTGGGGCCACAAATTATATGAATGTGATTCAAATTGTTTTGTGATGACTTCAATTGAATGCACGAACTACACAGAGTGATGCATTTGTGCAGTATTTGACACAGAGCAGCTGCCTGCAAATGATTCTTGAGGAGAAAAAAAGTGTCACTGAGCTCAGATACATTAAAAGTTAGATTTCATCTCGACTAAACTGTCATTGATTTGTACATTTTAAACGACCTCTTCAGTCTTTGGAAAAAAGACTGAATGAAAACATAAATACATTGACATTATTTTGACTAAGACTCGGTGTGTCTTAAACAAAAGCTGTGTTAATAATATGTGCAAACAACTTGTGTGAGGTCAACTTTAAATCGAGCAGCCATTTTCAATTGTAAAAAAAAAAAGTTTCAAGCCGTAGACAGAAAAAAAGTGCTGAGGACAAACGCTGGTGACAAAAGGAGAGGAGGCTGAAGTGAAGAAAGAGAGAGTGACAGTGTGAGAGGAGTGCAAGAGGAGGCAGACGGTCTCTGATGTAAGTCATGTTCTCACCGCTGTTCACAACCGTCCAGTCGCCTTTATGAATAAGTTAGAGGCCAAATGTTCCCTCCCTCCCAAGTCTGTGCACAAAAACGCACGGCGCACACACACACACACACACACACACACACACACTCACACACACACACACACACACACACACACACACACACTGAAATTACTGAATTCAGATTCAGACAATTTTGCTTGCAGCTTACAGACACGTATCCAAACCATCGCCAAACACAAACAAATAAAAACATGAAGAGGCATCTGGTCATCTGAACAATCAGAAAAAACAATCAGATAAGTGAATAAAAGGCTTCGATTTAATCTTGAAACTACATGAAAAGAATAAGCTGAGCACATCCAATATTGTGCTCAAACACACACGTATATTCCCTCCTGAAGCGGAGCCAGTAAGAGGTGCTTGATAAAGTCTGACAGAGTGACAGGATTACAGAGGAGGAAAGTGAAGTTTCTCTGACAGTTTTTTTCTGCCCACAGGGCACCCACGTCGTCCTGTTCAGCTCTGGACCACTGTCATCCATGAGGGTGTGTGTGAGGATACGTGCGCGCGTGTGTGTGTAGGCTCTTGTACCATCACAGCGTGTGTGACACTGACTAACTTCCCACTGCAGTGAAATGATGATTCGAGAGTTCAGCAGAAGGTGGAAACAGTGAGCAATGCATGTGTGCATGAAAACAGTGCGTGATCCCTTGTGTGTGTGTGACTGTGCGTGAATGTGATCTGAACGCAGCGAAATGTTACAAAGACTCGCAAGATGAGATGAATGACTCAGTGAGCAGGACACAGGACAGGCCGACTTGATCTTGAAGTAATGATTTGTAATCTGATGATACTTTTAGCACTTACACTTGTCACAGCAGCCTGTAGTGATGCTCAGCATATCACTCCATCAAAAATATATCATGCAATATAGACATTTACTACATTATTTTTGTATTTTATACTTCCAATGAAGGTCATTTTTTAAGACAGCAGTGTGGCCACAAAAACACACACAAATTAAATCTATGAAAAAATGTGTCCTCGCAAAAAGGGTCTTTCTGCATTACCCCAAAATAAAAAAATAAAAACCAAGACATACTTTGTTAATGAGTCCAGCTGTTCCCATTCCCGTTGCTAAGCTAAGCAAAGCATCTGTTCATATTTGGGATAAATTAATGGAACCACAATTCAACCTCGCATTGAACTTCACCCAAAAAAACAAAATGTTGTTCCAGGAGTCCAAATCCCTCCAATTGTCAAAGGTTGTCTTTCCTACTCTGTTCTAAATTTTGAAACAACTGCTGTCTTGCGTCTCGCCTTCCTCTGAGTAACCGGGTAAAACGGGCTGCTGGTGGACACACAGACGAGCACGTGCGTTTGAACAAGGCTGACCTTACTTCATAATCGAGTGTGTCACTCAGAGCTCTCCTGCCAAACTGGAGAACTTCCCCTGCTGCCTGGTGCCCCCCCCCCCTACCCCCCCTCCTCCCAAGTGATCAGAGTGTAACTCTGTAGGATGCAGGGTGATAAATCAGACCTCTCACAACGTTGTCTTAGCGCTCTTAGTGCTCCTGTCCTTTACCCCTCTGTATCAGAGCCAGTGTAAACCGGAGTCAACATATCACTATGGCCATAGGCCTATGGCTCTGCCGCTGACCTGTAGGTTAATAGAAATGTTGTCAGGCTTTAATATCCAGTCAGCCATACAGAAATATAGGAGGAGAGAGGGAGAGATGAGAGGAGGAGGAAGGAGCGAGGAAGGAGGAAACAGAGGCGAGGGGAGAGAGGAGGACATCTGGGCCAAAAAAGAAAGCTGCGTAAGCATCAAAACAAGAAGGTTGTGCACTCTATTGTACATGTGAACGTTCTTGGTGCATGACCTCTTTATTATTAGCAGCAAGGGCCACGCTGCAACACAATGGACACAACTAAACTGGGAAAAGAAAGACATTAAGGGCATAAAAGGGCATAAGGAACCTTGTGCAGAGAGATTGTGGGGGGGGGGGGGGGGGGGGGGCCCCCCGCGGGGCTCGTCTGGAAGATTCATTGTGCAATTGTAGCAATAGATTGATCTCAAGCTAAG
>JAUESE010000001.1:9685924-9697183 GCA_032274725.1 Malacoctenus triangulatus
AAAAAACGTAGGACCAATCACACAGTAGTTGTGGGACTCCACAGAACAAGCTGTTGAGACTCCTAGAACAGAGTTGTGAAAATCAAATTGTCTTTTTTTCCCCACAGTTTTGTGAAAAAGAACAAATTTGTATGTGTTGACCTTAAGCCTCCTGCACTGAGTTGCTGGTGAAGTTATAGGAGTTGTTTCATGGCATGGATTGAGTTTACACCTTTGGGTCAGGTTGAACTGATGCCAGAGAGAGCAAGGATCGAACTGGACAAAAGGGCAAACTTTCATTGCTTGTGTTTCGTCTGGACTGAAGAACAGCAGTAAATCTGTACATGCTGTTTTTAATGTCTGTAGTTTTGAGTGGCTCATTCCTGAGTTACTTCCCTGAATGGATACTTTAAAGTTCTCAACGGATTTGAGATGAAAGTTGCAGGATGGGTGAGGGAACAAGTGATTCTGTTTTGGTTGCGATGATGGAAAAGCAACTTCTCTGTGGCGCTATTGGAGGGCCCCGCCCCTTTATACGAGGTCTCTGTGTAAGTGGTTGGAGTTCTTGGCGGTGGTGTGCGCTCTCCAAGTTTTCGTTCAGTTTGTTTTCTCTTCAAGCACAAAACGATTGACGTCCTTTTTATTTAAATTGTTTATAAAAGTACCGTTCCCCAGAAAACACTCGTGAATTCACGGGCAAAGAGCCGATGAGTGCCGACAAAAAAGCGTGCGAGCACTTCGACACCGTGATGCCTGTTGTTCACCAAAGCGATGGTCAGTGACCCCAAACCAATCAGAGGCTTTCCTTACCAGGAAGTATCCACAGGAACTTTTGCAGTCCTTCAAAGCCGTGGATCATTTTTCGCACCAGTGCAGCGTCCAAAAAAGTAAATAAGGGGGGGAAAAAATGGTCATCATTAGTCACAATATGACAGAGTGTGTGAGTGTGTGGAGGCCATAGACACAGGAAAAGGGAGCTGGAGCTGTCCACAACTGTGTGACACCAGCTGGTCCGTGTCAAACTCTCCAGCCGCTCCATACCCACACATCTGCACAAACACACACATGTTTACGTCCAAGAAAGGGTCATTTTTCACCGGGTAATTGGCGGCGAGGCACATTGCCCTTGGGATTCGATAATTCATAACCTCCTCCCATCCGATATCGGATGGCGAGTAGAAATGGGCTGAGACAAGGGGGTGGTGTGTGCGCAGGGGAAGAGGAGGAGGGGGGGGTGGCTACATCATTAGAGAGGAGAGGTAATGGCTCTTATTGATTCCGCCCCGCCGGGCCCCCCTCACCATTTCATGTTTAAAACAACACTGATCCTCATTACCCAGGCAGCCGCCGCCGCCCTGATAAGGAAGCGAGCAGAGACACGGCGGGACGAGGTGAGAGGAGAGTGAGGAGAGCTGGGCGGGAGAGGAGGGGGGGCGCGGATATGTGAACCAAGGAGGAAGGGGGGGGAAAAAGGCAGAGGTGGGCCTCAACCAGGGGAGAAAGATGAAAGCGGGTGCACCGCTTGTGTTTTGCCATCCTAATGCCTCAGTTTGAGTGGTATAAGTAATTACCGTCACCCTTTAATGCGTGTAATGCAGAATTACTTGTTTAAATCTCCCCCTCCCCTCCCCTCCCCTCCCTCCCTCCCCCTGCGGTGTGTAATAAGACTAAAGAATTGACTTGAACACAGACTGCGAGGATCCGTCTCATAATTCTCGGCGCTATTATCCTCTCTTTGCTGCTAACACACAGCGCTCTCTGTGTGTTTGGCCACCGGCAAACACTATCATTACTGCAACAGTGGTATGAGACCCGCTCTAATGTCTTTTCTCTCCCGCTCCCCTTACTCTCTCCTTGACTCTCTCCAAATTTGAGTTTTTATTAGAGGAGGGTAATTTGCCAGATCAAACTACTCCAAACCAACAGCTGGAGGATCAAATATTTTACTCCTTTCCAAGCCTCTATTTGCGAATACTCGGTGACTAATTTCTTTGTTTGTTTAGCCGATCTTTCAGGCGGTTCCATTTCCAATTGGCTGACTAATCCAGAAGTGGGATACCTTTTGGCGCAAGCCCGTGTTTGTCTATTCTCGAGCCGTTTTCCTCTCTCCGTTCTGAATCCTGTTGAAAGTGGCATCTGGGCCAAGACAGGAAGTCTTCCCTGCTACCTGGAGCCCAAAATAGCCGAGCAGAGGTGTTAGCCGCTTACAACCTACATAACAATTCAACTGTGTGTGAGATGAGCACGATAACATCTTGGCAACTTGTAATCGCACTCCTCATAAGGCAGCTACTGTAGGTCCTGATACAGGCTTTCTAACATCTGCTCTGTAGATGTGGATAGCGACACTACAGCTGCGTGCAAATCAAGCCGGGTCGCAAACGTCATCGATTTAGAAGTACAAGCGATGTTGGCACGACAGTGTTGTGGCTGATGCTATGGCTTCAACAAGTGCAAGAAGATGGCCGATCTGCCAGTTGGCTTTTTTTTTTTTCCTCCTCTGCATCTACTTGCTGTGATTAGGTCAGAAATGAGATGCTTTCAGGAGCAGGTGTGGCTCCAACACTAAAGTCTGTCTCTTGTGTGTCTCACTTAATGTTTAAAAAAAAGCACAATATTCTTGGTATATTCTTTCAAGCAAGCAGCAGGAAATTTACAAGAACTGTGACTCCAAGTGTCTGTAGATATTGTGATGGAAGCTGAAACAGATTCATGTTCATAGTGTGTGAGGATGAAACTAATTCTCACGTTATCGGTCGTCCATCCGGGGATACAGCCGTACTCGCCTGTTCCAGCGATGCTATTTACTGCTCTGATCACCTGTTGCTGGTACGTTTTGGAATTTGATCGCGTGTTTGCTGATCAGTCAGAAGGCACGTTGCTTTAGGAGTCAGTGAAAACAAACAGACATCCTTTGTTGGTCTTTTCCACATTAATCGCATAGTTTCTTAGAACCCGACTGTCACAGGATTCGGCCTGAACCCACGGCGATGCTAGCACGTTTGCTTTGCGGTGGAGGAGCAGTGCTCTGCTGTGGAGTGCAGAAGGGACACTCTGTGGACTTACTTTCAAATATGAATCATGTCTGTTTTTGCCCAGATAAAAGATATTCAGAAAAAACACACACACACACGCACACAGTAGCTTCAGCTCTCTAAATTGCTTGCCTGCTTTTCTCTGCCCACACTGACAGCAGAAGGAGCCTGGGCTAATAAAACAGTCACTCCTCTCCTGCCCATGCCCTCAACCCTGCCTTGTCTCTGATGCCCTCTCACTTGCCCTTGTTCCCTGACAACAAACAAGCAGTCAACACTCTTCACTCCCTTTCAATTACAGGGCTATTCTGATGCTCTCTATCCCCACATAGGCCTGTTAGCAGGGCAGAGGAGGAGGAGAATAAGGCAGTAAATTGGAGAGGCCAACCCCTGAGGGGATAATCCTTGTTCTGTGGCATGTTGAGGGTCAGCTCTTTGCATCCTGCATAGTAACGAGAGGAGCACGAGAAACAGAGTGAAGACAGACTGATTATTCTTATCCACGCCGCGCCACGTTCTTCCATTCATCCAACACAGCGCCACGCCGCCGTCCGCACGTGCACGCTCCCGCTCGCAGGAGGAGGCCCCGACCAGGCAGCAGGCAGACCCTGGGATAAGCTTGCTAAAGAGCACAGTGGCACAGTGTCCACAGAGAAGAACGTGCAGAGGAGACTCGTCGGCGCAGAGTCTCGGAGCTTCTCATCCGTTGACCTCGCCGATAAGCCATGAGCTGGATTGACTCAGTCGCCCCCTGAAAAGCCGACATGCCCCCCCCTCCCCCAAAGTGGCATGGCTGCTTCTAACATCAAACGCTGGGTGTGAATCTGACTGAAGCTTTAATAAATAATGATTTGCCACAAAGACTCTGTCTAGGTCCCTACATTCCCGTCTCTTAGATGTGCAGTTGCCATCACCCTCAGCGTGCATGTGTGCGTGTGCGTGTGTGTGTGTGTGTGTGTACATACTTTCTGCAAAATGCCTCTATTGATGGTGGTCAAGTCAATGGCATCCCTGCAATAGTAATCCACACAGTCAGTTAACTCAGAGGAAGGCGGGTTATCTTCCAGAGAGTCCGAGCTGCTGCTGGCTCTTTGCCCAGAGTGTCTGTTAGGCATGAATGTCCTTCTTGAATGTCTCCCCATTTTTTTTTTCGAGGATATCATAAAAATTCAAAACACTGGGTCTGTCTGTAATCGGCGCTGGGACTGAGCTCAAGTGAAAGGAACAGTTTTGTAAGATCATTTTCTTAACATGTTTGATTTCGAACCCACGCTTTGATGTTGGTTTTTTTTCAGGACTTATTAGAGATCATCTCAGGCTGATCAGATTTGACCAGTTTAGCTACACAATCTCTTGACTGGTGACATCGCTCCGGGGTGGTCACACTTCTGCACACCAGAGCCCCAAATGAGCTTTTTTTTCGATTTCGCCCCGAGAGTCTTTTAGTTAATCAGACAAAAAATGACTAAGTCCCTTTTTCCCTCGTGCTTCATTTTATTTTATCCTCTTTCTAAAACCCGGCGGATGTGACCAAGAAATAACATTTGATTCACAACTGAAGAGAGCTGTTCATTAACAATGGTGTTTTTTGTACAAAATGTGGTCTTTCTCCACTTCATCAGGACACGCGATGAGACGAAATAAAATAAATTCCTTGTTTGTCAGATGAAGCTGTCTCTTTTTTCTGTGCATTTTTGTGACTATTTTGCCATTTAAAGCAGCTGTTTTCATCTTTTGGCATTTCTTCTCGCTGTAAAATCACCTCGTGCAGTGTCACTCATTTCTACATTAACAGCATGTAAAAGCAATGACACTGATCCACTAACAGTGAGCACAGTGAAGTCTACCAGAGCAGATTTAACATGTGAGGTGCTACATCACGGTTTGGCAAGTCCAGATTTTGGACAAGCCATCCTTTAAGGTTGAAGGTGAGGTTGCCAGGTCTGCCGTTTTTCCTGTAGAATAGTGTTACTTTCTTTCAGCAGGTCAAGGCTCCCCAGTCGACGCCGAAGGCAAGCATCGGCAACTGTTATCGGAGCGCAACTTTTAATCTGCCAAAGGCCGATATCGGGTGAAGGCGCTTGTAGAGCGATATACTGGAGCATCTCTACTGTTTACTCATCCACCTATACAGCTGAACGGGCGAATAGGTTTTGTCGTCTCCTAAAAAAGCAACTCGCTGCAGCATCGTGGATAAGAACAATGACAGTTTGATTTGAAGCAAACGGAATGAAAAAGGTCTGAAACTCGGAGGATAACAAGTTCAAAAGAAACAACACACAACTCGTGTGAAAGCCCCCAGGAGACTGTACCTCGCATGTCTTAATTGAGCACTACAATAAATAAGCACGCATCAGATGAGACGCTCCCGTTTAGGCTTTGATCAGCTATGGGAGAGTGATGAGAATCGACTGAGAGACTCAATTTCCAATAGCAATCACAGTGTGGCGTCGCTCTCTCTCTCCACTTAGAACTGGAGAGCAGAAGAGATGAAGCCACCGGGGGCTGATGTTGCTTTGAATAAGTTGTTGTCTTACTTAACAGTCCCTCTCTTCGTCTCTGTGACCTGTAAATGAGGTGGACGCTGTTGAGCCCACGAACCCGTCTCCATTGTGAGCCGTCGGATAGAAATATACCCCAAATGCAGCGTTTCTGTCACGCAACACAAAATCGTTCTCCCAAACAACCCGGTTACTTGGCGTGACTGTAAACAGTTTGGCCTCGTGGAGAGCTTTTTTTTTTCCATCTGCAAAAGACCGAATTTGTTCTGCAGCACACGTGAAGTTTGTCTGCTCTCGCTGACAACTTTGAAGAATGAAAGATTTCAGAATTACAGTAGGTGAACACGGGCGATATGCATAAAAGATGATAGCAGCATGCAGCTGTGTTTTGCTGATAGGATTTTTTTTTAAAAAGGAATAACACTTGGTGAAAGTCGATCCTCTGTAGCTGCGCGAGAACATGAAACATATTTCACTATCCCAGGTTGGCTGAAGCTACAGAGCCCAAGAAAATGTGACAGCATAAACGATAAATATCATGATATTGCAGTTTCTTTGAACTCCTAACTAGCCTTTTGGGACTTCACGTAACTTCAACAGTAAAAATCGCTCCTTTCACATTGAGATCATATTTATTATTCATTGCTGTTGCAGCTTTGTAAGGAGTTTTTATTGTGGATGTGATTGTGCATGTAATGGTGTTCCTTTAGCAGCTATAAAACACAATGATGCAAATGTGACTAAAAGTGAAATAGAAGAATAGTTTCATCACCAAACAAATTGTTCATGAGAAGCGAAACACACTTTTCAAGGTTGTATATGTCTGACTTCACATTAGAAATCAGTACGGATATTTTGGTATTTTTATCACTATATAGCCAGGAATAAATCACGTTAATATTTTTTTAGATCCATCAAAAATTATTTAGAAAATGGATAAATGTGATGACGAGCATTCGGTGCTCTGAGCTAATTATAAAAACACAGGTGACGAAGCTGTCCTGTAATTTAATAAAACGTTCACACCTTGTACCAGAGTGAAATAGCAGCTGCCTTGGCGTCTTATCTCTGCTAATTAGCACATACTGGTAAGTGTTTGTACGAGAGCCACAGGTGTCCACAAGACTGAAAACATACACGCGAAAAAGATTTCCAATCAAATACCCTTTTTATGAAAATGATGTGCTTTGCTTGATGATTGCTGTTGATGTTTGACCAATCAAGCGTAAATTACACGCAGTGTCATGATTTGAGTTACAATTAAATTTAATACGGTGTAATTCTCAGGTCGAATTTTAAAAACAGAGACACTTTAAATCCCAGCATCCAGAGAGGATCAAGTTATGAAGGAAATGTATTCCTGTCAAGGTTCAGTTCAAGGACCCGAAACCATGATGCAGGAAGCAGCAGGTAAAAGTTTCAAACTGATTTATTTGAGGTTGCGGGAGGTCACGAAACAAGGTTGTAGCACCAGGCAGGCAGCTAAACATGGGGGGCAAGCAAAGGCAGCGGCCACGAACGCGGGCCGGGTCAAAAATAGAGTCACAACAGCGAGAAGACATGAAAAAAAGGACAAGATAATGCTGGATAAAAACAACATCACTGCCAAGGTAACGACCTGGGAAGTGAGGTTGGTGGAATGGGGACGGAGACGCAAAGAGGCGAGTTGATTGGGGGACTTTGGAGGAATCAGGTGACTGAGGAACAGATGAACCAGGGGCCTGGGCAGATCGACGACAGGTGGAGCCATCAAAGAGGATGGGCGGGGGGGCCAGCAGCAAAGGTCAAACCCCTCTGGGAACCAGGCAGCCTGCAGGACAGGAGCTTGGCGGGGGGGACACTCTCGGGAGGGCAGGCCAAACGCCGGGAAGCAGGAGTGACAGAAGGCTGGGGAGTGGGAGGCGAGCCACCTGCAGGAGCAGTTCTGGCAGAGGACGGCCCGGGACCCCCAGCTTTGGATTCAGTGAGGAAGTGGTGGAGTGAAACCAGACCTGGCACCTTTTTTTTAATTTTTTTTACAGTGTGTTCAGTTTTTCTTTTGCTGGTACTTTAGCTTTATGGCAAAGAGACTCCTATCAATTACTCTTTTTGCAACTTGGGCCAGAATACAGTGTTTATACAACTTCAGATCAATACCTTCTCGTTTGTCAAGCAGACATGAGTTAAAGGGTGAATTCTAGTTATTCCAACTATCTGCCCCCCCCCCCCTCCTCACTAATGGGAGGGTCTCTTATGTCCTTATAAAGTTAGTCTCAATTGTTTTTTTTGTTTGTTTTTTTATGTTTTGGAATCATGAATATAAGTAACAAACAGGTGGTCACATTTGAACCTGACATGTAAAAGTAAAGTGCAGCCGCTGAACAGGCCTGTCAACAGTCCAGCCTGTGTCGTCTAATGAACACCACCAACTGATGAAGACACTCGGTCAGGGAACGAAAGTTCCAAGACACAAATTAAGTCAATCTGATTCAAGTTTTCTTGACAGTGAATGTGTTTGGGGGGGTTTACTCTTTTTGTTTACTAAAACTTTGGAGGAGTTGGGTTTCACCACTATTAGATGTCCAATCCTCTCCTGTAAAGCTTTAAATGTTGCACGCCGGGGCCAATCCCAGCAGACGATGGGGGAGGACAGCTTCCCCGTCAGTGACAGACCATCGTCATCGAGAGTTCAACTGAAGAGCCATCAGTCGGCCTCTTACGCATGTTTTCTGACTGTTTGCTAAAAAAAGGAAAACGTGAAGGACTTCAGCCTTGGCCTGACCGGCACACCGTGTTATCATGTGAATAAGCTGATGCTACACCAGCTGAACCTCAAAATGCTTGCATTACCACTTTGAGCACACCCCATCTTTCACTGTATTTTATCTAATCACGACTCACCCTCAATGCCAGGCCATGGACAGAACACCGCACTGTTCCCTAATTATTTTGTTCTCCATCTCGGCCCGCTCAAGCGTAGCGTGTAACTGTACATTCTCCACCCTGCCGCCCTCTCTGCCGTCTGACTAACCGGCTATAAACAGACGAAGCCTTGACTGTCCACTAAAGTAAAAGGCAGCGGAAGGAAATTGTCAGGTGTTCTCCATTAGCGATTTAAAAGCCGTCTCTCCGTCCCTGCTGACTGTACGCCCGCATGACCGCACCGAGGCGTGCGTGTACGAGCGCGAGGGCGTGCACCGAGAAAGAGAAAAGGCACGATCATATAAAAAAGGCCGTGAAAAACAGAGCAGCAAGTGAGAGATGCAGGTCAGTGCAGCAGGTATAAAACCTTGCTTTCAATTTTTTTTTTTTTTTTTTTTTTTTTTGGCCAGTCATTTAGTTTCCAAGGTAACCTTAAACTCGGTTTCTCTGAAAAGCGAGGAGACGTGACCCAACAGCGCCTCAGTGGTCAGCGAGACCGAACATCATCCAGAGATCATGACAAGCTCGTGTTAATCAGCAGGAAGAAAATGTGGTTCATCACACAGTGGGTTGCCATGTATTCCTGAAGCATTTTTTTTTTCCATTAAATAACAATGAGGAAATGATGTTACTAGCATAACAAGCCCAAGACGGACAAAGACCTGCTGGATGCAATAAGGCCACGTCTTTAAAAAGTAATACGATTGCTCCGCCTGCATGGAAAATTAGATGTTGGAGAAACAGCAAAGAGCAAACCTCCACTTCAAGTCAGCGTGAACGGAAATATACACGTTCTCAGTTTCGGTTGAGCAACGGGGCGGCAAGGTTGCAAATTTACAGACCAGGAGCTCCATATGAACAAGAGAATAAATAGTGAGAAGAAACAAACTCTGTGTTCAAAAACATGGATGAAAAACAAGTAATGGAATACGTTTGTGTTCAAAAAAAAAAAAAGTCACTCATCTGAAAAAGAAGAGTTTTAACATCCTAGAAAACTGCACGAACCTTTTTCAGTAAATCTATTCTCGGATGAGCTCTTACGCGTAAATGCCAACGAAGGTTTTTTTTTTTTTTTTTTCGTGAATCAATAAAATGGTTGAAAAGAATCTCCGTTCTGCAAAAGCCTGCAGGACACCGACCCAAATGTTCAATGGGGAAATTATGAGAGCCCGCTTCATATTTCGCACGGTTATTGTCAGAAGTCGTACGAGTGGCTCGTGTTCAGAACGCTGTTGATGTTCTTGACGTCACGCCTCAGACGCTTCAAGGCCACGTGCGATCTCGTCAACACACATCAAATCTGATCTCTTACTAAAGTTGATTACACTCAAATCAATCTCACAGTTGCTCACATTTAACTTGAAGGATTGCTAATATCAGACAGTCTTTAGGTGGCTTTAGGGAACTAGAAAGTAACTCAGAGATGGACCAGAAACTATCTTGTTGTGAGACGTGAATGCACTCTGACCTCCACATCACTGTCCTACCATAGACGGCATTATAACAGAAAGGCTGCACATTTTTAGCTCTTGTTTGAATAAACCTGGCAGTCACTGTTTAGTCTTTGACCGGTCACTAGAGGACAGTCGGGAACTTGTCCCGAAGTCCCTCCCGCTGTCGTCTTGGCTGTGGGCTTTAGGGTCAGTGTCACGGTGAAGGGTGAAGCGTCACCCCCGCCTCAGTGTGCCTGAACTCTGGAGCAGGTCGCCTCTGGATTTGGCTGCGTTCGTTCCCTCCCTTCTTTCGTCCCCGCTGCTGCGGAGCACCCCCGTGGTTCTCCTGTTCCACCACCGGGACGGTATTAGCCGGATGATAAGCAATGCACGGCCGCTTGCCAGACACAGTCGCTGGAGTTCTGCCCGCATAGTTTGGATTTGGACTCACCAGACCGGAGAATATTTTTGGACAGTTCCAGGCAGGTTATCGCGGCGTTTGCTCAATGTGGCATTTGTCTTGCTCCTCTAGCATAAAAGCCTGATTAAAGTGCTGCTAAAAAAGGTCATCCTGTTCACCCGCCTTCTCCGTTTTTTTTTCTCCAAGCAGTCCCCGTTCTGCTGGCTCCAAACTTTCTTCCATTTCACATTTATTGAGGTCACCGTGCTCCTGAGATCACTCCGCGCTTTCAAAACGGTTTTATACCCTCACTCCGATCTGCACCGCACCACGCTTTTATTGTGGAGGTCTACAGGGAGTTGTTGGACTTCGGGCCTTGATTTGTGCCCTGACACGCAGTGTGAGGAGAAGAATCTTATAAACAGTGATTTTATGAACTATGTCCAATGCAATTAATCTGGTTGAACCGGGGCTTCTACTTACAGTATGTCTCCATAATCAATGAACCAGCCCAGCCTTTGAAACGCTGTATTTGATTTTTTTTTCTCAATAATTTGAAAAAAAAGAGAGAGTTGTCTGATCACTTCTCGACAAGGCTTCATTAATCTAAACTTTGTCACCTCAGCCAACAGGAAATATCATGTTCCTCATGTTTTTATTCAGGCTCGACAGGAAATTCCCAGAGAAGAAAATAAACTACTGATGCATAAAAGAATAGATTTTTAACAAAATATATCTTCAACTATATAAAAGTGGAAACAAGATAAACAGGTCGAGCCTCTTCCTAATTGTGTATGGCTGGTTTTCAAACTATTTCACGGGACTCCTAATTGTCAAGAAAAACCCAAAAAGGTTGTGAAGCCAAAAAACATACAGCAACCTTAAACAGGCAGAGAGACACCAACTCTCAAAGCAGTTGCCTTCAAAATAAAAGCAATGCTCTGCTTCTAAGGTCTGCTCTGGATTCCTGATAGGCTTTTTTTTTCGGTTTTCTCTGACTATTTTTTTTT